>CM053784.1:316424225-317024225 GCA_028749045.1 Cupressus sempervirens
GCTTGGTTTTTGCATGCATTACTGGATTTTTGGATATGTTTATAGCACTTGTATTATCATAATACAATATCATAGGTTTAGTTACCTCTTCTTTCATTCCTTTCAATAGATGTGTGAGCCACACAATGTTTGTGCAATTGACTACTACTGCCACACATTTTGATTCTACAGTGGACTGGGATGTGCATGTTTGTTTCTTGTTGGTCCAAGTAACTAGCCTTTTACCTAAAAATAATGCACCTCCACTTGTGTTTTTTCTGTCATCAATGTTGCCTCCCCAATCTGCATCTATATATGCATTGAGTTCAAACTTCTCATTCTTTTTGTAATATAGACCAAAGTTATCAGTTCCTTTGAGATGCCTCATTATTCTTTTTATTGCTATGAGATGATTTTCTTTGGGATTAGCAGAGAATCTAGCCACTATTCCAATTGCTAATGCTAAGTCTGGTCTGCTATGTACAACATATTATAGTTTTCCAATCATGGATTTGTACATTGTTTGATTGACTTCAGCTGATACATCATTTTTGGATAGCTTATTTCCTATTGCCATTTGTGTGCTGACTAGTTTGGACTCCTCCAATCCAAATGTTTTAAGTATCTCTTTGATGTATTTTGATTGCGTCAAAAATATACCATGTTTTAGTTGATGTACTTGCAATCCAATAAAGAATTTGATCTCTCCAAACATAGACATCTCAAACTCATATTTCATTTTGTCAGCAAAGCCTCTGCAAAGCACTTCCTTTCCTCCAAAAACTATGTCATCCACAAAGATCTCAGATACAATAATATCCTTACCTTCTTTTGATTTGATGTACATGTTGTTGTTATCATCAGTTCTTTCAAATCTTATTTGCACTAGATACTTGTGAAGTCTCTCATACCATGCTCTTGGTGCTTGTTTCAAACCATAGAGTGCTTTATGTGATTTACAAACCATATCCTTGTTGTTCTCATCAACAAATCCTTCTAGTTGTTCAATATAGACTTCTTCTTCTAGTATACCATTTAAAAAATTAAACTTTACATCCATTTGATACACTTTAAAATCTTTATATGCAGCATATTCAAGTAAAGTTCTTACTCTTTACATTCTAGCAATAGGAGAAAATGTTTCCCCATAGTCTAATCCTTCTTCTTGAGCATAACCCTTGCATACTAGTCTAGCTTTTTTTCTAGTAATCTCACCATTCTCATCTAGCTTGTTTCTGAATACCCACTTGGTGCCAATCACATTCTTGTCAACTAGTCTGGGAACCAAACTCCAGGTTTTGTTCTTCTTTATTTGATCAATCTCTTCTTCCATAGCTTTATACCAATCATCATCCTGTAATGCACCATATACTATCTTAGGTTCAAGTTTTCTGATCAGACATGATTCATGTCTTAGTCTGTTCCTTGTCATTGGTCTTGCATCTTTGTCACCAATTATCTATTCAGCAGGGTGATGTCTTTTTACATATTTGGATAATCTTGGTTCTGTCCTTGTTTGCATGTTTGATCTTTTAGTTTCAAGGTCACTATGCACTTCATTTTTAGGTTGTTCTTCATCTATTTCATGTGTACTAACTTGAGGATCAGTTTGTGCATTTTCTTCATTCTGTAACTCGGCTTCTGAATGTAACTCAGCATTCACTGGTTGTGACTCGACTAAAACTAAAATTTGTTGTTCAATTTCAATTTGATTGACAGCATCCTTGTCAATAGGCATTCCTTCATAAAAATACAAAAAGGTTCTGTATTCGTTCATTCTCTTTGGTTCTTTAGCTTGGACGTCTGTATGCTCATCTAAGGTTAAATTTGCACTTTCCACAATTTTGTTAGTGTTAGTATTGAAACCCTTGTATGCTTTACTTCTAGTGGAGTAACCAAAGAATATACCTTCGTCACTTTTTGCATCAAATTTCCCATTTCTAACATCTTTAAGGATAAAGCATTTGCATCCAAATGCTTTGAAATGTTTTACATTGGGTGAGTGACCATACCATAATTCAAAAGGTGTTGCACTAGTACCTTTCTTGACTTGTACTCAGTTCAGTGTATGAACAGCTACACTTATAGCTTCTCTCCAATATTTTAGAGCAACATTTTTTTCCATCATTAATATTCTAGCATAGTCAATCACAAATCTATTTCTTCTCTTAGCAATTCCATTCTATGGGGGAGTTCTAGGAGTTGACATTTATCTTTTGATTCCTTTGTCATTACAAAATATCTCAAATTCGTTTGATGTGAATTCACCACCTCTATCTGATCTCAAGCATTCAAAAAAATTTCCTATTTCCTTTTAAACTCTAGCCACATACCACTTAAACATTTGAAAAGCATCAGATTTTTGCTTTAAGAACATAATAGTCATCATCCTGGAATAGTCATCAACAAACAACATTATGTATTTATCTCCTTTGTAGCTTTGTACTTCCATTGGACCACATAAGTTAGTATGAACTAACTCAACTACTTCTTTAGATGTATAGTTTTTGCTTTTGAAACTTGACTTTGTCATCTTTCCTAGCTGAGATTGTTTGCACATGATATTGTCAGGTTTTTTCAATTTAGGTAAACCTCTAACTTTCTTCATTTTACTGATATTGACCAGATTGTCAAAGTTGACATGACATATCCTTCTATGCCATAAGCACTCATCATCAAATTTTGCAACAAAACAAGAAACATCATCCATATCAAGGTAAAACAGATTACTTCTTGTTTGATCTCCTTTTTCTATCAATTTGCCATCAGTACCATAGATTTTTGCAGTTTTGTTTCCAAATTCTACTTTGCATCCTACATTGCCTAACTATGAGACACTCAGCAAATTGTAGTTTAATCCTTCAACATAGTATGCATTATCACATGAAATTTGTTCTATAAGCTTAATGGAGCCTTTTCCTTTTATTTGACATGGAGCATCATTACCAAATCTAACACTATTGACAGTAACATTAAAGTTTTAAGTAAGTGAATACACAATTGATGGATGCATGGGTATAAATGTTTTATAGGTTCATTAAGTTGTGAAAAAAGTTATTTATACATCTAGACCTTGAATAACGGATTCATGCCCCCTCTCAATTATTCTAAAGTAATTCCAATAATTGGTATTGGAGCCATCTGCTTAAGAGGACTAGTTTTAAGGTACTAGAAGCATAAAGATTAAGATGTCTAAAAAAGAGGTACCCAAGCTCAATAGAGATAACTTCCCTGTGTTGGCCTAATTTTCACCCTCTCTGGATGATGTATTTTATAGTGAAAAAAGCCCTAATCTTGTGCCTTAAAATTTTGAAATTAGATAAAATTCTGGCTGAAATTTATGAAGAAACCCTAGTGCTTTAGACTATTTTTCCCTAACCTTTGAAAGCCCTTTTTCAAAATTTTATTTAAGGTGTACTACATTTATCCTAAGGGTGGGCTTATGTAATAAAAGACCTTGTTAAAGTCTAGTTTAAGCTTTTGCTAATTGTGTTTTGCACGCATTTTGGCCTAAACACTTATTGAAATACCATATGTAAATGCAAATTTTTTTTGTCCATCAAATAAAATAAAATCAATGGCCACCACACTCCTGCAATTTGTAGATGCGCAAGGATTAAGTATTGTGGGGAAGCAAAAAGAGGACACATGGAAAAAGTGGCATCAACTACTCACTAGCCTAGGAGGCGACATGGGACACGCGAATGTGGAAATTGGTTAGAAGATACTCACATGGTAAGATTTTATTGGTCAATACAGTTGACTCAGTTAGCTCAAGGTAGGATAATCAGTATCCATTGATTCAATCAAGATCAATGGTTCTAGCATACCTGCAATTCCAAGATCCAAGAAATATAAGCAATGCGGGAACGAAAATTTGTGACATGTGTCCAATGTGGGTCCAGTTGTTACCAAGGTGGATATTGCATGATAGGATAGAGTATTTAATAAGCCAGTTGTTTTTCACTTTTTATCTGTTGTCGTAAAAGGGTGTAGTTTCACGTGATCGTTGATTTGGAGAAAGATCAACGACAAGTGCATTCCTGCAATATTGAGATGCAAGAAACTTAAGGAATGTGGGTATGCACCTAATTTATGCATGGCAAAGTTTTGAAGTAGTAACTAAAATCTACTTTTTGAATAAGGATTATCTAATCTGAGGAAATCAAGGAATGATAGTCAAATTTATATCCAACATGCAAATAATAGCTATAGGAAATTAATTCAATGCAGATCTTATTCGTGTGATCTTAGTACATGAAATAAAACTCATGAATTCACCATTATTGAACTACCAAAGTGAAAAAAGAGTATTAGAGCATAAATAATTTTTGCAACTAGGGCACACAGGTTTTGTTTAGCAATTTAGTGAGTTGTAGTAAGAATTCTACAGAGAAGAAGTGCAAATTTCAGTGGGTAAGTGCTTTGTGACCTCTCAAAATTAAGTGTCTACTATTATATAGTTTCTAGGGTTTATTTCAAAATGCCTCTGCGAAAAGAATTCATAGGACAAACAGATTATTTGAATTGTTCTGTACATGATGATTTTTTGGAGCAATTCCCTTTGTCTGTACATGAAATAACTAAGGGAAGGAGCTTATTCCAAAAGTCCCTAGGGTGATTGTAGCGGAGGGTTTTTATGACAAAGCAAATTGGGTAAGAGATGCTCGAGTATCTCTAGGAGATCTAGAATTATTTTTAAAATGGTTCTTAGAAAGAAATTTAGATACCCCTATGAGCAATGTCTAGGTATTCAACATTGGAAAATTGACTGTCCCCATAGTTTTCTTTGATAGTGATTTGTTAGTTGACCTGGCTAAAAAGTATGATCCTATTACAACTTGGGTTAAGAACCAATTTGGGGTAAATCTTTTTAAAGTTTGCCCTGAATTAATCAGAGAAGTTTTTAATTTGAACCCTTACCATGTTTTACATGAGAAAATTGGCATGGGTGACCTCTAGGCAAGATATGATGCCCAAGAAACATAATTGAGAATAGGACCACTATAGGAGCATGCCACTAAGATTGGAACACTATCTATGATCACTACTAGCAGACCCGAGCTATTATTGAGAAGACATTTTAACACTAGGGCTCAAGCATTGTATTTTTCTCTCTACAAGATCTTTGGAATAGATGAAGCAGAGAAAACCTTAGGCTCTATTGTTTACATTATAGCTCAAACTCTTCAATTTGGGATGAGCACAATTCTTGATTTTGGTACTTTACTAGCACAAGAAATTCATACTAGTTTAATGGGGATAGCCCTAGGGAAAGTAGATAAACCATTCTGTTGGTATTCATTGCTCATGTATATATGCTTATATAAGGGATATAACTTCATGTCCAAAGGTATGAAATTGGAAATAACTAGGAATGGAGAGAGGAATCTAATTCAATTATCAAGTGTGGATATAACCTTTGAGACTAGAGATGCTAGTTATGTAAGGTTTGACAGATATTTTGCATCAAAACTTAGAATACTCTTCAGAGGAGATAGCCCCAAGATTCCACAAGAATTGTTAGAAATGGTAAGACCTAAGGACTATGCAACAAGGCTATTGGTTAGTCATAATTGGGGGGATATAATCCCTTATAATGTCTCAACAGTAATTAGAGTCTATGATTTTTTGGGAAAGTCACATGTGCTACCATTTCATGTGCCCTTGAAGATAGGAATAGTTGAGCTGTTATGGAAAATATGCACTATAGATGAGAGGAAGTTGCCTAAGAAAGGTACATTTTTTCTAATTGTTAATGTGGTACATGATTTTTTCTTTGTAGGAAAGGGTGGAAGCACCTAAATTTGTTCCTAGATAGATATAACACGGCAGAATCTCATGCCAGATTTATTGATCCTAAAGGATTTTATGACCTCTTAAGAGAGAGAGTGAAAGCTTCCCGCATGGTGCAACAAGTTTACTATCCAAAGGATGTGATCAGGAATATTTTTACTTTGCAAGAGCAAGAATTGAGAAAGGAGAAATGGATAGTATTCAGCAAGACCCTAGAATTCATTAATGCTTTTGACCCCCATTATGACCCATTGAAAGATAAAAAAAATTGGGGAGCCAAGATGCAAGCATTAATGAATAATTTTGTTGTGATTATCCAAACTATGGATGAGAAGAAGGCCATATACATTGAGACATATCCGAACAAGGCTGCAGAGGTGCAAAGGAGGATCAATACTAGAAATGTAGTCACCCTTGGCCAATACACCTTGCAGAAAACAAAAGGATATGTAATGATTCAGAATGTGCAACAAGTTCTTCTTCAGCAGAGACCAAGCCCACGAAGCCCATCTGCAGCCAGTGCTCCAAAAAGATAAAAATTAGAGCAAGAGTCTTCTTTCCAAGTGGAGCAATATTCCCCAAGCCAATCCCTAATCAAAATGGATGATGAAACATCTCTAAGGGAGCAGGTTAGACAAATTGGTACAAAGGGAGATGTAATTGTTACTTCCACAAATTTGGAGATTGGAGAGCCTCAAGAACTACCTGCACCTTCCTTGGATCTTACTGTGGTTGATTATCATGGTAAGGAGATTGATCCCATAGTTGCCCAAGCCTTAGAAAGATTCATTAATGATGAGAATTTTGTAAAATCTAAGGCTTTTGCTCAATTTTTGTGGAGATTAAACATAGGAAATTTTGAGAAAACTTGTGAGAAGATAAAGGTAGAACAGCCAAACAAACCTGACTCTGCTATTAAGGAAGAGGTAAATTCTAAATTTTTGAATGACTTTTCTCAATTTACACCTAAGGCTGGGAGGTAGATAGTGAAAAAATTAGGAGTCCTACTCTTGCCAGAATGGGATATTGTAAATGTCATTATTTTTTATTTAGTAAGAAAACAAAAGGATGTCAATTAAGGACTGAGGAAGAGATATTACAGGCTCACAAAGGAGTCAAGTTTAGTGATGCCCACAAAGCCCTTGTTATTTGGTCTATGGAAAAAAGGAACAATACCAGAATGCATGAGATTTCTACTACAAAACACACTGGTGCATTGACTGTAAACAGGGTTGGTGAGGTTGGTAATAAGAAAGTAATTGGAATGGCTACAGAAATGTTAAAATTTGGTAGCATGTTGTCTGGCCAAGAAGAAGACAAATATGCACAACTCAATGCTAGATTTGAAGAGGTTTTAAAAGCATATGAGGAGAGGGGCATGCAAATATAGTCACTAAAGAATCAAGTAGCTCAAATGGAGAAAGTACTTGGAAAAAGGAAAATGAGAGAAACCAGTAGACCTAGAATTGCATACCCCCCAAGGCCACCTGTTGAACCCTTCAAATCAACTCCAATCATTGAAATACCAGATACCCTAGAAAGGCCTCAGTTCTACATTACAATGGAGTTTGAAGAGGAAAAGAATAAATTATATGCACTACATGTGGAACTAAATAATCAGTATGAAGAAAAGTTGAGGTAGGGTGTCATGTATCTGGTAGACAAAATTGAATTGCCATCATTTGTTGACTTGTTAGTGGGGATTGCAGCCGTTAGGGATGAATTGAAGAGAAATGATGCCATATTCAAACCCCTTGTACAAAAATGGACAGAATGGAATAATGATATTACTATAATGTGTATATTTGTCATTCAGCTATCTTGTCATCAAATTGAAAAGGTTTTTGACTTATTAAGTAAATTGCAAGGTTTTAATGACAAGCAAGATTCCTTTCAAAAGAGGTCAACAATTTGTTTTTCCAACTATTTTGTAGGAAAATTTGATTTATTTCTTTGTGCTCTAAAACGTGTTGATAAAGTGAAAGATAATGAAGAGCGAAAAAGAGAGTTGGGTGAGATTTTTTGTGAAAGGATAAATAAAATTATCAATGAGACTGGTCATTTGTTATGGGCAATGACCAATGAGGAACTCGTAAAGATATAGATATTTTATAGTGCTATTAGGAAAGATCTTGTTGATTTAGAGGCATTTACAAATTCCTTGATAACTATACATAGGGAGGTCTTGAGTTTTGATTGGCTAGATGATACCACTTTTAATGAGTGGAAAGATAAATTTATGTTTGTAGAGAAGATGGTACAAGGTGACTAGGTAGAAGATGATGTTGAGGTAACCGTCACCCTTATAGTTGATGATGAAGACAAGGAGGATCCTCAGGTTAAAGTAAGTTTGCAAGTAACTGAAAATGACTCATCACTTTCAAGCTTAATAGCTACTTACTCTGAGGATGCATAATAAATAAAGCATCAGATCATATTCTCTTGTCTCAACTAACGAGAATGTTACAAAAAGGGACCCACAAAAGGAATATTTTGATGTGTAAAGTCTTTCTATTGTTAGCAATTTTGTCTTCTAGTGATAGGTGTATGTAAAGTATCTTTTTGTAAGAGGACCCCTGTCAATCACAATTGTCCTTTGCTTGTTGCAATTCATGTTATATAATTAAGTTTTCAAACTGGTGTAATTTTTAGTCTTTTAAGATAATATAGTCGGTTCAGTACATGTAGTTATTGTTTTGAGTTATTTTCAGTTATGAATCCTCTAATAATATGATGAATTGACAGAATCAATCACATATTCTGGGCTATTCTTTGAATCTCTATTAGTTATTATATTAGTCATTTTGAAAGGATAATACAAAGGAATACTTACATGATATTTTGTGTCACCATTTTCTATCTCAATTTCATGAGTTTATTTGTTTTGAAATCACTTGAATAAGTTTTAAGTGGTTGAAGATAATTTGGATGGATTGTGTATTGATTCTATTATTGCTCTTAATTCAATGAATTATATAAATGCTTCAATTGATCAGTAGAATTCATGAATTTATGAAAAGGATCTTATAAGAATGGAAATAGATGATTATTGTTGATGAATTCATTCACAAGTTGTTTGAATTAGATCTCCTGCCAATAGTTGAAGTTTTGCCCAATGGATAAGGCACTGGTCACAAAAGTCAGTAATGGTTGAGAGTAAATCTTAATTCCACATGCCAAATCAATTTAAATTTCAAAGTCATTTTTATTGAAGGTTATATTACTAGTCAGCACTCGTCTGTATATTATTTCTAAGTTATAAGTAGTTGCTATCACTATAAATTTTCGTAGATCCAAGGACAATTGTGACCAAATCTACCTAGTAGGGATATTTATGAATTAGAGAATATCAACAAATGGATAAATTGCATATATGATAGGGATAGAGGATGAGAATCAGAATGAAACTAAAATACATTTCATATAGCAATATCTTGGTAAAGTATCCCCTAGGTATACCCAACTTGGTTTAGCAGAACCTAAAGAGTAGAAAACCATCCTTGGTTTTGTTGAAGTTGGGTCAAAGTGGTTCATTCATGTAATTGCTACTAGGAATTGGCTAATCCTTAGGTTGTGTGAGTAATTTCATTGTGATATTGGGCATTTTGTTGTCTAGTAGTTTCAAACACCAACAAAATGGTGACTCTATTGGGGAACACTTATTATTGTCATCCAATAGTGTGTTAGTTAAGATATGTGTCTCCCTTGGGAAGAGTCTAAGGTAAGCATTTCATGTTGAACTTTCCTATGGATTTAGAATTTGTGCACATTCTTTGGAACCCTTTAGTAAAGCATTTTTCATTTTATCCAGTAAATTTTCCCATTATAATAGAGTGGGTGGCGGCTCAAAAGGTTTGACCAGTTTCAGTACTTGAAAGTTTGTTGTCTCAAACAATGACAAATAATAAGAACACTAGAAAATGTGAAGCAAAACTCAAGAATCAAATTACAAACTGATCTCCCTCCTAGAAGAAGATAGAATTGGGATGTAAAAGGAGATCAAATGCAGAAAGGAAGTTATTCTCAAGAGCAAATAGTAGGAAAAGATAATCCCTATCATCTTGTTGTTGACAAAGAACATTTCTCTAAAGGTCCTAGATCTCACCTAGGGTTGTCTGATGATGAATTCTATAATACTCCTAAAATGATATGTTAGGAAAATATTGTACAACCCCATGCATTTAGTTTAGGTGATAGGAATAGTACTAATCTTTTCCAGCATAGTACAAACCCTTTCATGTCAGATTATTCACCTAAAAAGGTGAGACCCAAATACTTGGAACATGAAAGTTTTAATGAGGATAAAACATCTAGTTCTAAGCTTACTATTCCTATTCCTAATGAGATTCAAATCTTGAGAAAATAGTTTGATGAGCAAGAAGCTATTGATAAAAGGTTTCAAAAGGAAAGGGAAGAAAAAATCATGAAGACCTATGAAGAAAAACAAGAATTACTTAGGTGAATTGATACTTTAAAGAAGAAGAATGAGATAGCATCTAGTGCTGAGCAACCTGAGATTGTGGGTGAAGTTGAACAACATAGAGTAAAAGAGAAAAAATTATTACAAAACCTAGACACAAATCAAGAGGGTCCTATGATACAACAAATCAAGAGTTATAAGGCTCTAGAGGCTAAAAGAGATATAGGACATGTTGTTGATGTTCAAGATAAAGGAAAATAGAAGGAAGTCGGTATTAGGATTAATGAACTAGTAAAAGTTGTTCAAGTTCATGGTTCTATGTCACTTTTAGATACTGAGCTAGAAAAGAAAAGAAAGGAGAGAGATGTCTTGGCTAAGAAATTGGAAATTGTAGAAAATGAAGCAACTATAGTTTAGATGAATAATAAGATTAAATTCTTAGAAATTGCTAAGAAGCAATCTATAGCTATGCCTAAGGGTAATATAGATATTGGATTCAATAATGCAGATCAAAATGCTACTCAGGTACCTGGTCCTTTTTTATCTTCATTTTCACAAAAGGTGGATTTAAATAAGCCTGTTGGTGAGACTAGTACTAGTAATAACATGGATGATGCAAATAAAAATATTCCCTATCAACCAAAGATTGACTTGCAAAGGAGACCTATTTAGTTAGAAGGGTATAGGAAGATATATTTTGATGGAATCCCTAGTTTTCCTAATCCTATTCCACAAGAAATGAGAAAAAGGTTGCCCAAATTTGTTGGGAACAATGTTATCACTTGAGAAGTTTTCTATATATGATGAGTGATTATGAAGTTGAAGCTGAAGATGTCATGATGAAGCTATTTGTTCAGCCATTAATTGAAGATGCTAGAGAATGGTTCAAAAGACTTCTTGAATTATCCATTATGGATTGGAAAGACATTAAATATTGTTTCGAGGAGAAATATGGTGATAAGAAAAATTAGAGCTACATTTTGATCGAATTTAATAATATCAAGAGGTTTCCTAATGAGTCTGTCATTGAGTTCAATACTAGGTTTTAGAAGAGGATGTACAAGCTAATGCAATCCATGTGAATTGATGACAAGGTATGTTTGATTACTTATTTAAATGCATTTAATGGTAAAACAACATACCAACTTAGGGACAAGGAACCTAGAACTCTAAGGGATTCTTTTAGAATGGCTATAAATGTAGAAAATAATTTAAGAATCTCAGGGAGATTAGAAAGTAAAAGGGATGACCCTAGGTTGTTTGGTAATAAAGGAAATAGGAGGGAAGGTCATAAAATTGTAGGTGGGAAGTAGCAAGAATCTAGTGACATAAGTCAAGTTCTCAATGCTATAAAAAATTTAAGTTTGCCTCGGGTGAAGAATGATAGGAATCCCAATGACAATATGATCCCTTATCAGTCTAACTTCAATAGACAAAATAGGTTGCAAAATTTCCCTTATACCACTACTTGGAAAGATGGCTAGCCCAATGTTCCCCCTCCTAAGAACAATAACAATAAGGTGACCCCTAATCCCTTATCAAAAAATTCAGTGAATTTGATAGATGATCCTGAGTTTGATAGATGATCCTGAGTTTGTTACTGACCCTGCATGGTGTTTTGCATGCCAATTACCCCATTCTCCTAAATCTTGTGTTGTAGCATTGTCGTTTCTAGGAAATTAAACTATAGTAGAAAAATGTCATGAGCAAGAAGAAAACAATGATGATGTAGGATGTAACATGTTTGAATCACATTATTCTGATAATGAAGATTATAATAGAGATGTACATGACCAAAGACAGTTTCAGAGTGTCATACAACAGCAAGTATTTTCTAATGAAAGTGATGTTGAGGATAATGTATGTAACATGGTAGGTTCAAAGGAAGAAGTAACCCTAAGGAAACCCTCTAGAGAAGAGATTAATCAAATCACATCTAGTATGGTAGCCCAGGTTTAGACAAGAGGTATGGCTCAGAGAGATGAGAAGGACAAGGTAACTAGTATCTTCATAAAAGGAACTAATCAAAAGACAAGGGAGATTGTAAAGCCTAAAGAAGCCCCTGATGTGCAGGTTAAATTTGCAAATAAAAAATGGGAACCAAAGAAAGGGGAAAATCCTAAAGATATAAAGCTCTCAAGTAATGTCCCAAAGAAAAGAGATGAGAAGGTATCAAGAAATATCATTGAGCAAGATGAGAGTCATCATAATGCTTTGAAAATTTTGTGCAAGCATGATGAGAAAAGGAATATGAATTTTTGTAACCCTTCTAATTCTTCCATAGATATGCTTGTTGTTTTATCTCCGATTACTGTTAAGGTTCCTTTGTCCAAATTGTTAAGAATCCCTGAACATTGAGATATAGCCATAGCATGGTTGGGAAAAACTGATGTAAAGGTAAGTTAGGATTGTAATGAAATTTGTGATCCCAAACAAGAGGACAAAGAAAAGGTGAAAGAAAAAGAAATTGAAGTTGTTGTGTCTCAAATTCCTCAGATGTTTTTGGATAGTTCTGTCAATGAAAGTTTGGGAAATATTGAACCCTTTTTCTTGAGTATCCTAGTGAATGGTAAAATGTTAAAGAAATGTATAATTGATTCTTGTACTTCTAATACTATCATGCCTTTTGAGATAATGAAGGAATTAGGTTTGAAGGTTGATACTACTCAAGGAAGATGTTGTGCTATGGATAAAAAGGAAGTTATAGTCATAGGCACTATTAATGCCTTTCCTTAAAGATTGACAACCTGTCCAAACAAAGAACTCACTATGAGTTTATTGGTTGTTGATATCCCACCTCAATATGGTATGTTATTATCTAGAAAATGGAGTGCTTCCATGGGAGGAAGTTTGCAATGTGATTTATCATTTGCAACTTTTAACATTGATGGAAATTTGGTAAAAATTAATAGAAAACCAAAGAGCATATATATACATGATAGAAGAGGATGAAGATGATATGACTAATTTTGTGGATACAGATGTCAATGTATTCAGGGCTAAGGTCCTAACTTTGAGGAAAGACAAGCAGAAATCTCAGATGGAGGTAGAAGTTGATTCAAAGACAGATAAAGATGATTTATGGGCTATGTTCATTGATGGTGCTTATTGCAAGGATGGAGCAGGTGCAGGTATTTTATTAATTTCTCCTCCTAGGGTAACTTACAAATTTTCTTTTACATTGAGTTTCCGTTGTACTAATAACATAGCAGAATATGAGGCCTTGTTGCTAGGACTGATGCAGGAGCATCCAGAGGTATAAGAGCGATCCTGTGTCACCCAAAAAATATATACTTAGACTTAGTTTTTATTTCATGTGTTTTCATTTTTGGATACCCTTTTGGGTCAAATAAAGGTTCCAACTCTCACAATTCCACTATCAGTGTTCGTGAAAATCTCAAAAAAATAGGAGTATACAATTGAGCCATCATTTTGGTGAACTAGAAGGTGTAAATTGGCCAGATGAATGTAATTTTAATTTAGAGCATTCCAAAAAAAGAATCAAGTCAAAAGACCCCACGATTTGAAAGTTATTGCAATTTTTCAGGTTGTGGAGACCTCCTAAGAATGCTTCAAAGTCAAGTTAGGGGCATTAAATGACCTTGAAAAGGGCCAAAAAATGGGGAACAAGAAAAGCTAGTCCATAGGGCTATAGAGAACTTTGAGAGCTTTCTGAAAATGTAAACGGTTTGTCAATCGGAGTTACGGTTCAAAAGTTATGTCTCCCAGAAGTTCGGTTACCGTTTTCGGATTCTTCTAGATTTGCACCGACTTCTAATGCAGCTTTTGGAACCTTCTATTTGGTCGGTGGATGCCTACTAGCACTTTTTAGAATGTACTCCTAGTCCTTAACCCTCTGGGGTCTATTTAAGGAGATTTTTGGCATTGTAAAAGGCAGTTCGGAGTGGAGTTTGAGAGGAGGTACTGAAAGGAGAAATTATCTCCACATTTATTCTATTGTAAGCCCTTAGGGCATGTTTTGAAGTTTATTTTCTCTGTACTAAATGTACTAGCTTATTTTCTTAGTTAATATATTTTCCCCTTTTTTGTTGTGTTCATTCTATTCTTGGGTTATGTCCCCATCAAGTGGTATCACAGCTGGTTTTCCTAAATGTGTAGACAGAGCGCCGACTGTGAGGCAGTTTGCACTAGGACTGTGTGGTTGTGGGTTTGAGTTAAGAAGATGCCTCCATGAAGATAGCGTGGTGGAAGGGCTAGAGCTATTAATCTTGAGGAGGTTAGAGCCCTCCAAAGGTAGGTACAAGCATTGCAGGAGGAGCTTCGTAGAGGAACAATTGTGGCCGTAGGTAATGAAAGTGAAGATGACAATGAAGAAGACAAAATTGGACTAGAAGGGGAATTTGACGAGGAAGTTCTAAATCATGCAGAGGAAAGGCTTTTTAGGGCCATTACTAAGTTTGGGAAAAGACCTACAATTGAAGTGGGTGTATTTTCAGGAAATCTAAAACCAGATGAGTTGATCGATTGGATCAATGAACTGGAAGAATACTTTGAGTATGAGGATATCAAGAACCTAGATACGGTTAAGTTTGCAAAGGCCAAACTGAAATTCCATGCCAAAATTTGGTGGCAAGATGATCAATTGGAAAGAAATAGAAGAGGAAAGGAGAAGATCACAAGGTGGGATCTCATGGTGGACAAATTGAAGAAGCAGTTCATTCCTATGGACTACGAGCTTGATTTGTTTAAGAAGATGCATGGGTTAAAGCAAGCAGGAAGATCAGTCCAAGAATATACAGAGGAGTTTTACAGACTCTTGATTAGAGTAGGGCATGCAGCAGCAAATAAGGAGAAGGTTTCTTGTTATATCAGTGGGTTGTGACCTAGCATCCAGGAGGAATTAAGTATGGCAAGAATGACCAGCGTTGAAGAGGCATACAAGTTTGCCCTATGAGTTGAAGAGAAGCTGAATAAAAGGTTTGAAGGAAGACAAAGAGGGCGTGGTCAAGGAGGAAGGGGAAGCGGTAGATCATCTGGAGGCCACTATGAAACCCAAAAGAAAAATGAAGATGTGGGTACTAGCAAGAACCAAAGGAATGAGGGTTTCAACTGCTCCCATGATCAAGACTTTGGAAATTAGAGAGGAAGAGGTAGAGGATTTGGACAAGGAAGAGGCAGCTTTCGTGGTACCTATTTTCATTGCAATGAAGAAGGTCATCATGCCTTTGAATGCCCTCAACGACAAGGAAGGACAGATAGGAGAGCTGAGGGCCAAGCTAGGGTTGCTCATGTGAATGAGGATGCACAATCATCACATTCAGAGGATGCAAAAATAGGAGAGACCTTGGTAAATGAAAGAGTCCTACTAAGTGGTGAGATTGAACTAGGACAATAGAGGAGTTTGTTCCGTACCAGATGCAAGTGTGAGGATAAATATTGTGACATGATCATTGATGGTGGTAGCACTGATAACTTGGTATCAGAAGAGATGGTCTCTAAGCTGAAGCTCAAGAGGGAGAAACATCCCCAGCCCTATCGGATTGCTTGGGTAAAAGATGATCATAAGGTCTTGGTAAGTGAACAATGTTTAGTGAAATTCAAAATTGGGAGTTACCATGATGAAGTTCTCTGCAATGTTATTTCGATGGATGTTTGCCATCTATTGTTGGGTAGACCATGGAAGTTTGACAAACATGCAGTACATGATGGACATGCAAACACATACTCTCTGACAAATGATGGAGTTCACCACAAATTGAAGCCCATGAAAAAGGAAGGTGAAAAGGTATGTAGTAGTGCTAGGATTTGTCTTGTTGATGAAAGGAAGTTTTTAGACGGTGTGAAACATCAGCATATGTGTTATGCCTTGATTCCTAGGAAAGATAAAGAAGGTAGTAGTGAAATGCCACTTGAAGTTTCAAATTTACTAGGGGAGTTTGGAGATATTATCTCTGATAATGTTCTAGATGGATTGCCACCAGTAAGGCAAATCAGTCATCAGATAGATCTAATTCCAGGAGCTAGTTTTCCTAACAAGGCTTCTCACAGGATGACTCCTACTAAAACAAAGGAGCTAAATAGATAGGTTCAGGAGCTGTTGAGGAAGGGCTTGATTCGAGAGAGCCTGAGTCCATGTGTAGTACCTGTAGTACTCACACCAAAGAAGGATGGAGAGTGGAGGATGTGTACAAATTCTTGAACTATAAATAGGATAACCATCAAGTACCGATTTCCTTTACCAAGGATGGATGATCTTATGGACTGCTTGAGTGGAGCTAAGTACTTCACAAAGATAGATCTCAAGAGTGGCTATCATCAGATACAGATTTGAGAAGGAGATGAGTGGAAAAAAACCTTCAAGACCAAGGAGGATCTTTATGAGTGGTTAGTCATGCCCTTTGGATTGACGAACGCCCCAAGCACCTTCATGCGGCTCATGAATGAGGTAGTTAAGAAGTTCTTGGGAAAATTTGTTATTGTTTATTTGGATGATATTTTAATTTTCAGCAAGACTTTGGAAGAACATTTATTGCATATTCGTAGTGTCCTTGAAAGGCTAAGGGAAGAGAAACTGTTCATTAATCTGAAGAAGTGTATCTTTGCAAAAAGGGAGTTAGTCTATTTGGGGTTTGTTATATCACCTGAAGGTCTCAAAATGGATCTGGAGAAGGTAAAAGCCATCTTGGAATGTCCTACTCCAAGGTCTGCTACTGAGGTAAGATCATTTAATGGTCTGGTTAGTTTTTATAGGAAATTTATTAAGAATTTTAGTGGCATATGTGCACCCCTAACTGATACAATAAGAGGGGATAGAAAAGAGTTCAAATGGACTGCAGCAGCTACGAGAAGTTTTGAATTTCTGAAGAAGAAGGTAATAGAACAACCTGTGTTGGCACTTCCAAACTTTGGAAAGGTTTTCTAGGTGGATTGTGATGCCAATGGCAGCACTATTAGGGCTGTATTAAGCCAAGAAGGTAAGCCTATTGCATATTTTAGTGAAAAATTGAATGATGCAAAGAAGAAGTATTCTGTTTATGATCAAGAGTTCTATGCAACAGTTCAAGCCTTAAAGAAATGGAGGCATTATTTATTGCCAAAGGAATTTATTTTGTATACTGATCATCAAGCATTACAGTACCTAAATAGCCAAGGTAAATTGAATCAGAGGCATATGAAGTGGGTAGAGTTCTTGCAGAGTTATACATTTGTGTTGAAGCATAGAAGTGGAAAATCTAATAGGGTTGCAGATGCACTAAGCAGGAGACAGTTGTTGCTTACAATAATGCAGGTTGAAGTAGTTAGGTTTGATGAACTCAAGACTTTGTACCCCGAGGATCCTGATTTTGCTAAAGAATGGAAAGCTTGGAAAGAACCTGTTGTTGTAGATAGAACCAAGTGGTTAGACTATTTGATTCAGGATGGCATGTTGTTCAAGGGTAGTCAATTGTGCATTCCAAGGAGTTCCATGAGGGAAAATTTGATTAAGGAGAAACATAGTGGAGGGATGGCAGGACATTTTGGTTGAGATAAGACCATTGCCATTCTTAGAGAACATTATTTTTGGCCTCAAATTTCACAAGATGTGAAGAAGTTTGTACAAAGTTGTCAGGTTTGTCAAGTTGCCAAGGGGTTTAGTCACAATACTGGCCTATATCAGCCATTGCCTGTTCCATCAAGGCCATGGGAGGACATAAGTATGGATTTTGTTCTTGGATTGCCAAGGACACAAAGGGGTAATAGTATTCGTGGTGGTTGATAGGTTCTCCAAAATGGCACATTTCATTCCATGCCACAAAACTCATGATGTTGTTCATATTGCAGGCTTGCTTTTCAAAGAGGTGGTAAGACTACATGGTCTTCCAAGGAGTATAGTTTCTGAGAGAGATACTAAATTTGTGGGGTATTGCTGGAGGACATTGTGGAAGAAGTTGAGAACGGACCTTAAATTCAGTTCCATGCATCACCCGCAGACTGACGACCAAATAGAAGTGGTAAACAGAAGTCTGGGCAATTTGCTGAGATGTTTAGTTGGGGATAAGCCCAAGGGATGGGATTTGATTCTACCACAAGCAGATTTTTCTTACAATAACTCTATAAATAGGAGTACTGGAAAATCACCATTCTAAATTGTATATTCAAATAGCCTAAGGACTGCACCAGAATTGAGGAAGATAGAACAAGGGGAGAGGACAAGTGTTGAAGCTGAGGAATTTGCTGAACATATCAAGCGTCTACATGAGGAGGTTCAAGCACACATTACCAAGATGAATCAAGAGTATAAAGCTAGGGCTGATCAAAGGAGAAGACATAAGGAATTCCAAGTAGGGTATCTAGTCATGGTGCACTTACGAAAAGAAATATTTCCAACCAGTACTTACAACAAGCTGAAAATGAAGAAATTTGGCCCTTGCAAAATTTTGAAGAAACGTGACTCAGGAAATGCATATGAGGTGGAGCTGCCAGAAGGTATTCACATTTCTCCCATTTTCAACATTGTAGATTTAACAGAGTATCATGATGATGGTGTAGGTGAGGAGTTGGTGTTAGAGCCATGTCTAATTCCTGCTTCTAAGAAGGAGGAGATAGAAGACATTCTAGATCATTGTGTGGGTAGGAGTACCAGGAACAGGCAGTATGAAGAGTATTTGGTGAAGTGGAAAGGACGGCCGATCGAGGACTCAACTTGGATTTTAGCAGCTGAGGTTTCCCATTTGGGATTTCCTCTATCATTCATAAAGTGACAGGGTCACTTTTCAATCTACCCTGGGTGTCTGATGCAGGAGCATCCAAAGGTATAAGAGCAATCCTGTGTCACCCAAAAAAAAATACTTAGACTTAGTTTCTGTTTCATGTGTTTTTATTTTTGGATACCCTTTTGGGTCAAATAAAGGTACCAACTCTCACAGTTCCACTATCAGTGTTCGTAAAAATCCTGAAAAAATAGGAGTATATAATTGAGCCATCATTTTGGTGAACTAGGAAGTGTAAATTGGCTAGATGAATGTAATTATAATTTTGAGCATTCCAGAAAAAGAATCAAGTCAAAAGACCTCACAGTTTGAAAGTAATTGCAGTTTTTTGGGTTTTGGAGACCTCCTAAGAATGCTTCAAAGTTAGGTTAGGGGCATTAAATGACCTCAAAAAGGGCCAAAAATGGGGGACGAGTGAAGCTGGTCCATAGGGCTATAGAGCACTTCAAGAGCTTTTCGGAAATGTAAACGGTTCATCAATCGTAGTTACGGTTCAAAAGTTATGCCTCTCGGAAGTTCGGTTACCATTTTTGGATTCTTCTAGATTTGCACCAACTTCTAACGCAGCTTCTGGAACCTTCTATTTGGTCGGTGGATGCCTACTAGCACTTTCTAGAATGTACTCCTAGTCCTTAACCCTCCGGGGTCTATTTAAGGAGATTTTTGGCATTGTAAAAGGCAGTTCGAAGTGGAGTTTGAGAGGAGGTACTGAAAGGAGAAATTATCTCCACATTTATGCTATTGTAAGCCCTTAGGGCATGTTTTGAAGTTTATTTTCTCTGTGCTAAATGTACTAGCTTATTTTCTCAGTTAATATATTTTCCCCTTTTCTGTTGTGTCCATTCTGTTCTTGGGTTGTGTCCCCATCAAGGACTTAGATTGGCTCATAAGCATGGTATAAAATGCTTACATGTTATAGGAGATTCTTAATTAGTTGTGTCCCAAGTAAGAAATGCTTATGTGTCAAAAAATAAAAGGTTAAAGAAGTATAAAAATGTAGTATGGGATATGATTAAATACTTTGATGCATTTAGAATAATCTGGAAGGATAGATCTAACAATAAGATGGCAGATTTGCTAGTAAATATAGCAGTAAAACCTAATGATATTACATTTGGTTGTATATCTAAGATTGAAACTCAAACTAGGCCTTATGTTCTTGATAATATCTTGAATTGGCAAGTATTTGAAGATGACAAGGACATTTTGAGGTTTCTAAATTATGAAAATATGTTTTCAGGACAAGAAATTGATTGTGTAGCTTATGTGGAAAACATAAATGGAAAAGATAATATTTTTGGATAGGAAGTTGTGCAATTAAAGACTAATAAGATCCCAAAGCTTTAGTTGTCTTAGAAATAGTTTTTGACAATCAAGATACATCACAAATTGATACTAGTAAATATGATGCCAAAGATCTAGAGGAGGTAAATCTTGGAACTAAGGAAACACCTAAGAAAGTGTATATTGGTAAAAAACTATCCCCTAAAATTAGGCAAAATTTGATAGATTTGCTAAGGAAATATAGGCATGTGTTTGCATGGTCATATGATGACCTAAAGGCTTATAAAGAAGATCTATTCTAGCATGAGATTCCTTTGAAGCCAAATGCAAAGCCCTTTAGACAAAAACAAAGACCAATAAATCTAATGTTGGCTCCTAAGATGCAAGAAGAATTAATAAAATTAAGGGATGCTAGGATTGTAAAGCCTATTAGACATTCTTCTTGGGTGTCCAACTTAGTCCCTATTAGAAAGGAAAATGGAGATGTAAGGTTATGTGTTGATTTTAGGAATTTAAATATATCTTCACTAAGAGATAATTATGGCTTGCCAAACATGGAGGCTATTTGCAAAAGGTTACTGTCTCAGAAATCGTGTCTATGATAGATGGATTTTCAAGTTACAATCACGTGGTTGTCAAGGAATCAGAACAATTTAAGATTGCTTTCATCACTCCATGGGGTACTTATGTTTATGTTAGAATTCCTTTTGGGCTTACCAATGCTGGAGCTACTTTTCAACATGCAATGGATGTGGAATTTGCTGATATTATTGACAAATTTTTGGCTATGTATCAAGATGATTTAACTACTTACTCTAAAAATGAAAATGATCATTACATGCATTTAGAGAAGGAGTTCATTAGGGCTCTCAAATATGGTATTTCATTAAACCCCAGAAAGTGTCACTTTGGTGTAACTGAAGGAAGGCTATTGGGGCATCTAGTTGGCAAACATGGAGTGAGGATTGACCCTAAAAGGGTGGAAGCAATTGATAAGATTCAAAAACCTAAGACTGTCAAGGAATTCAGTCATTTTTTGGATAGATTAACTTTCTTAGGAGGTTTGTCACTAATTTTGCAGAAATTAGTAGACCTATATCAAGGATGTTGAAGAAAGGATCTAACATAAAGTGGGATGGTGAACCTAGCTCTATATTCCATAAGATAAAACAAGCTATTAAAGATACTCCTATTCTCAAAGCACCAGATTATGACAAACCAATGCACATATTTTCTTTTGCCTCATTTCATACCATTGTTGTAGTACTATTGTAGAAAAATGAGGAGGGTTATGAGCAACCAATTGCATTCTTTAGCAAGTCATTGCAAGAAACCGAGCTTAAGTATGATATCAACGAAGAACAAGCTTATGCATTGGTCAAAGGAGTAAAAGCCTTTAGATGTTATCTGATGGGAGCTATTGTTGTTGCATTTTTTCCTACTGTTGTTGTAAAAGACATATTTTCACAACAAGAAGTGTCTGGTAGAAGATCTAGCTGGATCAACTGAATTCAAGAATTTAACATTGACATCCAGATCACTAAAGTGGTTAGGAGTCAAGGTTTGGCCAAATTAATGACAGAAGCAAATCTAGAGGCAAACCAAATAAATCAATTGGATGATAGTTACAGAGAAGATCCTTGTGATATGGATGCCTTTGACTAGTGTAAGGATGTAATATATTATTTGCAAAACATGAAATCTCCATCAGAGTTAACTAATAACTAGAAGAGACCCCTTAAGTTGTATGTTATAACATATGTCATAGTTCAAGGCCAACTATGGTGGAGAAGTATGGAAGGAGTCCTTTTGAAGTCTATGGATGAAACCGAGTCTAAAAGGATTTTAAAAGATATGCATGAAGGTGTATGTGGTGGTCATTATATGGCTAAAACCACTACTCATAAAGTATTGAGGGTTGTTTTTTGGTGGCCGACATTTTTTAGAGATGCTCAAGAATTTGTCAAGATGTGTGATACTTGTCAAAGATTTAGTGGAAAGTTAAAATTCTCTAGAAATTTACTGTTGAGACCATTTAAGGTATAGACACCATTTCAACAATGGGGAATTGATTTTATAGGTGAGATCATGAACAAATATAGTGGTGGGCACTCCTAGATACTGGTAGCCACTGATTACTTCGTTAAGTGGGTTGAAGCAATCCCCACTAGGAATGCAACAAGTAGGGTGATGGTAAATTTCATCCTAAATAATATTATAAAAAGGTTTGGATGTCCTTAGAAGATTGTAACTGATAATGCTATGTGTTTCAGATCAGAGGAATATAAAGATTATTATAAAAAGTATGGCATTACAGAATATATATCATCACCCTATCATCCTCAAGGTAATGTTCATGTAAATCTAGTAATAAGAGTATATTAAAAATCATCAAGGGGATTTTAGGAGAAAAAAAGAAGGCCTGGGATAAAAAGCTACCATTAGCTTTGTGGGCTGATAGGGTTATTGTGAAAAAAGCTATTGGATGTGCCCCATTTGATTTGGTTTATGGTATACAAGCTAGACTTCCCCAGAATAACCCAAAGGAGATGTATAAGTTTGCTCAACTATATGAAGATGATATTGTTGATGAGATGCAAATTAGAATGGATGACATTTTGCAATTAGAAGAAACAAGGAGAGAATCTTCTATTCAGAATGCCAAATTACAATCATAGATGAAGCACTTATATGACAGAAGGGCTACTAATAGGAAGTTTGAAGTAGGTGACATGATTTTAATGTGGAATGTTAGACTAGAAGATAAAGGAAAGCATGGAAAATTTGAACCAATCTGGCTTCGTCCATATTCCATTTGTGATACAAATGGAAAGGATTCATATTTCTTAATTTAATTGGAGATATTCTTGAATTGCCAGTTCATGGACAATTCTTGAAGAGATACTTTTCTTAAGGTAATTTTTTTTTCCATGAATAGTAGTTTTAGGATGTTCTATGTTCTTGTACATTTTATATGTTTTAAATCCATGTAAAGTCTTTTGTGCAGTATGTTTTCTTGTTTCTATGTTCTATTTTGTGCTCTTTGAAGAAGTTGCCATTATTGCATCAAGTATGTGGTCTGCTCTACCAAAGATTCTAAATTCTTGCATAGACTCAAATAGTCTATCATCCCCAGATAGAGCCACTGTTGGCCTAATTTTTCACCCTCTCTATTTGATGTATTTTATAGTGAAAAAAACCCTAATCCTATGCCTTAAAATTTTGAAATTAGATAAAATTATGGCTGAAATTTATGAAGAAACCCTAGTGTTTTAGACTATTTTGCCCTAACCTTTGAAAGCCCTTTTTCAAAATTTTATTTAAGGTGTACCACATTTATCCTAAGGGTGGGCTTATGTAATAAAAGACCTTGTTAAAGTCTAGTTTAAGCTTTCGCTAATTGTGGTTTGCCCACATTTTGGCCTATTCACTTTATTGAAATACCATATGTAAATGCAAATTTTTGTGTCCATCAAATCAAATCAAATCAATTACTATCGTATTCCCATAATTTGAAGATGCATGAGGATTAAGTATTGCAAGGAAGAGAAAAGAGGACACGTGCAATAGTATGACAATAGGGGCCTACTATTTCTAAGGATAATATGGAGATGTTCTCTGTGGCAGTTGTTAGATGAGTATGACTAGAGGGTAGTGTTTTATTCATCAGTTAGGCTAATGTGGTACTCCTAAGGTACATGATTTTATAACCATTGATTTATGTGAAACCAAAGTTTAGTGCATGCCTGCACTTTTAAGTTGCATGAAGGATAAATAATGTGGGCATGCAGAATGAAAACACGTGTCATAGTGGGGCCAAAATCCTGATAAGATGTTGAGTCTACAAAGATTACGAGGAGGATTCTCATTGGTCCAAGTGGATGACAAGATTTTTGAAAGGCATAGCTTTCTCCTACCATTGATCTCAATCAAATCAACGAAGGGCACTTGCCCGCATTGTGAACTTGCATAAAGTTTAAGTAAAGCAAGAATGTGGCATGAAGACATGTATCCCTGATGATGTCAATATCCTTATCTCATAAGGTTAAAAGGATCTAAATTCTATCAGTTGTTGATCTTCCCAAGATCAATAGTTGGTGCAAGCCTACTTTTCAAAGATGTTCGTGGGATAAGAAATGCAAGGATGCACTAGTTTGACACATGTTAAAAGTGACGTCAACTACTCACTAGTCTAGGAGGTGAGATGGGACCTATGAACATGGAAATTTGTTAGAAGATACTCACATAGTAAGATTTTATTAGTCAATATAGCTGACTCAATTAGCTCAAGGTACGATAATCTATATCCATTGATTCAATCAAGATCAATGGTTCCCACATACCTGGAGTTCCAAGATGCAAGAAATATAAGCAATGTGAGCAAGTGGATTTGTGACACATGTCCAATGTAGGTCTAATTGTTACCAAGGTAGATATTGCATGACAGGATGGAGTATTTAATAAGAAAATTATTTTTCACTTTTTATTTGCTATCGTAAAAGGGGGTAGTTTCACATGACTATTGATCTAGAGAAAGATCAATGACCAGTGCATTCCTGCAATATTGAGATGCAAGAAACTTAAAGAATGTGGGCATGCACCTAATTGACATGTGGCAAAGTTTTAAAGTGGTAAATCAAATCTACTTTTTCAATAAGGACTGTCTGATATGAGGAAATCAACGAATGATATTCAAATTTGTACCCAACACAGAAATAACGGCTAGAGGAAATTAATTTTGTGCGGATCTTATTCCTATGATCTTAGTCCATGAAATAAAACTCACAAATTTTCCATTATTGAACTACAAAAGTGCAAAAAGAGCATTAGAGCATAAATAATTTTGGTAGCTAGGGCACGCAAGTTTTGTTTAGTGATTCAGTGAGTTGCAGTAAGAATTGTACAGAGAAGAAGTGCAAAATTCAGTGAGTAAGTGCTTTGTGACCTCTCAAAATTAAGTGTCTACTATTATACAATTTCTAGGGTTTATTTCAAAATGCCTCCCTGAAAAGAATTCATGGGACAAATGGATTATTCGAAATGTTCTGTACATGATGATTTTTTGGAGCAATTCCCTTTGTCTATGCATGAAATAACTAAGGGGAGGGAGCTTATTCCAAAAAACCCTAGGGTAATTGTAGCGGAGGGTTTTTATCACAAATAAAATTGGGTAAGAGATGCCCAAGTATCTGTGGGAGGGCTAGAATTATTTTTAAAATGGTTCTCAGAAAGAAATTCAAATACCCCTATGAGCAATGTCTGGGAATTTGACATTGGAAAATTGACTTTCCCCATAGTTTTCTTTGATAGTGATTTGTTAGTTGACCTAGCTAAAAAGTATGATCCTATCACAAATTAGGTTAAGAACCATTCTGGGGTAAATCTTTTTAAAGTTTTCCTGGAATTAATTAGAGAAGTTTTCAATTTGAACCCTAACCATGTTGTAAATGAGAAAACTGATATGGGTGACCTCTAGGAAAGACATGATGCCCAAGTAACACACTTGAGAATAGGGCCACTGTAGGAGCATGCCACTAAGATTTGAGCACTGTCTATGATCACTGCCAATGCACCCGAGTCATTACTGAGAAGACATTTTAACACTAGGGCTCAAGCATTATATTTTTCTCTCTACAAGATCTTTGGAATGGATGAAGCACAAAAAATCCTAGGCTCTATTGTTTACATTATAGCTCAAACTCTTCAATTTGGGATGAGCATAATTCTTTATTTTGGTACTTTCCTAGCACAAGAAATTCATACTGGTTTTATGGGGATAGCCCGAGGGAAAGTAGATAAACCATTCTTTTGGTATTCATTCCTCATGTAGATATGCTTATATAAGGGATATACCTTCTTCTCCAAAGGTATGAAATTGGAAATAACCAGGGATGGAGAGAGGAATCCAATTCAATTGTGGAGTGTGGATATGACCTTACAGGCAGAGATGCCAGTTATGTAAGGTTTGACAGATATTTTGCATCAAAACTCAGAATACTCTTGAGAGGAGATAGCCCCAGGATTCCACTATCATTGTTAGAAATGGTCAAACCTAAGGACTATGCAACAGGGCTATTGGTTAGTCATAATTGGGGGGATATAATCCTTTATAATGTCTCAATAGTAATCAGAGTCTATGGTTTTTTGGGAAAGCCACATGTGCCCTTGAAGATAGGAATAGCTAAGCTATTATGGAAAATATGCACTATAGATGAGAGGGAGTTTCCTAAGAAGGGTACCTTTTCTCCAATTGCTACTATGGTACATGATTTTTTCTTTATGATGAAAGGGTGGAAGCACCTAAATTTGTTCCTAGATAGATATAACATGGCAGAATCTCATGCTAGATTTATTGATCCTAAAGGATTTTATGACCTCTTAAGAGAGAGGGTAAAAGCTTCCCACATAGTGCAACAAGTTTACTATTCGGAGGATGTGATCAGGAATATTTTTACTTTGCAAGAGCAAGAATTGAGAAAGGAGAAATGGATAGTATTTAGCAAGACCCTAGAATTCATTAATGCTTTTGACCCCCATTATGACCCATTGAAAGATTTAAAAATATTGGGGAGCCAAGATGCAAGCATTAATGAATAATTTTTTTGTGATTATCCAAACTATGAATGAAAACAAGGCCATATATGATGAGACATATCTAGATAAGGTTGCAGAGGTGCGAAGGAAGATCAACAGCAGAAATGTAGTTGCCCCTAGCCAATATACCTTGCAGAAAAGGGAAGGATATGTAATGATTCAAAATGTGCAACAGGTTCTTCTTTAACAGAGACCAAGCCCAAGAAGCCCATCTACAGCCAGTGCTCCAAAAAGATAAAAAATAGAGCAAGTGTCTTCTTCCCAAGTGGAGCAGTATTCCCCAAAACAATCCCCAATCAGAATTGATGACGAAAGATCTCTAAGGGAGCAGCTTATACAAATTGGCAGAGAGGGAGATGTAATTGTTACTTCCATAATTTTGGAGATTAGAGAGCCTCAAGAACCACCTACACCTTCCTTCGATCTTACTGTGGCTGATTATCAAGGTAAGGAGATTGATCCCATAGTTTACCAAGCCTTAGAAAAATTTATTAATGATGATAATTTTGTAAAATCTAGGGCTTTTGCTCAATTTTTGTGGAGATTAAACATAGAAAATTTTGAGAAAACTTGTGAGAAGATAAAGGTAGAACAGCCAGACAAACCTAACTCTACTATTAAGGAAGAGGTAAAGTCTAAATTTTTGAATGACTTTTCTCAATTTACACCTGAGGCTAGGAGGTAGATAGTGAAACAATTAGGAGTCCTACTCTTGCCAGAATGGGATATTGTAAATGCCATTGTTTTTTATTTAGTGAGAAAAGAAAAGGATGTCCAATTAAGGATTGAGGAAGAGATATTATAGGCTCACAGAGGAGTCAAGTTTAGTGATTACCACCAAGGCCTTGTTATTTGGTATATGGAAAAAGGGAACAATACCAGAATGCATGAGATTTCTACTACAGAACACACTAGTGCATTGACTATATACAAGGCTGGTGAGGTTGGTAGTAATAAAGTAATTGGAATGGCCATAGAAATGTTAAAATTTGGCATCATTTTGTCTTGCCAAGAAGAAGATAAATATGCACAACTCAATGTTAGATTTGAAGAGGTTTTAAAAGCATATGATGAGAGGGGCATGCAAATACAGTCACTGGAGAATCAGGTAGCTGAAATGGAGAAAGTACTTGAAAAAAGGAAAATGGGAGAAACCAGTAGTCCTAGAATTGCATACCCCCCAAGGCCACCTATTGAACCCTTCAAATCAACTCTAATTACTTAAATACTAGATACCCTGGAAAGGCCTTAGTTCTACACTGCAGAGGAATTTGAAGAGGAAAAGAATAAATTATATGCATTGCATGTGGAACTAAATAATCAGTATAAAGAAAATTTGAGGCAGGGTGTCATGTATCTAGTAGCAAAAATTGAATGGCCATCATTTTTTGACTTGTTAGCAGGGATTGCAGCCATCAGGGATGAATTAAATAGAAATGATGTCATATTCAAACCCCTTTCACAAAAATGGATAGAAAGGAATAATGATATTACTATAATGTGCATATCTATCATTCAGCTATCTTGTCATTAAATTGAAAAGATTTTTGACTTGTTAAGTAAATTGCAAGGTTTTGATGACAAGAAAGATTCCTTTCAGAAGAGTTTAAAAATTTGTTTTTCCAAGCATTTTACAGGAAAATTTGATTTATTTCCTTGTGCTCTAAAAAGTGTTGATAAAGTGAAAGATAAGGAAGAGTGGAAAAGAGAGTTGGATGATATTTTTTTGTGAAAGGATAAATAAAATTATCAATGAGACTGGTCATTTGTTATGGGTAATGGCCAATGAGGGACTTGTAAAGATACAGATATTTTATAGTGTTGTTAGGAAAGATCATGGTTATTTAGAGGCATTTGTAAATTCCTTGATAATTGTACATAGGGAGGTCTTGAGTTTTGATTGGCTAGATGATACTGCTTTTAATGATTGGAAAGATAAATTTATGTCTGTAGAGCAGATGGTACAAGGTGATGAGGTAGAAGATGATGCTGAGGTAACTGTCACCCTTATAGTTGATGATGAAGACAAGGAGGATCCTCAAGTTAAAGTAAGTTTGCAAGTAACTGAAGATGACTCATCACTTTCAAGCTTAATAGCTACTTACTTTGAGGATGCAGAATAAATAAAGGATCAAATCATATACTCTTGTCTCAGCTAATGAGAATGTTACAGAAAGGGACCCACAAAAGGAATATTTTGATGTGTAAAGTCTTTCTATTGTTAGCAATTTTGTGTTTTGGTGATAGGTGTATGTAAAGTATCTTTTTGTAAGAGGACACTGGTCAATCACATTTGCCCTTTGCTTGTTGCAACTCATGTTATATAAATGAGTTTTCAAGGCATTGTGATGGTCTAAAACTGGTGTAATTTTTAGTCTTTTAAGAAAATATAGTAAGTCTAGTACATGTAGTTATTGTTTTGAGTTATTTTTAGTTATGAATCCTCTAATAATATGATGAATTGATAGAATCAGTCACATATTATGGGCTATTCTTTGAATCTCTATTGGTTATTGTATTAGTCATTTTGAAAGGATAATACAAAGGGATACTTACATGATATTTTGTGTCACCATTTTTTGTCTCCATTTCATGAGTTTATTTGTTTTGAGGTCGCTTGAATAAGTTTTAAGTGGTTGAAGACAATCTGAATGGATTGCATTGATTCTATTGTTGCTCTTAATTCAGTGAATTACATAAATGCTTCAATTGATCAATAGAATTCATGAATTTATGAAAAGGATCTTATAAGAATGGAAATAGGTGATTAGTGTTGATGAATTCATTCACAAATTGTTTGAATTAGATCTCCTACCAATAGTTGAAGATTTTCCCAATGGATAAGGAATTGGTCACAAAAGTCAGTAATGGTTGAGAGTAAATCTTAATTCTACATGCCAAATCAATTTAAATTTCAAAGTCATTTTTAGTGAAGGTTATATTGCTGGTCAAGACTCATCTATATATTATTTTTGAGTTATAAGTAGTTGCTATCACCCAAAAAAAATTGTAGATCCAAGGAGAATTGTGACCAAATCTACTTAGTAAAGATATTTATGAATTAGAGAATATCAACAAATTGATAAATTGCATATATGATAGGGATAGAGGATGAGAATTAGAATGAAACTAAAATAGGTTTCATACAGCAATATCCTAGTCAAGTATCCCCTAGGTATACCCACCTTGGTTTAGCAAAACCTAAAGAGTAGAAAACCATCCTTGGTTTTGTTGAAGTTGGGTCAAAGTGGTTCATTCATGTAATTGCTACTAGGAATTGGCTAATCTTTAGATTGTGTGAGTAATTTCACTGTGATATTGGGCATTTTGTCCAATAGTTTCAAACACCAACACCCTGCATGGAAAAGTTTGATGAAGCTACACCTTGGAGGACTTGTAGATCATGCACAATCTACCATTACAATGGAACATGTTGATCTAGTTGGAGCCCTAACTACTGAAGATATGAAGAAAAAGAAATAACACAATCAAGAAATGTTGAATATTCCCTCTAATCTAAGCTATGCCAAATTTGATGATATCAAATGATGTGACACTATAAAGAAAATGTGGGATGCCCTATACACAATCTATGGAGGGGACAAAAATGTTCAAAGAGCCAAATTTGAGAGACTCAGAGATAAGTTTGATGATATGAGAATGCAAGAAGGTAAAAATATTGCTCAATATGTTGCTAGGATAAAAGAAGTTGTTAGTGCAATAAGAGGAGCTACTGCCCATATAGATGATGATATTGTGTTAAGTAAAGTCTTGAGAACATTATTGTTTGTTTATGTTATTAGATTTTCTACAATTCAAGAGTTGAGATGTATTCCAGGGAATGATCTAACCCTTGAAGGATTGGTAGGTAGACTCAGTACTTTTGAGCTATCTAACTTTGATAATTACAAACCTAAGAGTCTTGAATCTACATTCAAAACTAAGTTGTTGTTGAAGAATTCTTATGAGGTGAAGTATAAAAAGAAGAAGAAAAGAAAGATAAAGTATGTATCCAATGACAGTGATACAGATGAGGAAGATGTTGAACAATTGGAAGCACTACTGGCAAGAAGATTTTATAGAAGTAAAGGCAAGTTTAAAGGTAAGTTACCCATCATTTTTTCAATTGCAATGAAGTTTTTCATAGCATAGAAGAAGAACTATAGAGAAGGAAACAAGTATAAAAATAGAAGAGAAGATGACAGTAAAGATTACAAAGATAAAGGCAAGAAGTCATGCTACTTTGCTAAAGAAGAAAGGAGAGATGATTCTGATGAACATGATGATGAAGTGGTATATGTTGCAATGAAGGATGAATTTGATGAAGATGAGGCAACTACACTTATGACTTGTGTAAATAAAAATGATAGATGGATCAGTGATAGTGGATTCTCACATCACATGACTCGAGACAGAAGTAAGTTCATTACCTTAACTTGTTAGGATGGAAATAGTGTAAGATTTGGTAATGATGCACCATGTTTGATAAAAGGAAAAGGTTCTATCAAACTCACAAACAAGATTTCATGTGACAATGCTTACTATGTTGAAGGACTAAATTATAACTTCTTAAGACAATTAAATAATCTAGGATGCAAGGTTGAATTTGGAAGCAAAACTACCAAGATATATGACACAAATGGGAAGCTAATTGGAAAAGGTGATCAAACTAGAAGTAATGTGTTCAATCTAGATATAGATGATACCACTTGTTTTGTTTCAAAATTTGATGATGTATGGCTTTGGCACAAGATATTATGTCATGTTAATTTTGATAACTTGATTAGCATTAGTAACATGAAGAAAGTTAGAGGTTTTCCCAAGTTGAAGAAACCTAATAATGTAGTGTGGAAAAAATGTCAGCTAGGCAAAATGTCAAAGTCAAGCTTTAAGAACAAAACTTATACCTCTAAAGAAATACTAGAGATTGTTCATACTGACAAAAGTGGACCAATTGAAGTGCAAAGCTACAAAGGAGATAAGTACGTAATGTTATTTGTTGATGATTACTCTAAAATTATGACAGCTAAAATAGAAATATAATGCTTTTCAAATGTTTAAGTGGTACTTAGCAAGAGTTGAGAAAGAGACAGGTAAGAGTCTAAAATGCTTGAGATTAGATAGAGGAGGAGAATTCACTTCAAATGAGTTTGAGATGTTCTATAATGACAAAGGAATCAAAAGATAGACATCTGCCCCTAGGACCCCTCCACAAAATGGGATTACTGAAAGGAGAAATAGGTCTATAATGGATTGTGCCAAAACACTCATGATGGAAAAGAATGTTGCTCTGAAATACTGGAGAGAAGCCATAAGTATTGTTGTATATACCTTAAACCATGTGCAAGTCTAGAAATGCACTCATTCAACACTTTTTGAACTATGGTATGGATATCCACCCAATGTAAAATATTTTAAGGTATTTGGAAGTAAATGTTACATTTTTTAAGATGTTAGGAATGGAAAGTTTGATACAAAAAGTGAAAAAGGTATATTCCTTGGATACTCAACATGAAGCAAAGCTTATAAGTGTTTAAATACTAACACTAAAAAAATTGTGGAAAGTGAAAATGTGAACTTTGATGAATTTATAGAGGTACATGAGGTTGAACCTATGAAAGAACCAAAAAAAATACAAATCATTTGTATACTTTTATAAAGTAATGTCTACTGAAGAAAATGTTGTAAATCAAGTTGGAAATCAACAGCAAGTTTCAGTGACTGCCAAGTCACACCCTATGAATGTTGAGTTGCATTCAAGAACTGAGCTACATTCAAATGTCAAGTTGTAAAATAAAATAGATGCACATTCTAATTCTAAGGTCAATGTACATGAAAGAGATGTTGAAATATCTGACAAAGATGTACACAGTGATTCTGAAGTTGAAAGACAAAATGTAGAAACAAGAGCTAAGCCAAGATTGTCTAAATATGTCAAAAGTCATCATCTTGCTAATCAAATCATTGGAGATAAAAAATGCTAGACCAATGACAAGAAATAGACTGAGAAGTGAATCATGTTTGTTAAGTATGAAGCAGCCCAAAATAGTTAAAGATGCATTAGAAGATGTAGACAGATACAAAGCCATGGAAGAAGAGATTGAAAAAATAGAGAAAAATAAAACATGGAATCTAGTTCCTAGACTAGAAGACAAAAATGTGATTGGCACCAAGTGGGTATTCAGAAACAAGCTAGATGAGAATGGTGAAGTCATAAGAAATAAAGCAAGATTAATTTGCAAGGAATATGCACAAGAATAAAGAATTGACTATGGGAAGACATTTTCTCCTATTGCAATAATGGAAGGAGTAAGAGCTCTACTTGCTTACTCTGCATACAAAGGATTCAAAATTTATTAGATGGATGTTAAATTTGCATTTTTGACTAGCATACTAGAAAGAGGAAGTCTACATAGAACAACCAGAAGGATTTATTGATGATAGCAACAAGAACATGGTATGTAGATTGCAAAGATCCCTATATGGATTGAAACAAGCACCAAGAGCATGGTATGAGAGACTTCATACTTATCTTGTGAAGATTGGATTTCAAAGGACTGATGATAATAGCAATCTATACATAAAGATAGAAAAAAGCAAAGGTATTTTTTTATCTAAAATATTTGTTGATGATATCATATTTGGAGGACAAGATTCTTTATGTAAAGACTTTGCAAATTATATGAAGTGAGAATTTGAAATGTCTATGTTTGGAGAAATCTTTTTTTTTTTGGGATTGCAAGTATATCAGATGAAGTGTGGTATATACATCACTCAGTCAAAGTATGTCAAAGAGATATTGAAAATATTTGGATTAGAGGATTCCAAACCAGTAAGTACACCTATGGTGATAGGACACAAGTTATCAAAGAATGATGATTCAACTGAGGTGAATCAAACATTGTACAGGTCTATGATTGAAAAATTGCAATATGTAGTACATAGTAGACCTAATATTGCATTATCTGTAGAGATAGTTGCAAGATTCTCTACTAATCCCAAAGAGAATCACTTAATGGATGTGAAGAGAATAATGAGATATTTGAAAGGAATAGAAGAGTTTGGTTTATACTACAAGAAGAATGAAAAGTTTGAATTGAGAGCCTACACTAATGTTGACTAGGCTAGAAACATTGATGATAGAAAGAGCACCAATGGAGGAGCATTTTTCTTAGGCAAGAGACTAGTTACATGGACAAGCAAGAAATAGAGTTGTACTTCACAATCTACTACTGAAATAAAATATGTTGCTACTGTTATAAAATGCACAAACATTGTATGGATCAAATAGCTACTCAAAGGAATGAAGGAAGAAATCACAGAACTAGTGATACTTTATTGTGATAATACAAGTGTTATCAATATATTAAAGAATCTATTAATGCACACAAAGACAAAGCACCTTGCAATCAAGTATCATTACTTGAGAGAGTTAGTCCAAGATAAAGAGGTGAAGACGGAATATGTTAACACAAAGGAGAAAATTGCTAATATCCTCACAAAAGCATTACCTAAGGATGCTTATGAGTATCTAAGAGGTAAACTAGGGTTGATACCCCTATCAAAGGATATTTAAGAAATATAAGAAGTTCCTTGCATCAAACAAGTTGATGTTCATATAATAAAAATTGATGCAGTGGATCTTACTTTAGAAACTGCCTAAAGTAATCACAGAGCTGAAAATTCAAATTAGTCATAAGCAAAGTGACAGATGGAGAAACTGAAGAAACTGTAAATGCTTATATCTGCATTCTTTAAGATGAAAAATTTTTGGTATAGGTCTTTGGCATTATTGTCAAAGAGGGAGAAAGTACATTAAACTGGTCATCATCAGAAGAAGAGTTTTGTTGATCAAGTGTAAGAAATAAGAGGGAGAAATCCCTAAACTGATCTACTAATTAGAAAGGAAACATTGATCAAAGAATTAAGTCAAAACAAAGAGGGAGACATTGATCAAAGATCCAAAAAGATCAGCATTAGAGGGATATACTCTGCTAATCAATCTAGTATAAAAGAAAGAGGGAGAAATCCTAATATACCTAGTAAGAGGAAGTTATAAGAAAGAGTTTTTGTAACTTGATCAGAAGATGGAAGTTGTTGATAAAGGGAGAAATTTCAATACAAGTTTTCTTTTTGGTATTGTCTTACTATTTTAATCTAGTCAATTTGGTTGAACAAGATGTTCATCATTTGATTGACTTGGTTGATCAATCTAGTTTTCCATCAATGCCAAAGAGGGACATTGTTGAAATTTGATTGAAAAGATCATTGATAAGAGAGTTTTCTAAGAAGGAGATTTTTGAAAAAGGCTATGTGTTTCAATCATTGTTTTGTCATTGATGTCAAACCTACTATTTTATTGTGAGACAACTACTTATAAGATTCAAGTACTATCACTTAGTTAATTGATGAGAAGGATTTGATCAATAAGATGTAACAAAAGCACCTAAAGAAAAGGTTGATATATGATTATGTAATGAAGTACAAGGATTAGTTAAGATAGTGATGACATGATGTATTGATAATCTACTTAAGGTTACAAAATGGTTGGCTACACTTAGAAAGTTTAGAGGAATAAGTTAAACAAATTTTGTCTACCAAGCTTGACCAAGTGGATAGTAGGTGCCGAGAAAATCCAATGCAAGCCAAGTAGAAAGTTAGTTGGAGCTGAGTAAAAGAAAATTCTAGTGGATACCAAACAAAATAGTTGATGTCAAGTAAAGTTTAGTTGATGTCAAGCACCTATAAAATTTAGTTTATGTCAACTAATTTTACAGTTGATGTCGAGCAATGTAGTATGAGATGAGAATCATAAGATTGATAATGTCGAGCTGCTACATTATGATGAAGATCAAAGATTCACTGAATCTAAGCCAACAAGTTTGTTTCCTTGAAACTTTTAAATCGGGAGGAAGATAAGATTGATGAGTTCATGGCACAAAATTTGATGTAAACTATTTTTAGGTTAATTCAAATGGATTCTAGGAGAAGTTTATAGAAAAGACAAGATATGGGGTAGATACATTATATCCCACCTAATCCATCCAAAACCCTAATTTGGATGATGGATAACGAGTGGGAAAATATTTTAATTTCTTATTTATAGGAATGTTTGGTCATGAAGCAAAAGAGGTTGGTATCATGTGTGAGAACCTAAAAAGGAAAATGAATTAAGGGTTTTGCTTCATCATGTGACCCAAGAGAAGAGTCTGTAATGGCATGTTAAGCAAGAAGGCTAAAGAAGATGAATGCTTGAAGGGTGAACAAGCTATCAGAGTTGCAAAGTATGAAAGCCAAGCAGAATTGAGGAGTAAACAAATATCTATAATCTATAAGAGAAGTTATAAGTTGTATAAAATCAAAGCTCTATGGTTACTCTCTAAAAATTGTATCAATCTAGAGTAAATACTTTGGAGTAAGATTGACCTAAAATTCATTAGAAAATCCTTTAATATGGTGGCATTCCAAGTGAATGGCCTAAAATCCTCTAACAAGGCTCACTTCTAATAGGGTGATTGAAATCCCTTAACTGGGTTAGATTTAATAGTGTGTATTGTAACCTTTAACAAGGTTGGCCTTTCATAGGGCATCACTTCATAGGAGTGAAAAGGAGTAGCATGTGACTGGTGGTTTTTCCCAAATTGGGTTTCCATGTAAATAATTGTGTCAAGTGTGTTGATGAATGTGTTGTGTTTCATGCTTTGCATTTTTGCAAATTGATTTGATAGTAACATACAAGTTTTATGTAATTGAATACACAATGGATGCATGCATGGGTATGAATATTTTATGGGTTCATTGAGTTGTGAAAATTTTTATTTATAGACCTTGAATAATTGTTTCAACCCCCTCTCCATTACTCTAAAGTAATTCCAACACATTAATCCTTGCTGACCACTTTGTATCATTCCTAAAATAGTATGTCTTCCTACACTAACTACTTCTAGAGTCATCTATAATTATTTCATTGTCCTCTTCATTGTTGACTCTACCTCCTTCTTTGTAGAATTTTTAACTTTTATTTAATAGGTATTCTCCATTATTTCATCATAAGTTCTAAATCTATTGAATTATTGATCATTATTAGACTTAAGAATAGTTTGAACATATCCTTCAATTTCTACATCTGTGATCTCATAACCAAGTGGCTCAACATACAACATTCTTGGTATTTCTCCTTCTACATGGGTATAACATATATCTACATTGAAGCAAATATCATCTTTAAAAAATTTAATCATAAATGGTGAAATTGTATACTTTTGTTTCAGCTTATTATGGAATGTCGTTACAATAAGATCTATGATATTGTCAATCTTATTAGTTGGATAGTTTTTATAAAGATTGGTTATCTTCTACATAGTACTCTTATCATTGTTCAAGAGTTCTTCTATAGGCATAAATGGGAATCTTTTGATTAGGTGGAAGAACATGTGTGTAATCAAAGATGAGAATCTAAACTAAATGTTTCTAACTTTCTTTAATCTCCCCAAGTTTTCTACCAACTATGTTCTTAGAATCTCACTCAAATTAACCTTTGTTCTTTCAATGCATAGTTTGTAAGCTGAATGTATGAATCTTAATGCCATGTCATCTTCTCTAGAGCTAGATAAAATCTTAGTGGCTATGATTTTGCTCACAAACCTAACATCATCTTGTTTGATCTTTTTTATGATAATTCCTCTCCCATTCTTTACAAATTTAGTGTTTTCCAAAATAAATTTCTTTACATTTTTTCATTCATGGGTAGATCTTCTTCATTACATAGATTTGTAACCTCATAAATAAGGTTAGCTAAGATTTCTACCACATTATCTCCTAACCAAAACTTTCCATCATGAACTCTACTCAGTATGATCTTGGTCCACTCCTCATTTTCAAACTCATAAGTGAACATATATTTAACTAGTTCATTGTGTTCCAGGTGTTTGAATTCATCTTAAAGACTCATGTCCTTGTTCTATATAAATTCAAACTCATTTTCTATGCTTCCCTCTCCTATATACTCAAAAAAAATTAACATAGCCACCAATATCCTCCAAATATAAAGCTTCATCTAGTATTTTTTAAAATGTAATGGTGGGATTGTCTTCCAGGGGTTGGATAGAGTTTATTTTCATCTTAGGTCTTGGTTCATCTTCCACATTATGAACTAACAACATATCCACACTCAACTGAGAGTTTAAAACTTAAATTTTTTTACAAATTTAACCTTTGTAAATCATAAAATATCTCAATTTACGTGGAAATAGGGTTTCTTAGAGAGTGTACTTTAATGCTTCTTAGTTTTCCTTGAATTCTCTCTAAATTATCTCTTTAACTCTTTTCACATTCAAAATCAAGCTCAAAATTTCAATTATGATCCTTAAATCCTTTCAATTTACCTACTCTATTAATTGTGTAAGTACACAATCCTCAAAAAGTTATTTCTGATATATAGGAGATTTACATTTTATTTTGTATGTCTTCATATGAACTCCAAAACCTTTGTGCACTTAATAATAGCTTCAACACATCATGTTATACCTCATACTAACTACGCAAGCCTTAACTCATTTTTTATCATTATTCTACCTTCCTAATGCTCCATCTCTTATGGAAAGTACTTAATTCAAATAGGATAAATCGCATATGATTGCCGACTTCAATCTACTTCATAATGGTTCAGTTGACTATTCCTCTAACACTACATGTGAGCTTGATGGATCTTTAGCTATAACATGTACCTCTTTGAATTCATCTGCATGTTCTTTTATGTTTTCTTTTTAACGGTCATTGTTGCTATTAGTTCTTCTAGCATTCCTGCTTATATTCCTTTTGAAGTTTGAATTCCTTGTAGTGCCTCATATCAATTCTATAGAATCTTGCTAGATGACCAAATTTGTTACACAACTAGCATATTAGTGCATTAACTTCCAAATCTAGGTTTAGGTTGGTTTACAAGTGCTCTATAATTTCTTACAATATGTCCAAAGTTGTTACATTTGTAACATACAATGTTCTTCCTTGCTCTATTGTTTCCTTCTTTAGATTTTCTTCCTACAGGGTTGGTACCTCTAAACATTCTACTATTTCTATTATTGTTATCAAATTTAGGTTTCTCACAATTTACTACTCTATGACCAAAACCATGATAGGTATAATAATAAAATCAGTAATTGCTTTGAATGACTTATTTTTGCGGTCCCTTTTCATATAACCAACCTCATTACATGCATAACATCTACCTTTGACTTCATATCTTACTTCTTTAGGTGATTTAATTTTGTCTAATTGCTCAGGCTCGTCAACTTGTTTAGGTTGTTTGACTTTCTCAACCTCGTTAGGTGCATTATCATATTGATTTGACTAAATCTTATTCAAATCTTCTTTTTCTTGCATAGCTTGATAACTTACAAAGGTTCCTTTCTATCTTCAAATTTCTTAGCTGAATTTTCTTCAATGAAATATCCAAGGCCAGTCTTACCATAAGAAGGTCTCTAAAAAGACATTTTTTATCAATATTCTCACTACTACAATATAACTTATCAAGTTGTTTCTTAGACTGAGTTGATTCTCCTTTCATAATAGTATTGTACTTCTCAAGTTCTACATATTGCAACTTAGTAGATTCAAGTTCAATGTAATTTTTGTGAGGTTAGATCTCAAACTTTCATTTTTAGATCTGAGATCTTATTCAACTTTGCTATCATCTTTTTCCAAGATCAATTTCATATCAGTAATCTTCAATTCATGCTTCAAGATATCATTTTCTTTCTTTAATCTAGAAACTTCATCACTATTCTTGATTTGATCTTTAGGCTCTTTTTTGGATTTGAGATAATCAATCTTTTCTTTCATCTTTCCAATGTAGTCCTTTGTATCCTCGTATCTTTCTTTCAAAGAATCTATTTCTTTAGTAAGAATATCAATTTCCTTAAGAGCTTCTTCTAGATTCTTCTGTAACTATTCCATATCCATAGGGATCTTACTCAAGTTGTTAAGCCCCTTTTGAGTAACTAAGCTCTGATACCAATTGTTAGAAATAGAAAATATTGAGAGGCGGATGAATCATTATTTTATAAACTTTAGCCCAAAATTGGATATTATTAAAAATATTATAACTTATATATAAAATAAAACTAAATATGTTGAATAATAAATATAATCATGCAATAAGAGAACTTATAATACCATTTTTTTTAACTAGGAAACCCTAACCAAGGGAAAACCCTAGTGGGGATGGTACCCACAAAATGATCCACTAATCAAAAGTATCTTGTGAAAGATATTGACCCTGTTAGGAGTCTATTACATATGTATAGTGTCTTGGTCCTTGTTAGAGACTAGACCTTGTTAGAAGACTCAACCTTGTTTGGAGTCGGTATATACAAATAAAAAATGTATGTAAGATGAGCCCACTTCCCAAACATGTAATATACAATGGCATTCCTTCAATACAATGAGATAGATGTAAAAACCTCTTTATACTTTTGTTGATATCTCCAATATCTGATACTACCTTTGCTACTCACAAAATTAGAGTTACTCTAATCATAAGTCAAATTTTTCATATCACATAATACATACATACTTCACATTTACAATCTTTCCTTTATACCTTGCTAATTTACAAATTACTACCTTGCCCAACTTTATGTCTTTATACACTTTACAAAATACAAAATTATTTTTTTTGACTTAGGGTTAACATCTAGGATGTCATTCCTAATTAGTTAAGTAATTTTTTTTTTTTTTAAATAATTCCTTAACCCAAAATACTCATTTCTATGTTATACTATGTTCTACTTATATACTGCTACAACCAGTAATCTATCTATAACTTTGTCTGTACTATTTATACTAACCCGCACACTTGCATACATCATTATCATGATGTGAGGTATATGTACTTAGCTTTGCACATGTCCATTATATTCCTATGAATCTTTCCAACTGAAACTCTATCTATTCTACCAAATAAATTGTATGATACTTAGACAATTTACTAAATATATATGCCAATACTTCATCTTTGTGATCTGTCCACTTTATATGACTCATATGTTACCATAAATGACAAAATCAAAATTTCTAACCTAGCAATATTATCAACATGAAATAGAAAAGAACATCCAATATTATGCTAGTTGAAAGAGATTTTATCATGAAAATTGGCCTCATCCTAGTGAATCCAAGGTTTCGGATCTTCCCAAGCGCACCATGTGCTTTTAGCAAAAAAAGTACCTTGGATCTAGATAAATCTGTCATAAGAAGGGACTAAAATCCAATCCCCTTCTATATCAATCTATGAACTAATAACCAAATAAAATAGGATGTATAAGAATAGTTTTCTAGGTCTCACTGCTAAAAATGGATTTGATAACCTATTTAGCACATGAGGCGAAGTCTTGTTTCTAGATAGATAGAAGGCAAGGGCCTCTAGATTCCCTAAGAAGATAGAAATACTCATAGATAACTCTATGAAATATGTGATGGTTGTCTCTAGAGGTCCACAAAAAGTCACACAAGTTATTCAAGCTTACTGTAAGAGGCTTTAAAAGGATCCCAACTCAAAGAATAGAAAGCATGGGTTGTCATTTAAACTTTGGAACAAATTTGAAATTTAGCAAGAAAAAACAATGGTGTGGTAATCCAGTCAACAATATTTGTTCTATCAAGGCTAGAGTCTCATTTGAGAGGTCGGCAAGAGATCCTTGGAAGGAAAAAGGAAAGCACAAAAAATAAAAATAAAATGTCTCTACATTGTATCCACTTCCACTCATCATAAAGGATCCAAGGTGGAGTAGGAAGAAAGGATTGTTTTTAATGTTGGGTTTAATGCCATTGGGTTGAGGATCCTTAAGCTTCAAAAAAAGTGTCAAGATATTGTAGAGCCACCTAAACATTCATCATCAATTAACTTGACAAAGAAATAATCAACATAATGGTCATTGACAACTTGAGAAGGTGCCTCAAGAAGGAAAAATCACCTGACACAACCACCAGAAAAAGTAGAGGCTAAAAGGTAGCCAAAACTCTCAGTCACATGAACATACAAAAAAGGAGCCATAGAACATCCCTATCATATGGATATGTAAACACCAAAAGTAGAGGATTTCTAACCATTTATGGTGATGTAAGAAAAAACATCCCCAAAGAGCATTTGGATAGATTGAATAAATTTGGCCCAAAACCAAGCACTTTAAATATTGCAAGAATAAAGGGTTATCCAATGCAATCATAAGCCTTGGTGAAATCTTTCTTGATAGTGAGGAAATTTTTTTGAAGTGAGAAGCCCATTATATACCTTCTTGGACAACAATAATGTTGTCAAGGATAAATCTTGATTTGATAAACCATTCTTCTCAGGTCGAATAATGAGAGGAAGAATATGTCTAATTTTGAGAGCTAGGGCTTTGACAATGATCTTGGAAGAAACTTTGACTAGATTGATGGGTCTCTAATTACATTTATCACTTCAATCTCTTGTCTTCAAGATGAACTTGATGTTGCCTTAGTTGATACTATGTTGAGATAATATGTTACAATGAAAACCATCATAACCAAGAGCATTATCATCCTTCATAGAAGCAACAAGTTCTTTAAGGTCTTCAAGGAATAGCATTTGATCCTTAGAAACCTTTTGAGAATATGAGTTTGAAGAAGGAAAAACCGCAAGGCAATCTTTCAAAGCTTGGTATCTGGTGAGGTAATTTTCTAGTGTAATGAAAATATTCTCATAATACCTGAAAAGGCTTGAACAATATTTGGTAGCTTGGAGAGCATCATCTAACCATCCTTGAAGTGTTTGATACCAAAAGAAGAAGAAACTCCTGAGAGGCTTGATCACCCACTTTCATCTAGTGCAACCTAACCTTAATCTGAGATCCTATGGCAACATATGACCTAAAATTTTCTTTTGATGGTAGAATTGAAAAACCCTAACCTAAAAATCCAAGTAGAAGGGATTGAAAGCCAAATCTTCAATGGTACACACATATCTTTTTTTGTTTTCACCATAGTATCATCAATGGTACATGACCAATTATCTTCCCTTAAATGCAAAGAAACCATGTAGTGTAAGGGCATCATTACATCAAGAAATCTAGCCAATTTGCCAAGTAGGCCTATGCTCAAGGTTCCAAACTCATTGACTGTGGGCCATAGTGGGTTGATGATGAAGTAATGGTATGTTAAAAAATAATTTCATCTTGGAGGAATAAATATGAGATGTATGTGTTTCAATATTAAACTTGATGGAATAGCGGTCTCATTAAGTAATATCAACAAGATGCAAGACAAGTAATTCTTGATTTTTATAGAAGGAAACACTAAGATTGAGTTGTAATCATGGCACCATCCAGTTGTTTGAAAGTTATGTTAGTATTATCTCAAAAGTTGCACAAAGTATACCACATATAATAAGGGGCGACAACACTTGATGTTAGGATTTAAAAGACCCAATTTATTTTGCATGTAAAACTAGGCCTCATGTTCTCCACCTATCCAACCAAAAGGAAAAATGTCTTTATTATCAAAAGTTACCTCAAGAATATTGAAATACCCATAAATAACTCAGGTTGCATATGGAAAATAATTAGTAACCCAACACCACAATTAAGATCTTTCCACAAAATCATTGGGAGAATAAACATTAATGATCTCAAAAGAATAATTGTTGATTGGTATAAGCACCAAAACTACTCTTTTCATGGGTTCAAACCCATGATCAACAATAGAAGAGTGTCAATGAGGAGAAATGAGAATAAAAAATCCTAACCAATTTCATGTCCAGAAGCAAAAATAGGGTTACATGTTTAGATAATACAACATATGGTGGAAATAATGAAAGCAATATTTTTACCTTTTCAAAGTTAAAAAAAATCCAAGCCAGGAAAATGTTGACAAGTTATCCCTAACCGCATACTTTTTTTGGAAATATATATGATAGGCTAAGTTATTGAAAGGGGAGGGGTGAATCAGTAACCAATAAAACTTAATCCTTAACTACCAATTAATCCTTCATGTGTATTCTAATCTAATTGCATGCATGAATAACTAAAAGTATTAAAACATTCATAACACTTTGATGTATAATTTGGTGACCCAGAAACCTTCCCAATAGAAAGTAAAACTAGGGTGGGGATGATACCCACAAGCTTTAGTACTATAGTAAAAATTTGGCCTATTAAGGCTTACAATGATCACTTCTAATGATATGCCTTGTTAGGAGAAATAAGGATTGCTAGGTCCACCTTGCAAAAAGATTAAAAAATGTACAATGAAGTATGCACTTGGTAAAAAGATTTACAAAAGATTGTTAAGTCTACCTTTTGAAAGGATTTAACTAATCCACCTACTAGGATAAAATAGCGGTTGATCTCTTATCTACAAAATGGTTTTTTGAATGAGATTCCTTTGAGTATCATGATCATCTTGTTGTGATAGATAAATATTTGTTGCTCCTTATACTATTATAGCCTTATATTTCTCACTTTTTCTATTCTCTAATTGTTATCTTACTTCCATTCTATATATTTTGGATGTGATACAATTCATTACATACCAATCCAATTTAAAAATCAAAAAAGTCAGCTACAATACAAGTTTACACAAAATACACAAAGTTAGCCCAACTGCAGGAACTCAGTTTTGAAGACTAGCTCGGTGAGGTTTTGATACTCGACATCCATTGTCAAAGCTCAGCATCATCATGCACTCGGTAGACATAGAAGCTCAATCCATACTAATCACTTCCAAGTAGTTTGAACTCAGTCTACACTAGCGACTCAGCAAATAATGTGAAACTTGACATATAAATGCAGTCACTCGGTTAACACTACATAGCTTGGTAAATGATATCACTACAAGCTCAGTATAAACTAAGTCACTTGGTTAACACCGAGTGGCTTGGTCGACACTGGATTCACATTATTTTAACTACAAACTTGGTAAGCACTACACAACTTAGTTTGCACTAAGGAACTCGGTAAACCTTATGAAGCTTGGTTTACACTGCTAATCACTATTATGGTAGAAACTACTTAGTCCAAATTGAATGCTATTTCTTGGACTTGGTAGCAACTATAGAACTCAGCAGAGTCTAAAATACTTGGTTAACTCTATTAACTATACAATATGCTTGGTAGATACTTACAATCTGAATAAGTGTATGTCACTAATAACAAACATGACTAAAATGTCAACAATCTCCCCCTTTGGCATTAGTGAAAAAAACACTTATTAGTCAAAACTGAATTCAAGAACACCTTTTATTCATCACCTTGTGTATCCAACTTAGTAGAGTACTCTATTTTTGAGATTTTTCAAAATTATTTTTGTAAGAGATGTATCTTTGAGTATCTGTACATATATAATGCTCCCCCATACATATATATAATATAATTTACATTTTTCACATCTGATATATACATTTTCTCCCCCTTTATGTACACTTCCTCTTTATAATATACATCCTCTTTACAATATACAATATTCTCCCCCTTTTTGACATTAATACCAAAGATATATGCTATATATTATACAATAATGCCAAAATGTGACAAGAAGTTTTCATGTACCTTTAGGATTAGTGTCATTGTCTTGTCCCAATTTTCTTGCAACATCTTGCATGTGTGCAATGCAATCTACACTTCTGCTGAAGGTTTTATCATGTGGTCTGCAATTGAGAATTTGTTGTCATGGACGAGCATTTTTTCATGTGCAATATGTTTCTAAAATGCATCCATGTGTGGTAGAATCATGCTTTTAATGTCTATCAATGTAGCTCTTATTCTAGCTTCTTCTCTTAGCAATTTTTCTTGTATATCAGTTAAGAATCTGATCTTTGTGTAGTGGGTAGAGCTATAACTTGTGTCAAGTTACAATTGTTTTTCACTTTCCTATAGATCTTCATCAATCTTTGATAGTTTTTCTTTAATTTCTTTTGTGAAAAAACAAATATCACAGATTTTATTGAATAGTGAAGAAACATTGTTGCAAGATGATGCAGGAGCATCCTCGGTTTCTTTGTAATCCTACACATTAGTTCATTCTGCCTAGTTCCAATTGGGCAGTCTTTTCTCATATTTAATTTTGGTATAGTTAATTATATTTGATGAGGGCCGACTTGTGGTTTCTCTATGTTCTAGAATTATCCGTAAGCCATTTTGGCAAGTATAAGTAGGGTGTTTAGGTTTAGGGTTAGGGAAGATTTTTGGGGAGAGGTCAAAAGAAAAAGAGATATGTGGATTTAAAAAGCTGATTTGGAGATCTAGAAGTTGTACATTTGTAATTGGTCGTAACCCAGAAGGCCATACAGCTGGGCATGTATGCTGAATATTTGATGAATCAATAAATATATCCTTGTTCTCTCCTTCCTTGGTGTTGTTCCTCATGTTTTCTTTCGTTGTGTTAACTCTTGCAGGGTGGCTTGGATAGCTGGGTGTGCCTTTGGCCCTAGTTATTCATCCCTTGCCTACATCACAAGAGGTCTCCAGCGAGCCTAGAGTAGTAGATAATTATACTTGATGAATAGCAATTTGTTGAGCTATCAATTCCAAGACTTTTTTCTCAAATTTCTTCTCAACTCTTTGCAACAATTTCTCCTATCCGTTCAAATATTCATTGAATTTCTAGATTGCCTCTGCTAACTAAATCAAAATTGGTTGAGAAGTGGCAACCTCTATGTTTAGTGCCTCTACGAGGATATACCTTGCATCTTCAATTATTTGAAATTATTTGTTTCTTTCATCTCTAAGCCTCTACTACTTATCTTTCTTCTGAAGAAGTTCTCCAAATGTATGCATTTGATCAAGGTTTAGATTGGAGATGTCCCAATTTGAAATAACAATCTCTTCATCAAGGTTAATATCTTCTTCTTTATCTTTTCCTTTACTCAAAAAATTTGTGCTCGATTGACACTTGGTCTCAACTGACCTTGCACTTATTATTTGCATGCAAAGAATGGAAACAATGGTAGAAATAGTAGGACTAGCTAAAAAAGTAGATACTATAGTTATTGATGGAATACCTTGTGTAATAGAAACTAATGTAGAGGGAAGTTTTGTTTTCTCAGTAGATGAAGCACTTGTCATTTTTGTCAGTGAATTATTAAGCTAAACAAGTATAGGAATTGATTGAGTTTTTGTGCTTACAGTGTTTGACATAGTCAATCTTGCAATAGCTTTCTTTGGGCTTGATGTTTTTAGTGCTTCGATTGGAGAACGAGGAAGTGAGGCTATGACTGCTACTATAATTTTCAATGGATTGGTCTCCTCAATGTTTTAATCTTCAAGTAGATCTTCCTTGGTAGCTTCCTGACCATGTTCCTCTTCCTTATCATCTACATTGTCATAATGTGTAACTTCTTCATCATCAATTTCCTCATCTTTTCATGTCCATAATCATCCTTGTCATTAACATTGACAAAAAAATCATTTGGCTTGTGAAGATATAAATGTTCTTCCATGTGTTGGTGGAACTCCTTACCACATGTTCAATGTCATTCAACAACATAAGACAATTGTTGAATCTCAAGGTAAGTTTTTCTTCATTCTTTTTAAGAGATTCTTGTACCTCCTTGTCATTCAAACTCGGCATGAGTTGCCTTAGGGTCTTCTAATATATGTATTTTTTAGTTTTCATGGAATTCTCCTATCTTGGCTTGATACTTTCCATTACATCACTGAAAATCTACTGAGCAAGTTGGTCTGGGGAATACTTCCACTTACCCATTTTAGACTTTACCATTTCTTCTATTTGCTTCTGCTCCTTTGTAGTCCTAGTCTCATACCTTAGTGATTTAAAAAAATTTATGCCTAATCCTGAATCTATTTCCTTCAATATTTCTTCAAAGGTGGGTGGTGTTCTTTTGAAGATCACATCTCCTCCTTCTTTGTCAATTTTCTTCCTAGATGTTGTACTTGTGAATATAGTAGTAGATAGTTTGGTAGGCTTGGTTATAATAACCTTACCTTTCTTCTTTAATGGCTCTTATTCCTTTGATTTAACTTCATCTTCTACTTCATCATCCTCAATATCATCTCCTTTGCATTTAGTCAAGAGAAGAGTGGTGTTGGTTTTCAGTTTTGCAATTCTCCTCTTTCCTTTGTTGACTACCTGAGGGAGTTTAATTTCAAGTTCAATTCTTGCCTTTGCCTCATCATAGGTACCAAAGTATGCATATTTTGGATCAATAGGTTCATTAATCAATGCTTCAAAAATGTCCTTGGTTTCATCTATGTTTACCTCATAACCTAGAGGTTTGACCAATACAATTCTTGATTTGACATCCTAAATATATACTTTATCACTATCAACCATGAAAAAAATATCATTTTTGTAATCATAAAAAATTTCCTTGGGGATCCTAAATCTATTATTCATCTTTTATTTGAATGCATCAAAGTAATTATCCATAATACTCACATAGTTTTCTCCCATTTCAACTATATATTCATTAATCTAATAAAGACCAAGTACATCCTTCCTCCATACAATTGTACCTTTAGACGGGAAGAACTTTTGCAATAGAAAAATAGACAAGTTAAGATTAAACCAAACTTATAAGGATTATTCTTTGAAGTTCTTATACTCTCCATATTCTTGTTGAACTAGTTTAGCATTAACTCAGCAAGGTCAAGTGACAGGTTATTCTTGACCACTTTGTATGTGAGATCTACTGCTTCGCATTACACACTATTGAGTCTACTTGAGCTATATATTTTTTGCACAATGATATGTATCTTGAACTTTAGTTCCATGTCTATAAGATAGTTTATCTGCATTCCCTTTCCATCCCACTTGGCAAGGGTTTTCTTCTCAAGCTTGACTTAACTTAGGGTTTTGGTTGATTTAGCTTTTGCCAACATAGGAAGACTAGTGATCCTATGGATCATCTTCTTAGTTATCAAAATAGGTTGTTCTAACCATAATTAGCCATTATGCACATTACTAAGAATGAATCTTATCCATTTGATTTGAAAATCTCGTGGCATATGTGGAATGTGAGTTAAACCTTTCGCTTCAAGGTGTTGATGCTCAGGTTTGAACAAACCATTTATACACAACTTCTCCAAGGTTTCATCCATTTCCAATGTTCCAATATCTTGAATATTACAATAAAAATATGAATGAATATCATTGATTAATAGTACCTTTTATTGTATTTATGATTGACCTATGCTAGGATCCAAGGTTTTTGTGATGGCAAGACTCAGCTTAAAGTCTAGTGCCTTCCGTTTAATGCCTCAAACCAACATATCAGATCCTTTATTTGATTTTTTATAGGTGGATACCATTTCATTCTATAGGTTTTGAGAGAATATGGAAATCTTCAATAGTGATTTTCTCAAATTGCTTAGATGCTTAGAAATCACTTTGCACAAATAGCTTTGGAAAATGCACGGTGAGAAATGAATACAATTTCATTGTCTTATCAAATTTTGCCTTTCGATCATCATAAATGCCTAGTACAATTGTTTTCTTAAATGAAAAATTGGCTTCACTTCACTTGCATTGAATACTTGATAGAGTATTCCATCACTCAGTAACCATACAAAACATAGTTAATCCCAACTTTTCTTGCCAAGGTCTTGCAACCTGACCTTGCTCAATAAGGATTGTAACATGACCTTACTCAGTAATGACTGGTACCTTCTTGATTGCTTGGTGATCCCTTTACATCTTGAATTTTGATATGGACCTTCCATTCTACTAAGTAGAACTGATGTGAGATGTCTTCTTCAGAGTCCTAGTTCTAGTACTCCTTATGAGATCAAGTGGAATTGTTGGAGTCACCCAATTCTTGAGTGGCATACTCATTATTTCTTAGACTTGCATTGTCAGAAGATTTTAGAATCCATTTTCATCTCATTTTCTTTCTAATGTTATCAGCCTCGGCTTTCTTTTCATCTTCAATTCTTCTAGTATTCATACTATTCTTGGCAAGATGACCAGGTTCTATATAGATAAAACATCTTCTAGTGGTGTCTCTTGTCCTCGTGTAATGTTTCACCCAATGTGTCCAAATTCTCCATAGTAATGACTATTAGAATTTCTTTAGAATAACTGAGAGGGAGGTGAATTAGTTATTCAAGGTCCAAATGTCCAAATAAAACTTTTTCATCAAGTAAAGTGAGCCCATTAAACTATTCATGCATCCAAGCTTAAACTTTCCTATTTAGAAAATTACTATGAAATCAACATACAAGAATAAGACATGAAAGATCAACACAAAACACAATGATTTATGTGGAAACCCAATTTTGGAAAAACCATTAGTAACATGCTACTCAATTCTCACTCTTCTAAAGTGATGCCCTATGAAAGGCCTACCCTGTTAAAGGCTACAACACACTATTAAATGTGACCTAGTTAAAGGATTTAACCACCCTATTAGAATTCAGCCTAGTTAGAGAGGACTTTAGAACATTTACTTGGAATGTCACCCTCTTAAAGGATTTACAAATGACCATTAAACCAACCTAAGTCCATAGGATTTTACACTAGCCGACACAATTGTTAGAGAGCAACAATAAGGGCTTTTGACCTGATACAACTCACAACTTAACTTGCAAATTTTAGATCTCAGTTCAGCTGACAACATTGTCTAGCCTTTAGTCTTTGTAGTTCTGAAAACTTGTCCTCTTTTCAAGCTTTGTGTCCTTGAGTCTCCATGCTTGATGTACCAGTGCAATCTCCTATATGGCCACTTATCGAAGCAAAGTCTATGTGCTCTATTCTTCCTCCTTCTCCTTGACATCCTTCAACAACTTCACAATTTGGCACCCCAGCAACTCTAGCTTCTTAGCCTATGACTCCTTAGATAGAAGTCTAGAATCCTCTTTCCTGCTTGATTCTTCCCACTTTCAATTTCAATTTGAATGGATTAGGTAGGATTCAATGAATCTAACCCATATCTTGTTCCTTCTGCAAACATCATGAAGAATCCTCCTGAATTCGCTCAAAAAATGGTTTACCTAAAATTCTATGCCTCTAGCTCATCATCCTTATCCTCCATCTGGTTCAAAAAATTCAAGGTAACAAACTTGATAGCTCAAATTTGGCGAATCTTTTACTTTTCAAATAATGCAGTAGCTCGGCACTATTGAAATTTTGGTACTTGGCACATACTATGTTACTCGGCACCAACTACATTTTACTGATGCTCAACACCTACTATGGATTCACTTGGTATCCACTAAGTTTTTCTGATGCTCGGCACCTATTACTTGCTCGGCTCCTTCTATATCACTTGACACAAACTAGATTTTACATTTTCTCGGCACTAACTAAAAATATGCTCAACATGAACTAGCTTGCTTGGTATGAACTAATGAACTTAGTCAAGCTTTGTAGATAGCCTTGTTACAACTTGTACTTCTGAAGTTTCTAAGTGTGGCCAACCTCTGTATCTTTGAGGTAATTGTCAATACATCATTTTACCATTGTCTTAATTGATCCTTGTACTTCATTACAGAACCATAACTCAACCTTTCCCTTTGGTGCTTTTGTTACATCTTGTTGATTAAATTCTCTTCATCAATCAAATAAGTGATAGTAATTGAATCTTATAAGAAATTGTCATTCCAAAAAATAGCAAGTTTGACATCAGTGACAAAACAATGATTGAAAACATTCTTTATCAACAATCTCTCTCTTTGCAAACAATCAATGATCTTTTCAATCAGATTTCCAACAATGACATCTACACCAAGTGTTATAGTCCCAGCCAAACATAGCCTTTACTATCTATTCTATTAGGTTCAATATCTTAAATTTGCATTCAGAAGATTTGTGCCCATGCTTCTTGCATTTGTGACATTTACCTTCAAACTTAAGTTTCTCTTTGCATTCATTAGCTCCATGACCATGTTGATTGCAATTGTAGCATTTTCCATTGAATTTAGCTTTCCTATTACTCTAACATTTTTTTGATGTATGTCCTATCTTACCACAGTGACTACAAGTAGGTCTTTGGTTCTTTTGAGCTCCTTTCTTAGATGATTCACCTTCTTTTGTAAATACAATTCCTACCTTTCCATTTTTTGTAATCATTTTCTCATTCAATTGATTAATTTCTGCTTGAGATTTCATCATTCTTTCATTAGTTTTCTCTTTAGTGTTTAGATCATTCTGCAATCTTTCATTCTCTAATCTTAGGTTTATGATTTCTTCATTTGCATTGGTGAGTTGATTAATGAAATCTGTCTACTGGAGGGATTGATGTTGAATTTCATTGTTCTTTCCTTCCATCTCTTATTTTATCCTATTCTTCTCTTCCATGACTTCACATAGTCTTAATGACTAAATTTCTTGCTCTCTTCTTAGCTTTCTTACTTCTTCTTGAAGTGTACTATTATTTTCCAATAGATCTTTGATTGCCTCATTAGCTTCATCTGAATTGTTTGAATGGATGTCTTCAATTCTTCCTTTAATGTAGAGTTGGCCATTCATCTACATTGCAAGATCTATTCTTCTTGTTAGAGATTGAGAGAGTTGCTCCATTTCCTTCTTGAGTTGTCCAATAGCCAATTCCAAATCTAGCTTCTTATTATCAATAGCCTTGTCAAGTCTAAATACATCCATAGCCTTTGATCTTTTCTCAAGCTGTTAAACTTTTCTCTAAGAACTAAAAAGTTTCAATACCAATTGTTGGAAATATATATGATAGGCTAAGTTACTAAGAGGGGAGGGGTAAATCAGTAACCAATAAAACTTAATCCTTAATTACCAATTAATCCTTTATGTGTATTCTAATCTAATTACATGCATGAATAACTGAAATTATTAAAACATCCATAACACTTTAACACATAATTTGGTGACGCAGAAACCTTCCAAATAGAAATTAAAATTGGGGTGGGGATGATACCACAAGCTTTAGTATTAGAGTATAAAGTTGGCCTATTAAGGCTTACAATGATCACTTCTAATGATCTATCTTGTTAGGAGCAATAATGACTGCTAGGTCCACCTTGCAAAAGGATTTACAAACATATAATGAAGTATGCACTCAGCAAGGAGATTTACAAAAGACTATTAATTATATTGTATGAAAGGATTTAACTAATCCATTGTTAGGATGAAATAGTGCTTGATCTTTGATCTGCAACTTGGTTTCTTGAATGAGATTCCTTTCAGTGTTATGATCACCTTACTGGGATAGATAAATCTTTATTGCTCATTATACTATTGTAGCCTCATATTTCTCACTTCTACTCTTCTCTACTTGTTATCTTACTTCCATTCTATATATTTTGGATGTGATATAATACAATACATATATACCAATCCAACTTATAAATCAACAAAGTTGGCTACAATACAAGTTTACACAAAGTCGGCCCAACTGCAAGAACTTAGGTTTTGAAGACTAGCTTGATGAGGTTCTGATACTCAAAATCCATTGTTAAAGCTTAGCATCATCATGCACTCAATATACATAGAAGCTTGGTCTATACTAATCACTTCTAGGTAGTCTAAACTCAGTCTACATTGGAGACTTGGCAAATATTGTGAAACCCAACATATAAACATAGTCACTTGGTTAACACTACATATCTCAGTAAATGATATCACTATGAGCTTAGTATAAATTGAGTCACTTGGTTAACACTAAGTGGCTCAATCAATAGTGGATTCACATCATTGTAACTATGAACTCGGTAAGCATTGCACAACTCAGTTTGCACTAAGGAACTCAATAAACCTTATGAAGCTCAGTTTACATTTTTTATCACCATTATGGTAGAAACTACTTGGTGCAAACTAAATATATTTTCTTGGACTCAGTAGCAAGTGTAGAACTTGACAAAGTTAGAAATGCTTGGTTAACTCTGTTAACATTACAATATGCTCAGTAGATACTTACGATCTAAATAAGTGTATGTCACTAATAAAAAACATGACTGAAATGTCAACAACTTTTTGGTAAGTTCTATGAGACCCCTTACATTCCATGAGATGCAATTCATGAATCAACTGCCTACATATCATTCTTATCCTCAAGAGAGAAGAAATTATTATGTAATAAATTGGAAATTTTCTTGAAATAAAAGTAGGGATCCAATGTTTCTTAGGACCTCCATCATTATGATCAATTCATCTAGAGGGCTATGAGAGCATCAAAAGGGGGATGGTTGAACTGAAATTAGTGACACATCTTGAGGAGTGTGAACCCACCAAGGGAGGGAAGAACTCTCAGCCCAAAACTTTCCCCTATTGGTCAAGGTTTGAAGTAGGAGAAATAATCAACTGGCTCAATAAAGGCTTGGATTGAGTCATGTCTTGAGTTGGTTGTTGAGGAGCAGAGTTGTTGAACTTCTTTTGGGAAAAATCCAAGGTGTGTTTACCCTTAAAAACCACTATAGTCAAACCTTCATATTCTTTATCATGTTAGTGCCCTAAGAAGAATGAAGGGAGGTTTGTTTCCTTGGTGTAGACTTTGTTGAAAGAAAGACCAAGGAACAATACAGGGTCCAATCTTATTCTCTAATGATTGGCATGAATAATAGATGTTGCTTAAATTTAAATAAAGCACCCATTGGAGAAGTGTTCACCACCCACTTGAATATAAACTCTCTTAGAGAACTCAAGATAAATCAACTTCAACACATACCCTTTTTTGGAGATGGGCATGAAAGAAATGGTTTGGTTCCATACAATCCACCTTACCAAAGGTTTGAGCAATAATTTACAAAAGAATACTGAAAAGATAAAGGAAAAGTGGAAAAATATTTCTAGATAAATACTTTTACTTATTTTTTCATTGACAATAGTAAATTTTTGTGACCATGGCTAGAAAAGAGGCAAGGATGACCTAACAAACTAGGGCTCATTCTTCAGGATAGCCTCATAGTGTAGGAGTACTTCCAATATCTACCATTGCAGCAAGCACATTAGGAAGATCAAACACAAAGGGTTAGGATAGGAATTGGATCTAGAATCCAATGCTAGAAATAATTTCCAAGTTGTAAGGCAAGGAGAGATTAGGTGTGTTATAAACTTGATTGTCTACCTTAGTCATTTTATGGGAAATTTCTAGGTAGAATGAGGATAAGATAATATAGAAGGTTAAATAATAATTATTTATCGATTTAAACCTTCTTAGAATCCTAGGTAGGGTCTAGGATTAATGTTACTAAATTCTGGAGGCATTTGACAAACTTTTGCAAAAAGTTATCAAAGTCGTCAATGTTGCATAATGCAACTTTTGTGCAAAAATGTAACTTTTGAATCTCAATGTTCACAACCACCTTTATCTGTTGGAACTATTTAGGAATGGCATAAATAAGGTTGAGAAACATTTCTCAACACATAAGAGAAGAATATATTGTAATCATTTTTTTGAATCAATAAAATTATGTTGTTTTCCTATTAAAATTGTTTGAGAAACTACTCATACATAATTATATGGATTCATATGCAACTTTGAAAGATCAAAAAGTTGAAGAGTGTCCTTATGAATGATTTGAAAGTGTTTTGAGACATTGAAAACACATTGGTTAAGAGAAACCAAATTTTGATTGCTTGTTGGCTACAAGGAGGCCCGAGCTAGGGTTTTGAGAGAAAAAAAAAATTCCTCAAGATTCCACCATGGGAAAAGATAAACCTTAGAGGAAAGAAGAGAAAGAGGATGTAAATTAATATTGTTTGGGTCTCATAATAGGAAGCAAAAGATGTTGGGAGAAAATACTAAACCCTCTGGATAAGCATCTAAATGTGACTATCTAGATATAGGTTTTTGAGGCACAACTTGGCCCAGGGGTGGAATAGAACCATAAAAAATTGGACTTAGATGTTTTAACATGTCCCTAGAGTATTCCAATAAGATTGGTTGGAATATTTTTTGAATTTCTCATACTTTCTTGGGAAAAGAGACCTAATGAGCCCTATTAGGCCTAGAGAGAGTTTTGCAAACAACTTGAGTTGGGAGGTTGGTCAAGAGTCCTAACTTGGTAGGGGTTGTTGATTTAAGGATTGGAATGTTTGGAGGTGGTCAAGACTTTCTATAGTGGAATTCTAAGAATTTTTCCATCACAAATCCTTGGTTTCTCCTTGTAGTCTATTTGGAGTATTAGGTGGATAAGTTGATTTTCTAAAGTACATGGTTGATTTTTGAAGTTCATCGTTAATTTTTTGAAGTACATATTGGTGGGACTTGTGTATGAAAACATTTATAAACTACATCTAAGGTTGGAGGAAGTCCTATTTCATCCCTATAAACCTTGGCTTGAAGTTTGTGTCTTGTTAGGCCTCAAGGAGGTTTCTTAGAGTTTAAATTTGATCTAGTCTAAGGAGAGTGGGTATTGGGAATCACATATTGGAGTCTGATCTTATATGGTTGTAAAAAAATTGTACAACTATAAGGGATACACCTTGGGTATATAGAGGCCACCTCGACATGGATGGGATTAGAAAAGTGATAGTAAAATTAACCCTTGGTAAAAAAATTGGACACCATCAAGTTGAACCCCTTGAGAGGTTCAAACTTTGGAAACCCACTCAAGTACCATACTTTCAAGTAAAACCCTCCCCAAAATTAGCAATCAAAGTAAATTTTTGAAGCTGGTCACAAGCACTATCATAATCCTATAAAGGAAGAAAATGAGGAGAGGTTTGTTGGCATTAAGTTAGTATTTTTGTTAGTGACAACACTTATCCATATCAGTATAGCTACCAAGCTCAACACTTAATTTCCTACACTCACTGAGCATTCTAGTAGTGTTCAATAGTTTACACTGAGCAGACAGTGGCTACCGAGTGAATACAGGCAATGTGAAGATCAGAAATTTCTATCAAGTAGTAAGTTTGTGTCATGGAGATTCAATGTAAACCGAGCATTGGAAGAAGTAGTGTTTACCGAGTGAGGCAAGGTAAACTCAGTATGTAATATCTACCAAGTGACACTACATCTATCGAGTCACTAGTGGTTACCAAGTTCAAAACTACTTCAAGTGATTAGTATGGACCAAGCCTTCACTTCTACCAAGTACATGATGATGCCGAGTATCAAAAGGTCACCGAGTCAGTTCAGTGAACCCAAGTTATTCACTATTGGGCCGACTTTGTAATGTATTGTTCATTTGTATTTTGGCTGACCTTGTAGTTTTGTAAATTTGAAAGGTATATATGTAAGATGTATTGTAAGATATCATTTGTATTAAGTAATAGAGAAGCAATGTGAAGTGATTTTTGAGAAGTGCATGCGAAGAATTATCAGCAATAGTTTAAGGAATGCAACAAGGTCAATACAAAAGCAAAAAAGTTATATCCATCAGATAAGGTGATTAGTACATAAAGGATCTTATCAGAAATTAGTTGTAAGTAGATCCACTACTTCATCCTAATAGGTGAATTAGTTTCTTAATCCTTTAACAAGGTAGACTTAACAATCTTTGTATAAATCTCTTAACTAAGTGCATACTTCATTGTATGTTTGTAAATCCTCTAACAAGGTGGACCTAGCTGTCCTTTGTGCTCCTAACAGGGAAGATCACCAGAAGTGGTTAATGTAAGCCTTAACAGACCAACTTTATGCTACAGTATTGAAGTTTTGTGGGTATCATCCCCACCCTAGTTTTACTTTCTATTCAAAAGGTTTCTAGGTTACCAAAATACTATGTTATTTTGTGTGATGAATGTTTTATTTTTAAGTATTAATGTATGTAGTAGCATAGATTGATTTGTGGTAAATTTAAAGTAAAAATTTAAAGTTACTGATTCACCCCTCCCCTCTCAGTAACTTATCATATCTTGAATATTTCCAACAATTGGTATTAGAACATTGTGGTTCTCAGGATAAAATCTTGATCTTGAGCAAAGATCTAAGGACAAATGGAGATATTTAGACTTGACAAGGCAATTGAAAATGAAAAGCTAGATCTGGAGATGGCCATAGCTCAACTCATGGAAGAAAAGGAGCATCTTTCCCAATCCCTGAAAAAAAGAAAGGAACTTGCAAGAAAAATGAATGACAATCAGTATGTTGAAGAAATGATTGAAGATCTTTTCCCATCAATTAGTTCAGATGAAGCTAATAAGGCAATCAAAAAACTCCTAGCAAAGAATGGCTCTTTGCAAGAAGAAGGAAACTCACAAGAGAACAAGAAATTCAATCAATCAGGCTATGTGAGATTTTGGAACAAAGGAATAAGGAAAATGAAGATTTGGAGGCAAGAAACAATGAAGAATAAAATCAATCCAATCAGCATGAAGACCTCATTGATCAAATCACTAGAGAAAATGAAGAAATTAGGATTCTCAAAGTACAGAATGAAAGAATAAGAAGTGGTCTAAATTATGAAAGGGAAATTAATGAAAGAATAATGAGAGAACTAAGATGTGAAAATAAAATTGTTGAAAAATTGAAGAATGACCTAAATGTTGAAAAATAATTCAATGAGAGAATGTTGAAATCACAAGAAGACATGAATCAATTGAATCAGCAAAATGAGTAGAATCTTCATAGGCAAAAAGGTAAAGAAAGACTTGGATATAATGAAGAACAAGGTGAATCTTCCAAGCAAGGTGCAAAAAGGAATCAAAAACCCTCATGCAATCATTGTGGGAAAATTGGTCATACATCAAACAAATGTTGGAGCAATGAAAAAGAAAAATTCAATGGAAATTGCTACAACTACAATTAGCATGGTCACAAAGCTAATGAATGCAAGGAGAAACCAAAATTTGAAGGTAAATGTCACAAATGCAAAAAGCATGGTCATAAGGCATCTCAATGTAGATCCAAATCATTTGATCCAATTGAACAACTTGTAAAGGCGATATTTGGATGGGACTACAATACCTACTGCAGATGTCATTATTGTGGAGAATATGGACGCACTAGCATAAATTGTGCAAGGAATCATCTAAGAAAGAAGGATACTACTATAAGGTGTTACACATGCACTAAACTTGGTCATATAGCTAAAAACTGCATGAATATAGGAAAAATTGAAGATGAAAAAAAAGCAAGGGCTGACAACATAAGGAAACAAATGAGGTAGCAATGGATTCCTAAATCTACTAAGGATACAAGCTCAAATCATGAAAACGAAGTCACTCAAGAAGTGGGTGACTCCATCCCCTCAAACTAAATTCCTAAGAATGTATTGGAGCTATACTCAGTAAGAAAATCATAAGTAGTTCCAAGAAATATGAGGAATACAAATGATCCAATCAGTATTCCAGATACACTAGGATCACAGAAAGGTTATCTTTCGTCGAGTTGCATTAGACTCCACCAAGGAAAGTTGGTTGAAGACCCTACCGAGCGAGGTCGGGAGTAAGAGAAATGTGGTTCATCTACCAAGTTGATACTCTTGCCAAGTTAGGTCAATGGATGACAGTCTTTCATGCACTATGTCATTATGGTGCTAAGCATTTATGAAATTTTCTCAACAAAAAGGGGTAATTTTGATTTTATTTTTCACCACATTCACAGCATTCAAAGAGCAGAGTGATTTGAAAGAGAATTGTAGTGTTTTCAAGTGATTTAGTAGCAAGATCTTCACAAATTTTATCATCCACCAAGTAGTGATGGCATCTACCAGTGGAAGCAGCACTAAACCAAAGAAGGGTTCTGAAATGTTGGTTAAGGATGTTGAATGCAAAGCACCAAATTTCAAGATTGTTCTGACTGTTGCTAAATCACTTGATCCTTACAGAGCTCAATTACAAATCCCACCAAAGGTACTCCTAATTAACGACATAAGGACTCATTTTAAATGTTCTGTTCAAGAATTAGGGACATTAGAAATGGATACTACCCTAGCCAAAATGTGTGTTGACAGAGTTTTGAAACTCGAGCATAAACATTTGGAAGCTAAAGGATTAACTCATATCCCTCACATGCCTCAAAATTTCAAAATGAAATGGATAAGATACATATTGAGTCAATTTCACAATGGTCAATTATGGTTGGAGCAACCCATTCTAATTACAAAGAAGATGATACACAAGGTTATGGGTCTACCAATATTAAGCAAAGCTAAGACAACCAAAACCCTAGGTCGGGAGGAATTGCAGAAGAAAACTCTAGCCAAGTGGGATAGTAGAGGTTTGAAATTAAACAATGTCACTAACATAGAGCTTAGGTTTGGCATCCACATCATTGCAAACAAGATCTATAGCTTGAGTCGGTTGAACAACATTCCTTGTGAGGTAGTTCACCTAGCATACAAAGTTATAAAGAAGAACCTTGAATTTGATTTGTCAGATGTATTAGTGAAGTAATTGAACAAAAACATCGAAAGTGTGAAGACTTCCAAGAATAATTCCTTCAAGTTTGATTCATTTCTTACTTGTTTATTCTTTTATGTTCAAAAATTCTTTCCATCTAAGGGCACAGTTGTGTGGAGGAAAGACACCCCTGTTCTTTATGAGATAAATGAATTCATTAAAGAAATGGGTGAAATTTTTGAAAGGGTGTTGGATAACTACTTTGAGACATTCAAGGAGGAAATGAACAATAGATTTTGGATCCCACCCAAGCTTGTAGAAGACTACAAGGATGACATATGCTTCATGGTGGACTCTGACAGAGTGTACATTCAAGCAATCATATAGAGAGTGGCATGGGTAAAGTCATTGCCTTATGAAATTAACATTGATGAAGCTAGAGACATCATTGAGGCTTTAGTAAATGAGCCAACCAATCCAAATATTCTAGCATTTGGGACTTATGAGGAAGCCAAGAAGAGGATAGAGCTTAGCATTAAGATTCCTCAAGCTCTCAGTAGAGGCAAGAAGAGAATTTCCAAATTAAAGACAGTTGAAGGTCCTCTAATGCTTACTGAGGGAAAGGGTGAAGATGAAGAGGAGGAATATGATGAAGAAGAAGAAGAATCAGAGAAAGAGGAAATAGAAAGGAAGAAAGGTAAGGTGATTATCACCAAACCTCAGAAGAAACCTACTGCAGTGTTCTCTAGGAGAGCAAGGAAAGGTAAAAGTGAACTAGTATTCATTCGCTCTCCACCTACATTTGAGGAAAGGATAAAATAGCTAATAGTTGGAGTAGGAATATGTAGCTTCAAAGTTCTCAAATATGAGACTCGGACTCCAGCTGAGCAAAAGGAGATTGAGGACTTAGTCATGGAGAAGATGGGTATTTGGAAATATTCCCCTGCACAAATTCAACCTAAAATCCATGCAGATCTTTTTTGCCAAATCAAAGTTAGATGGGAGAACATAGTGCAAATTGTAAAAGACATCTTTGAACAATAGTTGAGACAGTTAGTACCAAATCTGACTAATGCAAAAGTGAAGAAGGCAATAAAAGAGAATGAAGATAGAATGATTCTAAAGCTTAACACATGTTTCATACTAATGAATAAAATAGAATCAGTGGTTAAGCATGCCTTAGACATTTGGAGAGATGTATATCATCTTAACAAGCCATCAGAGGAAACTATTGTAATTAAAGATGATGACAGTAATGATGATGATGTTGATGATGACAACACTTCTTCAATCTTAGTTACTACAGGAGAGTTGCATGCTCTAATGGAGGAAAAGTAAGAAGAGGAGAAGGAAGTAGAAGAGATGGATGAAGAAGGAAAGGAGGAAGAAGTAGAAGAGGAAGAAAAGGATGAAGATGATCTAGTCAAAATAGCAACAGAAGCAATTGCATCTCTTCCTCACACTCCACCATGTATTGTCACATCTGTGGAGATATCTTCTACTAGTGAGATTGTAAGCACTATAGTCACATCAGTTTCTTAATCCTCACTAGCCTCCTCCTAGCTCCATGTGTCTGCAATGGAAGTGTCAAACACTTCATCTACTGAGTTGACTGTTACTTCTTCAACTACTAAGTTAGCTCCCTCTGCTTCTACATCATCATCAGTATGTGCAACAGTATGTTCTACAATTTTGTCTTCATCAATCCATGTAAGCTCTACAATTTTGTTTTCATCAGCATTGTTTGCATCAACATCGATTCCAGTTAGTTCAGACATTTCTATGGGTATTCTACCAAGTGTGGCACCATTTTTGGGAAGTGTTTCAGTTTTTGAGTTAGTTACTACTTCTGTTGGTATTCAATCCTCAAGTCTTATCCCATTTTTCACTGTTAGCCCTTCTATCTCTACTATTGTGCCTGTTCCAAAGGTCAAACCAGTTATCACTGAAGTAAAACAAAAAAAATCATTGGAACTTTTGATCACTAGAAAAGAAATTGAAGAAGACATTGACTTAGACACAGAGATAATAATACCTAAGATTGACTATGAGACTGCTACTATTGAAGAAATGAGGTTAGCTAGTCAACTCATAGAGGAGAAAGCTACGTAGAAGAAGTTAAGGTCTAAAAGGGATAAGGAGTTCAAAATAATTGAAAATGCCAAGAATATAATCATAGAAGCTTTAGGTGTTAAAGTGGATTCCACTTAACCTATTTTGATTTAGTTAGAAGAGGTTGTACAGAAATATAATTAGGACTCCTTTGGATAGGAGAAGCTAATTGAAAAGGCTGAAAGGAAGTTTGATAACAAGGTGTTAGAGCATATTGCTCAGCAGATAGCAATCAAAAAAGTTGAGTTGTCCACATTTTTGGGTAATTTTGAAAATTCTTTTAATAATGCAACATCACTTTTTGCCAAACTTTGTGATGTGTTCGGTTTTACCAATGAAATAAAGGAGAAGCTAAATAAGATTGATGCTGACATGAAATTTGGTGCATCAAAGTTGTAGGCTGACCCCTCTTCTAGCTCCTCTCATCACACCAAGGTGAAATATCTTGCAGAAGTGTAGGTAGAACTTCTAAGAGAAGAAGCAAGAATAAAAGAAAACTTGATTGATATTCAGAACATGATCTTGCCAATAATGGATACAATGCATAAACATATTGCTCATTGCAAGACATTGGTCTAGGATTAGAACTTCTCAGTGGTTGATCACATGATCAAATTATCAGCAGAAGTTCAAATTGCTCTCTCCACTTGTCAAATTTTGCAAGAGAATTGGGATACCTCATTCACCCTCATTCTTAAGGTACATCAAGAATTTATCTCTCATTTTGGTGTAACTATATAGATAGTATATGTAGCCTTTTGGAATTACTATCAAAAAGGGGGAGAGATATCAATATAAGCAAAAGGGGAAACTTTGTATATAAGGAGAGATATCAGTATAAGTGAAAGAGGGAGATAGCACTCAATAGAGTCACCATGTATATGTGTATAGCTATGTACATAAGTATCTTTGTATATGCATTATGTATCATCAAGAAGATATATGTAGGAATGTATATGTAGTAGCTTTACAAAGATCAATTTTGAAAAACCAAAATTTAATGAATCAGTTTATGTACATATGTTTTGGCTTATAAGTGTTTTGTCACTAATGCCAAAGGGGGAGATTTTTGGCATTAAGTTAGTATTTTCATTAGTGACAACACTTATCCATATCAGTATAGCTACCGAGCTTAGCACTTAATTTCCTACACTCATCGAGCATTCTAGTAGTGTTTAGTAGTTTACACCAAGAAGACAGTGGCTACCAAGCGAGTACAGGCAATGTGAAGATCAGCAATGTCTACCGAGCTTCACAGTGTCTACCAAGTAGTAAGTTGTGTCATGGAGATTCAGTGTAAACTGAGCATTGGAAGTAGTGTTTACCAAGTGAAGCAAGGTAAACTCAGTATGCAGTATCTATCGAGTAACACTACATCTAGCAAGTCACTAGTGGTCACCGAGTTCATAACTACTTCAAGTGATTAGTATAGATTGAACCTTCACTTCTACTAAGTGCATGATGATGTCGAGTAATGTAGTGAATGTCGAGTATCAGAAGGCCACCGAGTCAGTTTAGTGAACCCAAGTTATTCACTATTGGGTCAACTTTGTAATGTATTGTTCATTTGTATTTTGGCCGACCTTGCAGTTTTGTAAATTTGAAAGGTATATATGTAAGATATATTGTAAGATATCATTTGTATTAAGTAATAGAGAAGAAATGTGAAGTGATTTTTGAGAAGTGCATGCGAAGAATTATCAGCAACAGTTTAAGCAATGCAGCAAGGTCAATACAGAAGCAGAAAAGTTATACCCATCACATAAGGTGATCAGTGCATAAAGGATCTTATCAGAAATCAGTTGTAAGTAGATCCATTACTTCATCCTAACAGGTGAATCAGTTTCTAAATCCTTTAACAAGGTAGATGTAACATTCTCTGTATAAATCTCTTAACCAAGTGCATACTTCATTGTATGTTTGTAAATCCTCTAACAAGGTGGACCTAGCAGTCCTTTGTGCTCCTCACAAGGAAAATCACTAGAAGTGGTCAATGTAAGTCTTAACAGGCCAACTTTATGCTACAATATTGAAGTTTTGTGGGTATCATCCCCACCCCAGTTTTACTTTCTATTTGAAAGGTTTCTGGGGTACCAAAACACTATGTTCTTTTGTGTGATGAATGTTTTATTTTTTAGTATTAATGTATGCAATAGCATAGATTGATTTGTGGTAAATTTGAAGTAAAAATTTAAAATTACTGATTCACCCCTCTCCTCTCAGTAACTTATCATATCTTGAATATTTCCAATAGAGGTCATACCTTGTGAAATACCTTTAAAAAAACTTGAGGCCACTTTTTCTGAAGAGCCATAGTTGCCTATTATTAAAACTCCAACACCAGCATCAACTATTGAACCAAAGTTAGCCAAAGGTATATAAAAACCTATAAATGTTGCAATACATAAGATATGAAATTACAAAGGCATGAGGATTCAAAGCAACAATATGACAACCAAAAAAATCCTATTGGAGCTCATACAAGCCCAAATTTCAAGCATTCCTTACAAAACTTTATATATATATATAAATATAAAATATATATATATATATATATATATTGAAAAAATATAATTTACATAGAGAAGAATAGTAGTTCAAAAAGAACTGCAAGGGAGAATGAATAAAATATCCACTAATTAGAAATGATAATGGCAGGAAAAATGAAACAATGGCCTAGAGAAGCCATAGGAAATACAAACAAAAAATATACATAGATATGAATGCATCTAATCAAATATAACATTTTTTTCAAAATCCAAATAAGAGGTTGAAGACTTTAAAGCACAACAATTTTTTGATTTCTAATTAGTTGATCCACTTGATCTTGGATGCATTGGACCTAATATGATGTCATGACAATCCTCCTAGAGTCCACCTATAGTTGAGTGAAAATATATGTAAGACAATAAAAGATGTCAGAGTAAAGTTTTAAAATTACAAATTTTTAATGATCATGGGAGTTATCAAAGACTATTTTACAATGGACTCTCCTTATGTGAAATAAATTAGTTTGTCAAACATTTTTAGTAATGACTTTATTTTGAAAAACAACTTCAAGTAAAGCCTCCTTTTGATCCACTTGATCTTGGATGCATTGGACCTAATATGATGTCATGACAATCCTCCTAGAGTCCACCTATAGTTGAGTGAAAATATATGTAAGACAATAAAAGATGTCAGAGTAAAGTTTTAAAATTACAAATTTTTAATGATCATGGGAGTTATCAAAGACTATTTTACAATGGACTCTCCTTATGTGAAATAAATTAGTTTGTCAAACATTTTTAGTAATGACTTTATTTTGAAAAACAACTTCAAGTAAAGCCTCCTTCCACTTAAGATTATGATAAAAAAAAAATAGTAGGAAGAAACTAAAAAATAGAGCTCCATAAGTTCTTCATAAAAGAGTAGCCCCAAAAGATGTGTGGTATGTCTTCAAATTTTTTGCAAAAAGGACAATTAATGGGTTGAACCATAATACATTTCCACCTACCACCAATTGGAAACTTGCAATGTAGTATCTTCCAAGCCATTAATTGGGCTTCTGCATTAATCTTTGACTTCCAAATTTTAGCTGAAAGTTTTGTCCAAAACTTTTCACTAAATTTACAATTTCATTTGTTGTTTAGTCAAGAATTTGTGAGAAGAATAAGAATTTGTTGTAAATATATATTTTCTAAGGGAAAGATAAGAATGGAAATGTTGAAAATCATAGCCAGCCTTTGAAGAAATTGCATTGATTTGGAGCGAAAAGTTCCATAGAAAAATCCAAAGAAACTAAAGATTCCAAAAAGATAAGAAAAGATTTGTATTAATTGTTCAAATTAAATTGGGTTCTACTAACATCCCATGGAATCCAATAAAAAGTATTGAAGTCCTAAAGATTTCTCACCTTGTTAATGCTTTTTTTGGAAAGAAAATAAGATAATTTAAAAACACTCAAGGGAAAAGACTTATCATAATACAAAATATGTATGTTCCACCAAATAGAGGAAGTGGAAAAGTTGAAACCATGTTGGAGAGAACCATCTCTCCATTTAAAAGATGGTTGACCATTTTCCACACTTCCCAAATTGATTAGAGAGAATGTGGGGCCTTGATAGAAAATTAAGGAGCATGGAGTAACTTGTCTAGCCAACCCACATCTTGTCATTTGTATTTAATAGTGGCAAGGATTAGGATTATCTTGGTTTGAACAAGAACTTTCCACAGTTCTTCCCATTTAGAAACTCTAAAAATCTATTTGGCTACCAAGCAAGACCCTTGATTTTTGGATCAATTAATCTGAAGCCTCTTGTACATTTTGCTTGTATGCAATGAGACCAAGAGGTAGATATAAACCCCTTACCACCATCTCATTTAATCCATAAATGATGTCTAATATTTTTAATTAATTCCTCAGAATTTTTTGGAGGGCATCCAACTTGATGAATAATAAACATGAGTGGCAAGAAAAAATTTATTAGCAACTTGGATTTTCCTTGCAATAGAAAGAAATGTGTTGCCCTCGTTAAAAAGTTTGGCTTTGACTCTATTGAGATTCCAGGTTCACATATCAAAGAGAGTGACTTCCAATCCAAAGGGAATCTCAAGATACCTCATAATCTCACCATGATTAATCAATTTCCATTCATGTGAAATCCAATGGGAAATAGGACCATCTTGTATCAACAAAAAAATTGTCTTTTCATGAGAAAACTTGGAGCTAGAGACATCACATTATATTTCCAAAATATCCATAATATTAGAGATTTCTTTCTCAGAATTTTGCAGAAATAATAAGTTGTCATCAGCATAATGCAAATTAATAACAATAGAATTTTGAGGAATAGATACTCCTAAGATGAGTTTCAACTTCCATGCACCCTACAACATATAGCCTAATGCAAAAGTAGTAAGAACATAAAGATAAGGGGCAAGGGCACATCCTTGATGGATAGATCATTGAAGAGGAAAAGGATCAGTCATCATATTATTCATAATTATTTGGGAGTTAGTATCTCGAAATAACATATGAACATGAACCTAATGTTTTGGACCAAACCCCAATGATTTGAGCTTGCTCAAAATAAAATTCCACTTCATCCTATAATTAGCCTTGCCAAAATCAAGTTTAACAAGAATAGCATTCTGGTTAGTTTGTTGATCCTATTCACATTTTTCCCAAGCTAAAATCAAATTTTTTTCATGTTCTCTTTTCTCTCTAGCATCCTGATGATGGATCATGTAGTATGATCCGAAACGTTGATGTAAAAAAAATTATACACAATCAAATCCAGAAATTTGACAGCACATAAAATCAAATTATCAAGAATATATCTACCAACAATGAAACTAGTTTGTTCAGGTCATACAATTTCTTGCACCACTAGTATAATCCTATTAGCAAGAACTTTTACAATAATTTAATAAGAAGTAATCAAAAGTGTAATAGGGCACTAACCTAAGATATAGTCTTCATTTTTCCCTTTTGGAACAAGTTTGATTATGCCACCATTAATAAAAAGACCCAAGGAGCCTCTCTCAAAGGCTTCCAAATATAAAGAATAAAAATTGTATCTGGTGTGTTTCCACATTGCTTTGTAACATTCCACAGGAATCCAATCACTTCCAAGACATTTATAAGGAGCCATATTAAAGAGAGCATTTTCTAGATCTTCCAATGTGAAGATTCTATCGAGATATCAATTGTAATTAACTATAACAGCCACTTTTCTTGGGTCTTAACTAACAATTATCATATCAAAGAAATACAGTTAATACTTCATATTCATAGGAAGATAGTTATAAAAAATACATTCATGTGAATGAGATTAATTGTTAAAATCAGTTAAACAAAAATTTCATAACTATTAATTGAAATTGTGATTAATGAATTTAACAAGGAATTTAAAATCTACATACGGCAGTGTTAAAAATTGAAATCCATCTAGGGATGCTTCTGCAAAACCCAAATTAGTCCATAAATACCACTAAAGGAAAATATAGTTATACCACTTTATCGTAATGAAAAATACAATTGTATCATCTAGAGCATCAAATACCACTGTATCATTTAGGGCATCAAATACTATTGTATTGTTTAAGGCATCAAATATCACTATATCATTTAAGGTGTCAAACACCACTATATCATTTAGGGCATCAAATACAATTGTATCATTTAGGGAATCAAATACTACTGCATCATTCTTTTTCTTTCTATTGCTAACTATGGAAATAATATATAGTTAGAAGGTACACTCATATTCATTATTCAAATAAATGAAAGATAGAAATAACAATCCATCAAATAAACCTATCTCTTGCATATAGTTATATTTCATGTTCAGTTGAAAGATAAATCAATTCTAACCAGTTACCAATTACATCGATGAAAAGTTTCTTTCATTGAAGGAATAAATGAATCAATGATATAAATCAATCCATCATATCTTCTACTCATATAAACATCATAAAAGTAAAATACATGTTTCTAACAAATAATTGAATGCATAACTTACCTTTGTCTGGTGCATGTCCTGACATCTTCTAGAGAGGGGAAACATTGTCAAGGGTTTAACCTCCCAACCATGGACCCTTTAAATATCCCCACATAATCTCATTTCAGCAAGGTCCTCCCAAGGTAGAATAGACATGGAGTACCTTGACCATCCACAGATCATCCTAGTAATTAATTCCACCACTTAACTTGATAACTAAGTATACTTGGACACTCATGAGCTAGATTTGATTCTTAACAATTTCTTTTAAGATGTTCATGAAATTGAGGATCTAATCATAGTTTATTTTTGTTCTTCCTTGTAGGATTCCTCTCCTCTCCACCCGTTCACACTAGCTTCACTAGACTTGGGTGCATCCCAAGAGACTACTATTAATAATGACATCTTTCACATCATTTTCTTTGAATACCTTTTTTATTCTTACCTCAGTCGTTATATAATAAATACCAGTAAGTCAGAATATCATAACATGGGATTCAAATTTGTACTAGATTACTCCATGGTTAATACAGCAAAGAACATGTTATGAGGACTATGATCAGCCCCTATTCAGTTATTATGTAGAGATTAAAAGAAAAATAAAAAAGCTTATACTTTTCAAGTTCAATTACTATCATGACTCGTGGTTGCAAACCATGGTTTTTACAAATTTTATTCATGAATCATCATTTGTTTGATAACAATAGAACTTGGTACTTATTGCAAACTAAAAACATAAATATACTCTACCAATAGAAATAGATAACTATTTGTATTGGAAGAAGTAAAGTATCGAAAAAGAAATAATTATGATCGATTCATGACCTATAAAACAATATCAACCAGTATTTGTGGAGATAAATCTAGGAATATGCTTTACTCGCATTACTCGATGCTTAGCCCGAGCTGTCAATAAAAGGATAAAAGAACAACGAGAAGATAGAAAGGAAAATACTGAACTCTTCTTTCAGAGATTGTCTCTTGATAATAATAATAAAATGATTGTTTTATGCTCGACTACCTACAACTGTAGATGTTTATGATCTTACAATGATTAGTTATAAGGAACATTGGTTACAAGAACGGTTCCACAAATTTAGAAAGTTAGATTGTGAATGGCAACTTGAAGATGGTTACCACTCATCGATATGGAGTTATAAAGATTATATTTTCATGGTTTAAAAATAAGAATCATTTATATACATATTTAAATATAATTATTGTGTCATCATGCTATTGTGTTTTATCTATAATTGTACCTATATATATACATATATCTATGTGTGTGTGATTTTGAGAGTATGTATAGTTTATTATATTCTCTTTATATATGCACACGCATATATGCATATAAGTATAATTCATAGATATTGATAGAGTATCATGTAGACATCATATATATTTATATATTTGAAATTTATAATGTTGATCACTTCTAAGGACTCAAAATAAGAGAGACATAATAGTTCTTTTCATGATATTCAATGTTTAATTTTATAAAAATTGGCCCCAATTAGCTCATGGTATTGTCCAACATACTCTCTTGCTTAATCATTTATCCTAAGTTATGGTGATTCAAGATCCATACCTATTTGCCCATTGATGGTGGTGCCCCCGTGCCCAATTCTTTTCTGATAATGCTTTCACCCCTTTGATGTGCTCCTACAAGGAATTTTCCATGATTATATAATATTCCTCAATATAATAATAGTTTACCATAATAAGTTCTTATTCATAAACCATCATAATGGCTAACCACCATCCTACTTCCCATGATGAATAACCAATTTTCTAAGATAATTATATAATAGCATCATAATGATTAACTAACATGTGATCTTCATATGAAATTATAACCATTAACCATCTTACCATTTCACATGATCATAACAAATTTTAATTGTCAACTGACTTCACGTGAAACCTCAATAGTTATGTGAACATTTTAAATTGGGTCAAAACTTGGGATGTAACATACCATTCCCCTTGTGTTTCATTGTCCTTGATGATATCTACAATTTTAGACAATAAAATAATAATCCAAATACAAGATGTATATATAGCATCATGATATCATTTATTTTCAAAATTGAATCAAAATATAAGTCATGATCAAAATTCAAGGTCTATTATTCCTTTACCTTAATGCTTCTAGAAAAATGCATAGATGATATCATAAAATCGAAAAAGAAACACACACTCAACTGAGTTTACTTTATTAGACTTGTGGTCACATCAGCATCACATGAGTTTATCATCTTTTAGGATATTTTGTTTCATTTTCTTGGCATACTCATGTAGACATTCACCATATTGTTAGTTCAATTCTCATATTGATATCTCATGTATAAGAGAATTTTGAGTGTTCAATAATTGAGAGTAAGATGAGCATTCAAAATTTATAATTCCTCAACCAACATGTTCTAGATCATAACTTGATCACATAATTTAAATCACTCATAGATACCATCTTCCATATGGTACTAATTAATGAGTAGATCACCTTCATAGATCACCTAAAAAAGGTCAATGGATCCATGTTTTCCATTTATGTAACCTTGGCCTTCACTCCCATCTTACTACAATAACATTATATTAGAATAATCATCTCATTATATAATTATACTTCATCTCCAAAACAATATAAAGCAACTCAGTATGTCTTGTTATTTCCTTACCATATAAAATCAATCTTGCATGTGTATTATAAATGTATAGTGGTGTGTCAAAAGATAAAAACATGACAAACTATGAAAGATCGTGATACATCCAATTAAGATCATTTAGGTTATGTTTAACATGGTTCCAAACTATATGTATTCCAATCTCCTAACACTTGGGCTACATGCCCACATGCAATTCCTAAGACATGGTGCAGCCTTGATGCTTATTTATTTTGTCCACCATATTAATATTGTGTCTTAGACTCTAAGTCCACAAAACTCTAACATTTCTATGGAACTCTACCTTTCATGCTGAAATTTCTTAGCTCAACCGATCCTTAGATCATGGATTGATCATAAGCATCTGAAACAAATTTTCATAGGGTTATTATCGAGTAGCTCATCTGAGTGTGCTCACCAATCACCTAAAAATATTTGGAAATTTATCTTTCCCATTCATGTCACCTATGCTTTCATTCCCATCTTTTCACTATAATTTTTCAAGGAAAAACTTAATCCAAAAAAAAGTTACATCTATAAATAAGCATTGTTAGTTTTAGTTATGCAAGTGTGCTTACTCCATATTGGAGCACAAAATAACCTTCTTTTCATTTAATCAATATTATAAAGGATTATCTTTTGCAAGTTAAAGAATTCTCAAAATCATGGTTCACACATTTATTTTCCCTTCAGTTCAAGTCCAAAATTGGATAACAAAATTTTAACTACTATTTCATATCAATAGGAATGTAATTGCATAAAATATAATGCTGAAAACTTGCAACCAAAAATAAATATCTAGTCACCATCAAGGTTTAGATAACACCGCATCAAGGTTATAGTAATTGGTTTGTATTGTGCAAGCCTCGTCATTTGGACCTAGTTTAATCTTGTCAATATCTACTTAGAATGGCCCTCCCTCTTGGGATAAGGCATATGTACCATTCTGGTCTTGCCATCTAAGCATCCTGGTGTTAGAGTATCCTCTCAACAATAGACAAGGTTGAGGATACACCTCCACCAACCTTCCCCCTGTCAACTAACACCACTGACCTCTTAGTGATCCTTTTAAACAAGCATACCTTAAATCTACCTTGTCCAAGGATTTAGATGGGAAAATGAACAACCCAATCACCACCACTCAACTTTCTAATTCATGTCATATTCCTTAGTTATGATTCATCTTTATGATTTTGCAATTTTTCCATTTTCATTTCACATGGACTACACCATCATCTCAGCCCTTCTTGGCTATTCTAGATGATTTCTCGATGTGGATTTTTTAGTATTGATTGTAAAATATTTAATTATGTAAAAATAAATATCTTTAAACATTACATTATCAATTTCTCTAAAATAATATTGGGCCCATGGTTTAGTGTTGAACCTAGATCTTTGATACCACATGTAACAGCCACTTTTCCTAGGTCTTAACTAACAACTAGCATATAAAATAAATATAGTTAATACTTCATATTCATAGGAAGATAGTAATAACGGATACATTCATCTGAATGAGATTAATGGTTACAATTAGTTAAAGATAAATTATATAACTAACAAGTGAAGACATCATCAATGAATTTAACAAGGAATTTAAAATCTACATAGCATAGAATTCCAAACTAAAATCCATCTAAGGATGCTTCTGCAAAACCCAAGTTAGTCCATAAGTATCACTTAAGGAAAAATAGCTATACCACTTTATCATAATGACAAATAGCACTATATCATCTAGTGCATCGAATACCATTGTATCATTTAGGGCATCAAATGCCATTGTATCATTTAGGGCATCAAATGCCATTGTATCATTTAGGGCATCAAATGCCACTATATCATTTAGGGAATCAAATACCACTATATCATTAGCGCATCAAACACCACTATATCATTTAGGGCATCAAATACTATTGTATCATTCTTTTTCTTCCTATTGCTAACTATGAAAATAACATAAATTTAGAAGGTATGCTCATATTCATTATTCAAATAAATGAAAGACAGAAATAACAATCCATCAAATAAACCTATTTCTTGCATATAGTTATATTTCATGTCTAGTTGAAAGATAAATCAATCTAACCGGTTACCAATTACATTGACGAAAAGTTTCTTTCATTAAAATAACTAAATTAGTGATATAAATAAATCCATCATATCTTCTACTCATATAAACATCATAAAAGTAAAATACATGTTTCTGAAAAATGTTTGAATACATAACTTAGCTTTGTCCGGTACATGTCTTGACATCTTGTGGAGAGAGGAAACATTGTCAAGGGTTTAACCTCCCAATTACAGACCTTAAAATATCCTCACATAATCTCATTCAAGAAAGACCCTCCCTACCTAGAATTAACATGGAGCACCTTGACCAACCATAGAGCATCATGTTACTTAATTCCACCAATTCACTTTACAACTAAGTATACTTGGACAAGCATGAGCTAACTAGGATTTCTAATAATTTCTTTTAAGACGTTTATGAAATTGACAATCTAATCATAGTTTTTTTTTGTTCTTCCTTGCAGGATTCCTCTTCTCTCCACACTTTCAAGTCATCTTCACTGGCCTTGGGTGCATCCTAGGAGACTACTATTAATAATGAGGTCTTTTATCACATGGTTTACCTTGAATACCTTTCTGATTCTTACCTTAGTTGGTATACAAAAAATATTAGTAAGTCAAAATATCATAACATAGGACTCAAATTTGTACCAAATTACTTCATGCTTAATACACAAAAGAACATGTTATGGGGACTACGATCCGCCCCTATTTAGTTATCATGTAGAGATAAAAAGAAAAAGAACAAATCTTATACTTTTTTGCTTCAATTACAATGGTGACTCATGGTTGAAAACCATGGTTTTTATAGATTGTATTAATGAATCATCATTCGTTTGATAGCAACATAACTTGGTACTTATTGCAGACTAAAAATATGACTATTCTCTACCGATAGCAATAGAAAATTATCTGTACTGGAAGAAGTAAAGTATCAAAAAAGAAATAATTGTGATCAGTCCATGACTTGTAAAATAATATCGATCAGCCTTTATGGAGATAAATCCTAGGATATGCTTTACTCATTTTACTCAATCCTCAGTCTAAGGTGTCTATAAAAGAAAGAATAAGGAGAAGATAGAAAGGAAGATATTGAACTCTTCTTTCAGAGATTGTCGCTTGATAATTTAAAAAATGATTGTGCTATCCTTGGCTACCTACAACTGTAGGTGATTTATGATCTCACAATGCTTGGTTACAAGGAACATCAGTTACAAGAGTAGTTTCACAAATTTGAAAAGTTATAAGGTGAATGCCAACTTGAAGGTAATTACCACTCATCAATATGGAGTTATAAAGATTATATTTCCATCATTTGGAAACAAGAAACATTTGTTACATATTTAAATATAATTATTGTGTCATCGTGCTATTGTGTTTTATCTATAATTTTATATATATATATATATATATATATATATATATATATATATATATATATATATATATATATATATTCATATATCTATATACGAACTTGCAATTTTGAGAGTACATATAATTTATTATATTCTCTATATAGACATGTGCATGTATATGTATATATATATATATATATATATATATATATATATATATATATATATATATATATATATATATATATATATATATATATATATATATATATATATATATATATATATATATATATATATATAAAATTTATAGATATTGATAGAGTATCATGGTGTCATTATATATATATTTATATATGTGAAATTCATAATGTTGATCACTTCCGAGGTCTCAAAATAAGAGAGATGTAATAGTTATTTTGATGATATTCGATGTTTAATGCTATAAAAATTGACACCAAGTAGCTCATGGTATTTTCCAATGTACTTCCTTTCCTAGTAATTTATTCTAAGCTATGGTGATTCAAGATCCATACCTATTTTCCTAATGATGGTGGTGCCCTTGTGCCCAATTCTTTTCTAGCAATGCTTCCACCCCTTCGATGTGCTCCTGCAAGGAATTCTCCATGATTATATCATATTCCTCAATATAATAATAGTTTACCATAACAAATTATTATTCATAAACCATCATAATGACTAGCCAACATTCTACTTCTCATGATGAATAACCAACTTTCAAAGATTTTAGGATAATCATATAATAGCATTATAACGATTAACTAACATGTCATCTTCATATGAAATTATAATGATTAACCATCTTACCATTTCACATGATAACTGTCAACTGACTTCATGTGAAACCTCAAAGGCTATATGAACATTTTAAATTGGGTCAAAAATAAGGATGCAACATACCATTCCCCTTGTATTTCATCGTCCTCAATGATTTCTACAATTTTAGACACTAAAAGAATATTCTAAATACAATATGTATGTATCATCATGATATCATTTCTTTTCAAAATTGAATCAAAATCTAAGTCATCATCAAAATTCAAGGTCTATTATTCCTTTACCTCAATGCTTCCAGAAAAATACCTACATGATGTCATAAAATTGAAAATGAAACACACACTCACCTAAGTTTACTTTACTATACTTGTGGTCACACCAGCATCACATGAGTTGATCATCTTTTACAATATTCTCTTTCGTATTCTTTTCATACTCATGTAGACACTCACCATATCATTAGTTCAATTCTCATATTGATATCTCATATAAGAGAATTTTTAATGTTCAATAACTAAGAGTAAGATGAGCATTGAAAGTTTGTAATTCCTCAACTAATATGTTATAGACCATAACTTGATTGCATAATTTAAATCACTCATACATACCATCTACCATATGGTACTAATTAATGAGTAAATAATCCTTCACAAATCACCTTTAAAAGGTTAGTGGATCCATGTTTTCCATTTATGTAACCTCGGCCTTTATGCCCATCTTATCACAATAATATTTCATTAGAATAATCATCTCATTTTAGAAATATACTTCATCTCTGAAACAATATAAAGCAGTTTAGTATGTCTTGTTGTTTCCTTACCATATAATTATCAATATCGCATGTGTATTATACATGTATAGCAGTGTGTCAAAAGGTAAAAACATGATATACTATGAAAGATCATCATATATCCAATCAAAATCATCTAGGTTATGTTTAACATGGTTCCAAACTATATGTATTTCAATCTCCTAACAATTGAGTTGCATATCGAAACACAATTCCTAAGATAGGGTGCAGCTTTGATGCTTGTTTGTTTTGTCCACCATACTCTGATTGTGTCTTAGACTCTTAGTCCACAAAACTCTGACATTTCCACCAAGCTCTACCTTTCATGCTGAAATTTCTTATCTCAACCAATCCTTGGGACATGGATTGACTATAAGCATCTGAAATAAATTTACATAGGGATCTTATCGAGTAGCTCATCTTAGTGTTCTTGCCAATCACTTGTAAATATTTAGAAATTTATCTTTCCCATTTGCATGACCTAGACTTTCATGTCCATCTTGTCACTATAATGTTCCAAGGAAATACTTAAGCTAGACAAAAGTTATATCTATAAATAAGCATTTTTAGTTTCAGTTATGCAAGTGTGCTTACTCCATACTCGAGCAGAAAATGGCTTTCTTGTCACTTAAGCAATATTAGAAAGGATTATCATTTATTTTCCCTTCAATTCAAGTCCAAAAATGGATAAATAATATTACTACCATTCCATATCAATAGTAATTTAATTGCATAAAGCATTATGCTGAAAACTTGCAACAAAAAAACAATATCTAGTCACCATCAAGGTTTAGATAACACTGCATCAAGGTTATAGTAACTAGCTTGTATTGTGCAAGCCTTGACATTTGGACCTAGTTTAATCTTCTCATTTTCTATTGAGAATGGCCCTCCCTCTTGGGATAAGGCACATATACCATTATGGTCCTATGATTTGAGCATCCTGGTGTTAGAGTATCCACTCACCAGCAGAAAAGGTTGAGGTTACACCTCCAGTAACCTTTTCCATGTCTTTGGCACCACTGACCTCTTAGTGATCCTTTTAGGCAAGCATACCTTAAATCTACCTTGGCCAAGGAATTTAGATGGACAAATGAACAACCCGATCACCACCACTCGAATTTCCAATTCATGGTATTTTTGTTAGTTCTAATTCATCTTTATGATTTTGCAATTTATCTATTTGTCCATTTCACATGGACCACACCATCATCTCAGCCCTTATCGACTATTATGGATGATTCCTTGGTATAATTTTTTTAGTTTTGATTGTAAATTATTCAGTTATGTAAAATAAATATCTTTCAACATTACATTGTCAGTTTCTCTAAAAAAGTGTTGGGTCCAACGTTCAGTGTCAAACTCAGAGCTCTAATACCAAAAGTAATAGCCACTTTTCCTCAGTTTTAACTAACAACTATCATATCAAAGAAATATAGTTAATACTTCATATTCCTAGGAATATAGTTTTAACAGATATGTTCATGTTAATGAGATTAATGGCTACAAATAGTTAAGTGGAAATTTCATAACTATCATTTGAAGACACCATCAATGAATTTAACAAAGAATTTATAATCTACATACTGTAGAATTTGAGACTGAATCCGTCTAGGGATGCTTCTGTTAAACCTAGATTAGTTCATAAATATTGCTTAAGGAACAAATAGCTATACCACTTTATCATAATGATAAATACCATTATATCATCTAGGGCATCAAATACCACTGTATCATTTAGTGCGTCAAATACCAATGTATCATTTAGGGGTTCAAATACTATTGTATCATTTAGGACATCAAATACCAGTGTATCACTTAGGGCATCAAATACCACTATATCATTTAGGGCATCATATACTATTGTATCATTCATTTTCTTTCTATTGTCAACTATGGCAATAACATATAGTTAGAAAGTACACACATATTCATTATTCAAATAAATGAAAGACAGAAATAACAATCTATCAGATAAAGCTATCTCTTGCATATAGTTATATTTCATGTTCTAATCAAAGATAAATCGATCTAACCAGGTATCGACTACATTGATGAAAAGTTATTTTCCTTAAAGGAATAACTAAATCAATCATATGAATCAATCCATCTTATCTTCTACTCATATAAACATCATAAAAGTAAAATACATGTTTTCAAATAAATTTTTAATGCATAACTTATCTTTGTCTAGTGCATGTCCTGACATCTTGTGGAGATTAGAAACATTGTCAGGGGTTTAACCTCCCAACTACGGACCCTTAAAAGATCCCCACATAATCTCATTTGAGAAAGGCCCTCCCTATCCAGAATAGACATGGAGCAACTTCACTAGCCATAGAGCATCCTGGCACTTAATTCCACCACTCAACCTAACAACTAAGTATACATGGACAATCATGAGCTAACTTGGATTTTTAATGATTTCTTTTAAGATGTTCATGAAATTGAGAATCTAATCATAGTTTTTTTTTTGTTCTTCCTTGTAAGATTCCACTCCTCTCCACCCTTTCACACTGGCTTCACTAGCCTTGGGTGCAACCTAGGAGACTACTATTAATAATGAGGTCTTTTATTACATGGTTTCCCTTGAATACCTTTCTAATTCTTACCTCAATTGGTATACAAGAAATACTAGTAATTCAAAATATAATAACATAGGATTCAGATTTGTACCAGATTACATCATGCTTAATACAAAAAAGAACATGTTATGGGGCCCACGATTTGCCCCTATTTTGTTATCATGCAAAGATAAAAAGAAAAAGAACAAATCTTATACTTTGTGGATTTAATTACTATGGTGACCCATGGTTTTCATAGATTTTATTCATGAATCATCATTCATTTGATAATAATAGAACTTGGTACTTATTGTAGACTAAAAACACGACTATCATCTACCGATAGCAATAGATAATTATCTATACTAGAAGAAGTAAAGTATGAAAAAAGAAATAATTGTGATCGAACCATGACCTATAAAACAATATTGATCAGCCTTTATGGAGATAAATCATGAGATATATGTTACTCATGTTACTCAATGCCTAGTCCAAGGCGTCAATAAAAGAAAGGACAAATAAGGAGAAGATAGAAAGGAAAATACTAAAGTCTTCTTTCAAAGATTATCACTCAATAATTAAAAAAATGATTGTGCTATCCCCAGCTACCTACAACCACAGGTGATTTATGATCTCACAATGCTTGGTTACAAGGAACATCAGTTACAAGAATGGTTTCACAAATTTGAAAAGTTAGAAGGTGAATGCCAACTTGAAGGTGGTTAGCGCTCATCAATATGGAGTTATAAAGATTATATTTCCATGGTTTAAAAACAAGAAGCATTTATATACATATTTAAATATAAGTATTGTGTCATCATGCAATTGTATTTTATCTATAATTGTACCTATGTGTGTGTGTGTGTGTGTGTGTGTGTGTGTGTGTGTGTATATATATATATATATATATATATATATATATATATATATATATATATATATATATATATATATATATATATATGTATGTATGTATGTATGTATACACACACACACACACACACATATATATACATGTGCAATTTTGAGAGTATGTGTAATTTATTATAGTCTCTCTATATATGCACGCGCGCATGCGCACACACACACATAAGTATAATTCATAAATATCGACAAAGTATCATGGTGACATCATATAATAACAAGTTATTATTCATTGATCATCATAATGGCTAACCACCATTCTACTTCCCATGATAAATAACCAACTTTCTAAGATTTCAACATAATCATATAATAGCATCATAACGATTAACTAACATGTCATCTTAATATGAAATTATAACAATTAACCATCTTACCATTCACACAATCATGACATTTTAACTATCAACTAACTTCACATGAAACCTCAACGGTTATATAAACATTTTAATTTTGGTCAAAAATTGGAATGTAACATACCATTTCCCTTGTGTTTCATCGTCCTTGATGATCTCTTCAATTTTAGACACTAAAAGAATATTCCAAATACAAGATTTATATATAGCATTGTGATATCATTTCTTTTCAAAATTGAATCAAAATCTAAGTCATGATCAAAATTGAAGGTCAATTATTCCTTGACCTCAATGCTTCTAGAAAAATGCATGCATGATATCATAAAATCAAAAATGAAACACACACTCACCTAAGTTTACTTTACTATACTTGTGTTCACATCAGCATCACTTGAGTTAATCATCTTTCGGGATATTCTCTTTCATATTCCTGTCATAATCATGTAGACACTCATCATATCATTAGTTCAATTCGCATACTAATATCTCGTATAAGAGAATTTTGAGTGATAAATAATTGAGAGTAAGATAAGTATTCAAAAAAATTAATTCCTCAACTAACATGTTCTAAATCATAACTTGATCACATAATTTAAATCACTCATACATACCATCTACCATATGGTACTAATTAATGAGTAGATCATCCTTCATAGATCACCTGAAAAAGGTTAGTGGATTCATATTTTCCATTTATTTAACCTTGGTCATCATGCCCATCTTATCACAATACCATTTCATTATAATAATCATCTCATTATATAAATATACTTCATCTTTGAAACAATATAAAGTAGCTCACTATGTCTTGTTATTTCCTTACCATATCAAATCAATATCACATATGCATTATACATGTATAGCAGTGTGTCAAAAGGTGAAAACATGATATACTATGAAAGATCATCATACATCCAATAAAGATCATTTAGGTTATGTTTAACATGGTACCAAGCTATATGTAGTCCAATCTTGTAACACTTGGGCTACATGTCCACATGCAATTCCTAAGATGGGGTGTAGCCTTGATGCTTGTTTGTTTTGTCCACCATATTTCGATTGTGTCTTAAAATTTGAGTTCACAAAACTCTTACATTTCCATGGAACTCTACCTTTCATGCTGAAATTTCTTAGCTCAACCCATCCTTGGGTCATAGATTAATCATATGCATCTGAAAAAAATTTCCATAGGGTTCTTTTCAAGTAGCTCATCTGATTGTGCTCACCAATCACCTATAAATATTTGGAAATTTATCTTTCCCATTCATGTGACTTAGGCTTTCATGCACATCTTGTCACTATAAAGTTTCAAGGAAAAACTTAAGCTAAAAAAATGTTACATCTATAAATAGGCATTGTTAGTTTCAGTTATGCAAGTGTGCTTACTCCATACTAGAGCACAAAATAGCTTTCTTGTCATTTAATCAATATTAGAAAGGATTATCATTTTCAAGTTAAAGAATTCTCAAAATCATGGTTCAAAATTTTATTTTCCCTTCAATTCAAGTCCAAAAATGGATAACAAAATATTAAGTACCATTTCATATCAATAGGAATGTAATTGCATAAAGTATAATGCTGAAAATTTGCAACTAAAAAGTAATATCTAGTTACCATCAAGGTTTAGATAACACCACATCAAGGTTATAGTAACTAGTTTGTATTGTGCAAGCCTTGGCATTTTGACCTAGTTTAATTTTCTCATATTTTCCTCCTTCTTGGGATAAGGCACATGTACCATTCTGGTCCTGCCATCTGAGCATCTTGGTGTTATAGTGTCTGTTCACCAACAAATAAGGTTAAGGATACACCTCCACCAACCTTCTCCCTATCAGTTGGAACCACTAACCTCTTAGTGATCCATTTAGGAAATAATACTTTAAATCTACCTTGGCCAAGGATTTACATGGGAAAATGAACAAATCGATTAGCACCACTCGACTTGCCAATTCATTTCATTTTCCTTAGTTTTGATTTATCTTTATGATTTTTCAATTTATCCATCTATCCATTTCACGTGGACTACACCATCATCTCAACCCTTCTTGGATATTCTGAATGATTCCCCAATGTGATTTTTCTAGTTTTGATTGTAAAATATTTAGTTATGTAAAATAAAACTCTTTCAACATTACATTATCAGTTTCTCTAAAGCAGTGTTGGGCCTAAGGTTGAGTGTCAAACCTAGAGCTCTTATACCATATGTAACAGCCACTTTTGTTAGGTCTTAACTAACAACTAACATATCAAAGAAATATACTTAATACTTCATATTCATATGAAGATAGTTATAACAGAATCATTCATGTGAATGAGATTAATGGTTACAATCAGTTAAACAAAAATTTCATAACTAATAGTTGAAGAAACCTTCAATGAATTTAACAAGGAATTTAGAATCTACATACCATAGAATTCAAAACTAAAATCTATCTAGGGTTGCTTCTATAAAACCCAAGTTAGTCCATAAATATCACTTAAGGAACAAATAGCTATACCATTTTATCGTAATGACAAATACCACTATATCATCTAGGGCATCAAATACTACTTTTTCATTTAGGGTGTCAAAAACCACTATATCATTTAGGGCATCAAATACCATTGTATCATTTAGGGCGTCAAATAGTATTGTATCACTTAGGTTGTCAAATACCAATGTATCATTTAGGGCATCAAATACTACTGTATCATTCTTTTTTTTTCTATTGCTAACTATAGAAATAACATATAGTTAGAAGGTACGCTTATATTCATTATTCAAATAAATGAAAGACATAAATAAAAATCCATCAAATAAACCTATCTCTTGCATATAGTTATAGTTCATGTTCAGTTGAAAGATAAATCAATTTCACTAGTTACCAATTACATTTCTGAAAAGTTTTTTTCGTTAAAGGAATAATTGAATCAATGATATAAATCAATCCATCATATCTTCTCATATAAATATCATAAACTTGTAAAATACCTATTTCCAACAAATATTTGAATGCATAACTTATCTTTGTCTAGTGCATGTCCTGACATCTTGTGGAGAGGGGAAACATTGTTAGGGGTTGAACCTCCCAACCACGAACCCTTAAAATATCTCCACATAATCTCATTCGAGAAAGGCCCTCCCTGCCCAAAATAGACATGGAGCACCTTGACCAGCCACAGAGCATCCTGATACTTAATTCCAATACTCGACTTGACAGTTGAGTATACTTGGACAATTATGAGCTAACTTGTATTTTAATGATTTCTTTAAAATGTCCATGAAATTGAGGATCTAATCATAGTTTGTTTTTTTTCTTCCTTGGATTCCTCTCTTCTCCACCCTTTCGCACCAGCCTCACTAGCCTTGGTTGCATCCCAAGAGACTATTGTTAATAATGAGGTCTTTTATCACATGGTTTCCCTTGAATACCTTTTTGATTCTTACCTCACTTGGTATACAACAAATACTAGTAAGTCAGAATATCATAACATAGGATTTAGATTTGTGTCAAATTACTTCATGCTTAATACAACAAAGAACGTGTTATGGGGACTACGATCCACCCATATTTAGTTATCATGTAGAGATTAAAATAAAAAGAACAAAGCTTATACTTTTCAGGTTCAATTACTATGGTGACCTGTGGTTACAAACCATGGTTTGTTTGCAGATTGTATTCATGAATCATCATCGTTTGATAACAACAAAACTTGGTACTTATTGCAGACTAAAAACATGACTATCCTCTACTGATAGCAATAAATAAATATCTATACTAGAAGAAGTAAAGTATCAAAAAGAAATAATTGTGATCCATCCATGACTTGTAAAATAATGTCGATCAACCTTTGTGGAGATAAATCTTGGGATATGCTTTACTTGTGTTACTTGATGCTCAGTCCAAGGTGCCGATAAAATGAAGAAAGAATAAGGAGAAGATAGAAAGGAAAATACTAAACTCTTCTTTCAGAGATTGTTGCTTGATAATTTAAAAGATGATTGTGTTATCCCGGGCTACCTACAATTGCAAGTGATTTATGATCTCATAATCCTTGGTTATAAGGAACATTAGTTACAAGAATGGTTTCATAAATTTGATCAGTTAGAAGGTGAATGCCAACTTGAAGGTGGTTACCGCTCATCGATATGGAGTTATAAAGATTATATTTCCATGGTTTAAAAACAAGAAGCATGTATATACATATATTTAAATATAATTATAATGTCATCATGCTATTATCTTTTATCTTTAATTGTACCTATATGTATATATATGCATATATCTATATACGTGTGCGATTTTGAGAGTATGTATAATTTATTATATTCTATCTATACACACACACACACACACATATATATATAATTCATAGATATCGATAGAGTATCATGGTGACATCGTATATATTTATATATGTGAAATTCATAATGTTGATCATTTCCATGGTCTCAAAATAAGAGAGAGATAATAGTTCTTTTCATGATATTCAATGTTTAATGTTATAAAAATTGACCCCAAGTAGCTCATGGTATTGTCCAATGTACTCTCTTCCCTAGTCGTTTATCCCAAGCTATGGTGATTCAAGATCCATACATATTTGCCAAGTGATGATGGTGCCCCCATGTTCAATTCTTTTCTGACAATGCTTCCACCCCTTCGACATGCTCCTACAGGGAATTCTCCATGTTTACATCATATTCCTCAATATAATAATAGTTTACCATAACAAGTTATCATTCATAAACCATTATAACGGCTAACCACCATTCTTCTTCCCATGATGAATAACCAAATTTCTAAGATTTCAAGATAATCATATAATAGCATCATAACGATTAACTAACATGTCATCTTCATATGAAATTATAATGATTAACCATCTTACCATTTCACACGATCATAACAAATTTTAACTATCAACTGACTTCACATGAAACTTCAATGTCTATATGAACATTTTATACTGAATCAAAAATTGGGATGTGACATCAACGTCTATACAATTAGGAATGTGAACTTTAACAATATCTTCTAGAGCATCTTGAATGGTTGGCCATTGATCATCTTTAAAGATAACTTCATAAAATCAAAGGTTCTACATACTTCAGTTAGATCAATAAGGAGACAATCAATTTTTTCTGTAATGACACCAATATTTTCCTTTTTGTGTTTATAATTGAGGTAATTAAAGAAATATTGTGTGCCCTTTTTACCTTCTTTTATCCAATGTAATCTAGATCTGATTTTGGCCCACTAACCTTTATAATTATCCATCTTTTTCAATTGATTTTCAGTAGCAACAATAATAGATTGAAGATTAATATTATTAGGATTAGCACTAGGAAGTTTTCTAGCATGCACAAGTTTCCCTTGAAGAGATCTTTCTTTACGCTGAGCCAACACACTAAAACTATTATCAAGGATCAAATCATGTTCTTTGAGTTATGGACTCACTGAGGTAGGAGGGAACCTAGATCTAGGATGACTTTGAGGAGTTGGGGAATTAGAAGAAAATGGTTGGGGAGAAGCATGAATCAAGGAGGAAGGAGATGGTTCTGAAGAGGATGGAGAAGATGGAGGGAGAGGAAATATAGTGTGGAGAGGGACAAGTGGCAAGGGTACAAGAAGAGACTGGAGGTTCTTTCATCTTCCTCACAACCCTCCAACCATATGACATGATGGTGTCTTTATATGACGGGGCAGAGTTGTCAAACATATCAAAATGAGTAGAGGGAATGGGGGAAGGAGGATAACTGTTAGGGGCAACTGGAGCATGAATGAGAGAAAGATTACTAGGGTGGTGGACTCTGAGGCATTTGAACCATTTTTCTTCTTTTGATGGGACAATCACGAATCAAATGGCCTTCCTTTCAATAGTAGAGACATGCATTCAATTTGTTCAAATAAATGATTGGTTGATCTAATTATAAACCTAGACCAAAATAACTTAAAGTTTTCAGGTAGAGGATTATTTATATCAACTTCTACAAAGGCTCTAGGGTGAACCCTTAAACTTGAAAACTTGTCTAAGTTATGCTTGCACAAAATAACTTTACCTGAATGAGACATAATATCCTCAAAAAAAAGGTATGGGAGCTAAATTGAGGAAAGGCCATTCAACCCACATAGGATAGCAAGAATGAGAAGGCCCTTCAAGATGAAAAGTAAGTAGACAACAAAGTTATCCATAGATAACCCAAGTACCATGCTGTAAAATAGCCAAAGCATGTTCAACTAATTTAAACATAAGAGAGACATACCCTTTTCCCAAGCCTCTTGAAGCCTCAATATCTCATCCTCGACTCTCCTTGACTCTCCCAATTAAAATGGGCCCATTTATAAAAGTTTGCCTCGAAGGGGATGCCATTAATAAAAAGTAAAATTACAATTAGGTTTGGCATTCATCAATAATTTCTACATCATTAGGAAATTGGATTTCTAGAACTTTACTAGATTTTTTGTCTCCTTGCTCCTCTAGAATCTCCATTTCTTTATCCATTTTGGTCGTGTCCATTTTGGTTGTGTCTATTTTAGCAGTGTTCATACTAGTCGTGCTCATTCTGGCAATGTCTAATACATTTTCTAGCTGATTCATCTCTTCTTCTTCTACCAAATTTGCTTTTTCTTCAATGGTTGCCTCAATTCTTGTGTTATTATTACACCCCATCAGCCTCTCCTCTAATTTGAAGTGCATTGTAGTAGAATGCAAGATGGAGAAATTGCTAGGGTTTGATGAAAAATGCAAAATGCTCGCTTTCCTTCTACCAGATACCTTAACTTCCAAGATAACCTATATTTTTTTGTTCCTTACGAGACTTCAATTAGTTCAAGCCACCATTGTCAGAAATTTGAAAACAGCCGGTTGTACATGGAGCCACACGCCCACCTACCTTGTCAGGACAGTTAAGTCAGTAGGTGAGTTTGAAAATCCAAAAGAGAGGGAAAGTTTGTTGATGCAAGACAAAAGGGAATGAAGGCTCGTTCATTCACTAGGCAAGTAATCAGAAGATAAGAAGAACAGTAGAAGTGCAAAGAGTTCAGAGAGTAGAAAGAACAAGAAGACAGAAGTTGTAGCAGCATAGTCTTTGTTCTCCTTTTCTCTGTAAGTTCATTTTTTATCGTCTTGTGAAGTAGTGATTGCTCCAAGCATTATTGTATGTAGTCTTGTAGTACTACAAGTTTATATTTCAAGTAGAAGTTATAGGTTAAAGTATTTTGTCTCTAGTTGAAGTCCTATGCTCCTAGATTTTTATTTAGTTAAATCAGTTTATGAATAGAAAGCAAGCATCTTCTCATTCTTGTCTCCTTTCTATATATTTTGTATTGCTTTGTGATTAATATTTAAGAAGTTCGGATTTGCATGTACGATGTTATATTTCTTGTGTTTTAATGGTGGAAAAGACCAGACAATAAGTCTGTTATTAACTTTCTCAATTCCCTTGTTAATTGAGCCCTCCTAGTGTTAACTAGGTCAGCACCTGTCTCTCTTGTGTCTGCCAACTTACAGTTGAGTTTACCGAGTTTCCATCTTGTACCTATCGAGATCACTCAGTCTCTTCCTTGTTGAGTCGATCGAGATCACTCGATTCCTTAATCGACCAAGCTCACTCGATCTCTGTGTTGACCAAGCATTGTTGATGAGCTTTAGCTTTCTTCAATGACCGAGCTTACTTGGGTCCCATTTTTTCCAATTCACTCGGCATCCTCTACTATCGAGCATCCTTCTCTCAGCTTCTTAATGTGTCAAGCTCACTCGGCACTCACTACCTATCACTCAGCATCTGTTGTTTGCCAAGTGAAATTTTTGAGTTGTGAAGGTATTATTTCTCACATGGTATCAGAGCTTTGAGACCCCACATCCACTGTGAGTTTGGACATTTGTTTTATGGGTATTTGACAGGGCAGGAGATGTAGGAAAGACATGGCAGCAGCCATCATCCTTTAATGGACATAATTATGATACATAGGCAAAGAAAATGAGAACCATCATGGTTGTTAATGATTTGTGGGAGTTTTTTATCAATGGGTTCAATGATGTTACCAACCTAGCATAGTATGCTACCCTCACAAACCCATAGAAGACTCAGTTGAAAGAGTCAAGAAGGAAGGTCGCAAAAGCATTAAGTCTAATTGAAGCAGTGATGAGAGAGACTATTTTTTCCAAGATTGCAGCAACAAATTACTTAAAGGAAGCATGGGATATCCTTGAAACAAACTTCAAGGGGATTGATAAGGTCAGACTAGTGAAGCTACTGATGATTAAAAGGGAGTTTGAGAATCTTCAAATGAAGGATAATGAAACTATTGCAGAATTCAGCTCAAGAATCTCTATTTTGATAAACCAACTCAAATCAAATGGAGAAGAGTATGGAGAGCAAAGAATAGTGGAGAAGATATTGAGGAGTTTAGCTCAGAAATGTGACAATCTTGTGATGACCATTGAGGAAGCAAAGGATCTCACTACATTGACCATGGATGAATTGATGGGAACTCTTCAAACCTATGAGCACCAGATAAACAAGTCAACTACATCTTCCCAAGAGAAATCTTTCAAGGCTCAAGAGAATTCAAGAGGCAGGGGGAGAGGGAAAATGGCTTCAGTAGAGGTTGTGGAAGAAATGGTCAAAGGAATGCTAGTTCAAAAAGCTCAAGATGAGCAAGCCGTCAAGAGGGAGCAAGGAGCTCTCAAAACAGCTCTAGAGGAGGTAAGAAGAATTACAACTCCAATAAGAGCAATGTAGAATGCTACTATTGCCATAAGTTTGGGCATTATGCAAGTGAATGTTGGAAGAAGTAGGGTGATCAATCAAGACAAAATGCAAATTTGGTTGATGTGAACATGGGAAATGCAAACAATCTCATAGCCTTCATCATGTGTAACATTGGTGAAGAAGGCAATCTTGAGGTAGGGTACTTGGACAGTGGTTGCACCAACCACATGAGTGGTAATGAAAATTTATTTTCTTTCATTGATAGAAGTTTCAAGTCTAAAATTAAGATGGGAAACAGTTGAGTCATTCCCATAGTGGGCAAAGGATCTATCATGGTCTGCACCAAGCAAGGTGAGAAGAAGGAGATACAAAATGTATATTTTGTCCCAAGTATGAAGCACAATTTGATGAGTGTTGGACAACTCATTCAAATTGGTTACAAGATGTTGATGGAAAATGACAAGTGTGTCATTCATGAAAAGGATGGGAGTAAAAGAATACTTGCAACAGTCCAAATGACAAAGAACCGGATGTTCACCTTGAAGATAGAGACATGCTTCTCTTCTCAAGTCAGTGTTGCACCTCCCAAGCATGCATGTATAGTAGTACATCAGCATCTCAAGTATGGACAGCATGGTTTTGCTAATTTAAATTTGTTGTTCAAGAAAAGAATGGTAGATGGTTTTCCAAACATTGTAGATTCATATGACAAGTGTGAAGCTTGTATTTTGGGTAAGCAACATGGGCTTTCCTTTAATTCTGATAATTCTAGAAGGGCAAGGACACCATTAGAGTTGATGAATTCTAATTTAGTTGGCCCTATGCAAAACACTTCTATTGGGGTGAGTACTTATTTTATGACATTCATAGATGATTTTAGTCGTAGGACATGGGTGTATTTATTGAAAAACAAATCAGAAACATTTGATAAATTTGTTGAATTTAAAGCATCGGTTGAAAAAGAATGTGGACACTATGTAAAAATCCTTAAGTCGGATAAAGAAGAGGAGTATACCTCCAATTTGTTTGTAATTTTTTGTAGGAAGAATGGCATCAAGAAGGAGCTTACAACTAGTTATACACCACAGCAAATGGAGTGGCTAAGAGGAAGAATAGGACCATTGTTGAAATGGCAAGAAGCATGAAGAAAGCAAAGGAACTCCCAACTGAATATTGGGGAGAAGTTGTAGCAACAGCAGTATACTTGATAAATAGGTGTCTTGCAAAGTCAGTTCGTGACAAGATTCCTCTTGAGGCATGGTCAAGGAATAGATGGATAGTTGAGCACTTGAGAGTGTTCGTATGTGTAGCATATGTGCATGTGCCAAAGGAACAAAAGCAAAAGTTGGATGACAAAGGTGTGAAGTGTATCTTCATTGGTTACAGCTCATAATCAAAGGCTTATAGGTTGTATGATCCAATCACCAAAAAGATTATCATTTTAAGAGATGTAGAGTTTCTTGAAAATCAGTCATGGGATGGCTTGGTAGATAAATCTTCAAGCACTTCAAGTAAAGTGTCAAGCATTGGAGAAGAAGATGAAATTGGTGATTAGCAAGATGAAGGAGCAACAAACATAGATAGTTGTAGACAAAAGCAAAAAAGCAAGCAGTCTTAAACATGCTGAGTTTCGGCTCCTAGCAACTCAAGACAGCCCCGAGCTAGCATGCAAAACAGTAGCAGCTGCAATATCAAAAATTCAAATCCCACTCTCATCTCCATATTGCCAAGAAAGACTAAGAGTCTAAGGGAGACATACCAAGAAGAAAGGTATGATGAAGAGTTTGATGAGAGTGTCAATTTTGCATTATTTTTTCATAGTGATCCAATCTATTTTGAGGAAGTTGTGAAAGAGAAAAAATGGTGTAATGTTATGAATAAGGAAATAGATGCTATTGAAAGAAATGAAACATGGGAGTTAATTACTTTGCCTCCCAAGAAACAAGTAATTGAAGTGAAATGGGTTTACAAGACCAAGTGCAATGTTGAAGGCAAAATAGATAGGCATAAGACATGATTAATAGTCAAAGGGTACAAGCAACAATATGGCAAAAATTATGATGAGGCAAATGCCCTAGTTGCAAGAATGGAAACTGTTTAAGCTATCATAATAATTGCAGCCCAGCACAAATGGAAGGTATATCAAATGGATGTGAAGTTTGTCTTCTTGAATGGTGTATTAAAAGAAGTATATGTGAAGCAACCACTTGATTATGAAGTTGCAGGTGAAGAACACAAGGTGTATAGATTGAAGAGAGCTCTATATGGGCTCAACCAAGCTCCAAGGGCATGGTATAGCAGGATTCACTCATACCATATGAGCAATGGTTTTAGCAAAAGTGATGGTGAGCCCACACACCACATCAAGGTGACAAATGGTAAGGTTTTGATTGTTGTCTTGTATGTAGATGACTTAATCTTCACTGGAATTGTTAATTTCCTAATTGGAGAGTTCAAAGAGGCCATGAAGAATGAATTTGAGATGATAGACCTAAGTCTCTTAAAGTATTTTCTAGGCGTAAAAGTAAAACAAATGCATGATGGTATCTTCAAATCTCAAGAAAAGTATGCAAATCAGATCTTGGAGAGATTCAAAATGTAGAACAGTAAGGTAGCCCCAACACCAATAGTTGTAGGTCTGAAGTTGAGCAAGGAAGATTGCAACAAAAGTGTAAATTTAACATTATACAAGAGTATGGTTGGAAGCTTGATATATTTGACAGCAACTCTACCTAACATGATGTATGCAATAAGTTTGATTTCCAAATTCATGGAAACATCAAAGGATTCTCATTAGCAAGCGAGAAAGATGATCCTAAGGTATGTCAATAGTACCAAGCAATTTGGGATTTTGTATACTACAGATAATGATTTCAAGTTGGTTGGTTATACTAATAGTGATTGGACTGGAAGCCTAGATGATAGGAAGAGCACTTCTGCATACATGTTTCATATGGGCTCGGTTGTAATGTAATGAGCATCCAAGAAGCAACCTATTGTTGCTCAATCTACAACAAGAGTTGAATACATAGTAACGAATGCAGCAACATGTCAAGCTATTTGGTTAAGGAAAATCTTGATAGATTTGAATGAAAGGCAAGAGGATGGAACCACAATCTTTTGTGACAACATTTTTTCAATTGCACAATTAAAAAATGTTGTCTTCCATGGAAGAAGCAAGCACACAGAAATCATATATCACTTCATCAAAGAGTTGGTGGAGAATGGAGACATAAAAATAGAACTTTGTAAGTCTGAGCAACAGCTAGTAGACATTTTTACTAAACCTTTGGGCATAGCGAGCTTTGTACACCTAAGAAGAAGTCTTGGTATAATTAATTTGGATCAAAAGTGATATTTGTTCATATGCATTGGGACAAAGGGGGAGTGTCAAAATTTTGAAAATGGTCGATTGTTCCTGGAGCCACACCACCTACCCAATCAAGACAGTTAAGTCGATGGGTGAGTTTAAAAATCCAAAAGAGAGGGAAAGCTTTTTGATGCAAGACAAAGGAAATGAAGACTCATTCATTCGATAGGCAAGTAGTCAAAAGATAAGAAAAAGAGCAGAAGAAAGTGCAGAGAGTTCAGAGAGCAAAAGGAATAGGAGATCATCCTGTGAAGCAGTGATTGCTCCAGGCGTTATTGTATGCAATCTTGTAGTACTGCAAATTTATATTTCAAGTAAAAGTTATAGGTTAAAGCATTTTGTCTCTAGTTGAATCCCTATGCTCCAAATTTGTATTCAATTAAATCTGTTTATGAATAGAAAGCAAGCAAGCACACATCTTCTCATTCTTGTCTCATTTCTATATATTATGTATTGCATGGTGATTAGTATTTGAGGAGTTCAAAGTTGCATGTACTCTATAATCTTTCTTGTGTTTTAATGGTGGAAAAGACCAACAACAAACTTGTTATTAACTTGTGCGGTCCCCTTGTTAACCGAGCCCTCCTGGTGTTAACTCGGTCAGCACCTGTATGTGTTGTGTCTATCGAGTTACAATTGAGTTTACTCAGAGTTTCCATCCTGTACCTACCGAGCTCACTCGGTCTCTTCCTTGTTGAGTCGATCGAGCTCACTCGATCTCTGTTGACCGGGCATTGTTGACAAGCTCCAACTTTCTTCGATGACCGAGCTTACTCAAGTCCCATTGTTGCCGGGACACTCAGCATCCTCTACTGCCAAGCATCCTTTTCTCGGTTCCTTAACATGCCGAGCTCACTTGGCACTCACTGCCTGTCACTCGGCATCCACTGTTTACCAGGAGAAATTTTTTGAGTTGTGAAGGCGTTACTTCTCACAACCATAGACATCGTAAATAGCGAGTACAATATCGAATATTATAGTTTAACAAAGGAAAAAGAAGACGTGCAAAGTGAAAATTCTTTATTGATTTTCTTTCCGATAAGAGATATGGTGTGAGATGCAAAACAAAACATGGATGAAAATATCATTACCCAATTTTTATTCAAAAAATTCTGGTTTCCAATATTGCCACCAACAGATACACAAGAAACACGAATTCGAAAACATTTACAAATTAATAGCATGTCCTTCGAATCAGTACAGATGGCTAAATTCTCTGATATCCTATCTAAGGTATGTAAACTCGCAAAACGAATCTGAACTGGCTTGTTGAGGTCAAAATGGCAGCAAGTATTGATGCGAACTCTCAGCACATTGAACACAAAGAACAATACAAAATATACGAAAAAGAATTATTTAGCATACCTCTATGCACCGCTCCAGAGCACATGCTACTGAGATGAAAATGTTATTCATTTTCGCTTTTCTGACACATTTCACTGCTTTACAATAGGCGTACAAAACTTTTTGACTGTAATTCAAAACCTGGAAAATGTGGAATGATGCCATGTGATGTAATGATAACATTTTACGATACAAGTGTTTAACCTTTTGCCTAAAAAAGAGAAACTAAGTAAAATAAGGCATCATGCGTTCGCTAAATTGGAGAAGAGGAAATTATGGTTAGTATTATCTTTTTGTCATTCATGGCACCCTCGTTTTTATTATGAAATATCATAAATTTAGTATGATTTGCAATTTCATCTCAATTCACTTATAAGTTGCACCGTGCACTCCCTTTCAATGAAAATGTAAGTCACTTGGTGCACATAAGTTGCCCTGTATCCATTGGCCTTGTAACAGCACTGGACAATACTTTGTGCTACATTTCCCGGGAGTAGTATCATCCTTTTATAGACTAATTTTATGGGGAGTGGTCCGTCAAGGTGGAGGAAGCTTCTGCTTAATATTTATGATCGCTCACACGGCACTTTAAGTGGGATATGGGTGTAAGCGTTGATAATTTATTATTATTTCGTAGTTCAATTATTAAATTCTCATTGAAAAAATGAATGATATGTAGAATTTAATAGGTCAAATAAACCTCACAAATTGTTAAAAAACAATCAAACAAAATTTCAATTCTGAACCCAATAGTTTTTTTGTATCCGTCTAAGCAAAAACTGTCAACTTGCAAGTTTAAAAGGTTGGAATGCCGAATTGATGTAATTGAAAAACGTCTATTTGTTGAGGAATTTTGTAAAATAAAAGATTAGTATAACCGTAAAAAAGCAATGTTAATGTAATCGCTGCATTATGAAGAGTCTGATTCCAAAAATACTTATTCAATAAATAATCACATGTTTGGGGCATGTGGTCTCGGAGATCAATAATGTTCGAGGATTGATCCTGCCGTGTTTGTCATAATCATGATCAATGCCTACCAGTCCAATTATGCAGAATACCAAACACAAATAAAATAATTAATCAAATGTTTTGGGCATAATATTGCCTTAAAGATCAATAATGTTCGAGGCTTGATCCTGCTAATTTTGTAGCTGACATGATCAATACCAATCGAACCAATGATACAGAATACCAAAACACTTCTAATGTATCTGCACAATGACCCAATGGCAATACAAACAACAAATAACCGCCAATTGGCAGCTTGACTTTTGGTAGGTATAACATATCGTGAGATTATAACTGACTATAATTATGGAAGCGGCCTACCTGTTCTCTAAAATGACCCAAAGGGCATACAAATCACAATGAACAATCGCCAATTGGCAGGTACAATTTGAATATGAAAAAAATAGCATATTATTAACTACATTTATAGACCTGCCATGACTCCAGACTGAAGATTACATAGGCTTACACTATTCTGGAACCTTAAATATTCTAGTTTTATCAAACCAGCTTAGGATATAACTATAATCTGATAATCTCTGCTGTTGACATATTAACTCCAGGGAAACAACCTAGTATACAAAATAGAGATTAACAACGATTCCGCTGTACTCATGCCAACCAAAAATAAAACTGTGTCCAGCCCACACAAGTTTCATTGTAAGGCCTTCAAAACTGTTTATGCACTAGAAACCTTAACTGCCTTGATATTGTCTATGGCTGTACGATTCCTCCTCACAGTGTCAGTGGAATGCGCAACGACAATGCCAAATGTCCATGCTTGAAAGAAATTCTTCAATAGAACTGTGAAATAAGAATCTTCATCTAAGATAACCTGCAACATTGGGTGACCAGAATATCACAGTGATCACCTAGACTTTGAATCGCTTCCTTTGCTTCTGAATGATGAAAGTGAGAAGAAAGACCGAGGTGCTGTGCAAACACAGGAGTGTTACAAAGTTACACCAATATTATGTGAATGGCAAATAAAAGAGGAAAGTACTACAAAGAACTATTACTTCCTCAATATATTCTTAGAAATCCTCTGACATGAGATTCACCTTTAATGGAGCTACCTCCCGAGAGGTGGTCCTCTCTTAATTTGAAATTTGCTGGGGGAGCTGGAATTGAGCTTCGAAGAGATTGAACTGCAAAAAAACAAAAATCTGCCTTCAGTAAAGGTTTTGATTGTGACATTTGATTATTAGAATTTATCAAGCATTTCCAATAATAAGCATTCATAGCTATTATTTAAGAACAAATACATACTTGAACCTTGGTCATGGAAACTGTCACTTTCTACAGGCCCACTTACACTTCCAAAATCGTAACTCCTGTCATATATGGGTTGCGCTGGTGCAAATCCCATCCTTGATTTTCGCAAAAGATCATCTGCAGATCTGATAGCAAGATCCCTTGTATCTTCTGTGTCGTCATCCCCTTCAGATGTAGTTGATGCAGAAACCCAATCTGTTGGGACTGTTTCTGAACCACGGCTTTTCCTGCCAAATTTCAAGAGCCTCTTAAATCCCTTGGGAACATCTTTGTGGGACTGTTGAGAAACAAGAAGAACAGGCTTCTGAGCACTGCCCCATTTTTTGCGTGTTCTAGCTGCATCAGTGTCAGAGGCCTCCATCATCTGGGAAAGGGAATGTGAATTCCATGATGCAGGGCTTCCAATGGGTGAATCTGCAGATGCATCAACATCAGAAACTTCTAGCATTTGAGAAAGAGAGTGATGCATGTGAGAGTTCCATGATGCTGGGCTTTCCATTGGAGAGTCCAGTCCCATTGTTGCAGGGCTGAAATGGGTTGTAGAACTGGCCATGTGCATAGATGGAGACCCTGTGATATGCTTCTGTTTGAGCAATGCAGCACGACCCAACCTCATACCAGAACTTTCAACCATTTCTTCAGTGTGAACTAAATTTCTAGTAGCCGGTAAAGATGTCATATGATAATCCAAAATATTTGTGCCATTCACTTGTGAAGGAGTTCTAGACAATGCATCATTATCAGATATTGCATCATCTGATCTATCAGATGTTTGATTCAAACCTTCTTTTCCTTGTACCTCATTCTGAGATGTATCTGAATCAGCTTGAGCATCAGAGTTATCCACCAAATCGACTTTATGTTTATCATTTTCATCCGCAATGCCTTCGGGACTTTCAAACGATTGTCCATTTCCAAATTCATCTATGATTTCCTCCCCATTTTGAATTTCAGTTTGATCTTCATCCTCTGCACCTCTCATATTTTCAGCAGCCAGAGAGGCTTTCATTTTGGCAACACCTGGCCCAGCACCTGGGCCTATTCCATTTCCCTTACGGAGAAAAGGTTTTGCCTCTAAAGGAGCACCATTGTTTCTCCTTGTGCTTTTACTGTAGAAGACGGGTTCAGATGTTTCTTTGCTAACTTTCAGTGGAGCTAGTACAACTCCCTCACAGGTTGGTTCAGATAAATCCTTTATCTCACTCATACTTGTGCAACTTTTCCTCATTGCCTGGTTTCGACGTTGCTTCTCTTCCTTATTGTTGGTTGACCGTGAAGGAGGCAAAGACCCATTCATCTCATAAGAGAAGTCTTCATTGCCAGTCTTACGGCTACCACTCTTGGGCTGCCCACGAGATGCACCACCCATGTTTGGGCTCAAACCTGCTCGACCAGAAGCAGGTTTTGTATTCTCTTTCCTGAGATCTGCAAAGTTAGGAACGGACTGAGCTAGAGGATTTTCATGGCCCCTGCGGCGGGCTGAAGAGGCACTTCCAACACTTGGAACTTTAACAGGTACAGAAGATCTAGGTGAGGGAGATGTCAAGGAACCGCGTTGTGCTGTATAAGGTGTAGCTTTATTTGAGGAATGCTTCCTGGCAGAGCTAGATTTTGGCAATTCTTTTGATGAAAGAGGAGAAAGCATATCGGAAGGACTAGGAGTGTTAAATGAAATACTTTTTTCCTGCTTGTAAAATGCCTGCTCATTCATGTCATTAGAATAATCTTCATCATCACTTTGTTCAGCTTCAAACTGTTCATACAACATACAAACGCATGACAAAGAAATCAGTACCCATCAAGTAAACAAACAACAGCTCATATACCACAGATAAGAAGCTTTAACTTACTTGTTTCTTGTTCTTCAATGATCGGGCATTGAAAGACCTCAGTCTTTCAGCTCTTTTCCTAACCTGGATGATGGGATCTTGCTTTTCCAAGGACTTCGCACTCCTGGCAGCCATTTCTGCTTTTGTACGCTCAAGAGCTTCTTGCCAAGCTTTGAGTTTGGCTTCCTTCTGAGCTCGTTTGGTGATTGACTCCTCCCGAAGCTTCGCATCTCGCTTCTCCATATATCTTTCATAAAATTTCCCCCGGAGTTCCTCAGACCAGCCATCATCACTTAAGCCTGGTTTTTTATCTAAACTATTTAAGTAACTGAAGTCAGCTGAGTTCATCAAAGTATTGCCATTGTCTGCTGTATTGCTCCGCGAGCTGCCAAGTGATTCTCTTCCAATATTTTGAGCTGTCATTGACAAAGTTCTCTCTGACAATACACTTGTAGTTTTTGCAGTTTCTAGTTTTGATTCCCTTGGTGGCGTAGACATCTGCTGTTGGGCAGTTGACGTTTCGGTTTTGACAGCTAGGGAGGAACTTGTCTTTCTAGTGATCTCAGTATCTTCTGGATGCTCCAAAGCAGCTTGACTCCTTAGCTTATGAGCAGCGAAAATCGCTTCCAATTGATTAGCTTTCTCCCTTAGTTCTTCATTCAGTTCCTGGTTTCCTTTGGACTGCTTGACTCTAGCTAAAGGTTCCTCACCCCTAGATCTTCTCATGCTTGTTGAACAATTACTAAGTTCTAATCCTTCTCTATCAACATCAATACCATGCCTGTTAGTATTCATGGAACTATCAGCTATATCTGATCCTTGTCTACCAGATCCGAGCTGGTTTGTGTCCATGGAACCATATATTTTATCTGATCTTTTCCTAGAAGCCCCATGGCGTTTTGAGTCAAAAGAACCATTGTCTAAATCTGATCCTTGCCTAGCAGCCCCAATCTGACTTGTATCTGCACCACTTTCAATTATTCTTGATACATAAGGAGCAGTGGTCTGTTTCATGTTCATGGAACCATGAGTTGTATCTAAGCCTTGCCCAACAGTTTTGGAAGACTGTGAATTCAAGGCTAGCTGCACTTTAAATTGTGTGGCCGGCGCAGGTTGCTTCGCAATATTGGCCGCCCGTTCCTCAGAAGTAATACTACCAAATTTGGTTGTTTGATTGTCGCTAAAGCATTCTAAATAATCTGAAGCAGAGCTCCATGCCCGCTGGTGTCCTCTTGCTCTGTGAGGAGATGATAATCTCAACTTGGCATTTCTTTTTTCTTCTAATGTGCCTTGCTCATTAGCTGAAGATCCCAACTCACTCTCAGGAGGTGACTCCTGTATTTGCCCTTGATCCTTTTCAGAAGAGGATGCCTGCAAACTATTTTCAGATGCAGTAATGTACACTTCTGAACAACTCCTAGGCAATGAGTCCTTAACCTCGTTATTATTTCCACTCTTAGTTTGTTGAGCAGTAGGTGCTTCAACACTCATATCACTAGCTCCACTCCATCTCCTGAGAACAGCCTTCTCTGTGGCAGAAATGGAATTGCCAATTTCAGATGACAGCCTTCGATTTTCCACCTTTCCAACTTTTTTTGTAGCTTCACCTGAGTCTCTCTGTTGTTCCTTTTGTTTGCTTTCAAACAGATTGATGCGATCTTGAACACTCAGCCTTCTTGCTGGCTGAGTTTTCTGAATGGACTCTAATTCTTGCTTGTCACAACCATTACTCTCGGCATCACTATCACTACTTTCCCTGTTCAAAGATCTGCCTCTCCTAGACTGGTCATCCACATTGCTACTACTTCTTGTCACCCTTGGCCCAACTCTCGCCGACTGAACTCTTTGTGGTGGGGAAGACGATCTCCTGCTTGGGGAACAAGATCTCAATCTGCTTGTGTCAACTTCATCTTGTTTATGTTTATCTGGAGCCATTCTAGAAGATTCCGTACTTTTCTCAGTAATGAATTTATTCACGGCATCAGATTCTGTAGATAAATTCTTTGAGCTTGGTAAGCTTCCCCAGCCATTGGTGAGACTCGCCTCACCAGCAGCACAGACAGTTTCAAAACTGTCTACTGATTGTACTCGGCAATGTAATGGCTTATTGCCTTGCGGAGCACTAGAGGCTAAAGCTTGACTTTTTCCTACAAAGCTACCATCTGCAGCCCGAGTATCAGACCAGTCAGCATAGGGTGTATCACCTTTCTTCATTAAAAAACGTGATGAAGAATCAAGAATAAGCTCACCCTCTGTCCCATTTTCAATGGACATATCAGAATCTGATGACTGGGCATCTCCATCATCTTGCCATTGGCACAAATCATGTCGCTTTTGGCAGAGCATCATAAATTTGACACAGGCATCTCTGCAAATTTTCCAAATTAGGATAAGGTAATCACACAGCTAATATTCTAATAATAATGCATCAGGGAGGAAAAAGATATGAACTTACTTTAGGCGATTTGCTCCGAAGTGATCTGCAAATACAATGAGATCAGCCATATGCTCTATTGCAAAACCAGCGGCAAAAGCTCGAGCAAAACCCATGCTTAATTCTTGTTGTAAAGCAATAAGCCGCACATCTATGGCTCTCAACAATTCTCTCCTAACAAAGCAATATGTAGTTACAGATAGAAATTAGCTTGACTGGAAGAGAAATATGAAGGAACAGAATGAAATTCATTTTCCACAACACTGCTACCTCTTGCACAGGAAGAATACTCACTTTGATGTATCAGCTGGATCCATTTCACTTGACTGTTAAGACACATAAAATTTATATTAAGATATCAATTTCTCATATCAGAGTAATCAAGAAATTTCTTTTGACAATGAGTAATAATTGATCTGTTCCACAGTACATGAACAGAGATCTAAACTAGTATTTCTTGCTCGAAATATCAAGAATAAAATTTATTTCAGTTGGTAGCATACTGAATTGCTCACTACCTTAGGGACAGCTCCAAGTGAACTGGCATCTATTCCAATAGCACAGAAAATTCCAAGTCAGTATGGCAACCAGATGATTTGAATGTCTCTAAACTAAAATTATATTTGGTCTCTATTTGAAAACGAAAAAAATGAGTATAGTGAACATCAAAATCTTTGGTGCACCATGCAATAATGTATTGGCATGTGCAATTAAAAAATCTTTTATGTGTGATTACAAAACCCTGTATGCATATCACGTATAGATCCAGAATCTTGTATACATATCTTGTACGTTCTCTGCATAATTCACTAGCATGTCCACCATCCTTATCAAAATTAAATAGTTAACATACCATGAAGACCCCTTAAACAATTAGAGATCTTGAACCCACAAAAAAAATACTAATTGGTCATCACAAGGTTACCAGAAGTGCATATATACTGCTGCAGATCTGGCCAAGTCTCAAGGTTTATAATTTAGAAATTAAGGAGATTACAGTTTTTATAGACAAAACTCAGTTATTTAGTGCAAAGAATGCACTAGCTAAAGCATACTACAACCCCAGTCAAAAATTAATGAAGTCTAATGTGAACTCAAAAGACAAACAATTTACTAATCAAAGATAACAGACCAATAACGGCAGTCAAGAAAGGAGTACATTCGTGGTATATAGCCAAGCAGGTGAGATATTTTTTAGAAATATCTCATCATGAAACAAAATCCCTCCCCACTTAGCTTGCAATCAAAAAGGAGATTTTCATAGAGTAAAGTCCTGATACTGACTCTCGGGTGTTTATTGGAATCATCCAGGCATCTTTGGTTCAGACATCAAATGTACTAAAAGATTTCCCAGTTCCTCAAATCTGAGAAAAAAATTCTGCCAAATCCAATTACAACAAAAGATTTTTTGTTCTGGAAAGCTTTAGCATGCACACCACCACAACTATTACTTAATTGGACTTGACCGGGAAACATAAAAACTCGGTGTTCGATTTATTATGCTGAATTTTGTTTAACCATATAATACTCATTTGAAACATTTCCGACTAGTTAGCATTGAGATAAAAAGCAGAAGCCATTGATGCAATGACAAAATAAAGTTGAAAAGTTTCAATATGTCCTCCATTTTCATCAAAAGTTTAAAGAGTAACATATAACTAGGGTAACTGCCAAAATCTAAGATTACACTTATAACAACTGTTTAAAATAGCTAAATTAACATCATAAACCTAAATTACTTATTTACTAAAGGAGAACTCGAGGCAACTTAGCTACTCACTCTAAATAAAGTATGGTTGTCTTAGTTCCACTATCTACTCAAGTGTAAATCTCAGATTAACAACTAGCACACACGACAAATACAAAAGGTACAACCAAAACCGCTACCAATTTTAGCAGGGTTGACACAAAGATTCTTTACAGACTAGCTAGATGTTCCTTGATTTTTATGACCCTATCTTGCTGGCATGATACCACCTTCCATGGTTTTCTGGTTACCTGCTAGAAACAGGTATATTCAAGAAATTTCTGTTAAATTTCAGAATAGCTCAAGTAAACCCTTGACCATGCATGTAGAACCACACAATACATTCCACTTTTAACCAAAAATTTGTGGGCTCTACAAAAGCATGTCAGAAATACATTAAAATTAATTAATTTTAACAGATTGTCATGTACTGAAAGTAGGGAGGTAGAACGATGATGTTTAGTCATACATATGCATATACTGTAAAAAGCTAAGCTACCAGTTCGCAGTGTAGGGACCGATGCAGGTCCGTGAATCTCGTACGTGGGTGCATGAAAACATTTTGTGGGGTTGGGTGTGTGTACAGAATTGTAAAACTAAATCATTTCAGAGTATGAAACTTGATCGTTGATCCGTCCAAAACTGCTACCAATTTTAGCAGGGTTGACACAAAGATTCTTTACAGACTAGCTAGATGTTCCTTGATTTTTATGACCCTATCTTGCTGGCATAATACCACCTTCCATGGTTTTCTGGTCACTTGCTAGAAACAGGGGTATTCAAGAAATTTCTGTTAAATATCAGAATAGCTCAAAGTAAACCCTTGACCATGCATGTAGAAAAACACAATACATTCCACTTGTAACCAAAAATTTGTGGGCTTTACAAAAGCATGTCAGAAATACATTAAAATTAATTAATTTTAACAGATTGTCATGTACTGAAAGTAGGGAGGTAGAACGATGATGTTTAGTCATACATATGCATATACTGTAAAAAGTATTACAATATATTGTGTTCCCAAGCATGTCTATTGTCTGTTAAGGTGATATTTAAGCTTTGAGATTCGTCATGGTCATCACTGTGTTTGTTATGAGTCAGTTAGCAGACATTTGTTGAATTGACACATCTTCATGATGGATGTCCATGTATGTTATGATTGGAAATATTTGAAAAGCTTTCCTTGGTATTCTGAGATTCTCTTAAGTTGAAAGAGTAATCTGTGTTTATGAAGAGAGTGTTTTGAATAAACATTTTGATATGTGAATACTGTGTTAAAGTTTTATTTATGCTTAGTGTTATTATAAGAAATGAAATTATTGAAAAATATTTTTTATAAAGTAGGCCCGCAGTGCTTGCTGTGCACACCTGACACTGTGTGTGTGTGCATGGATTTGCAGGTGTGGGAACCCTGGTGCACCCAACACAAACCCACAGACGCATCTGAACCCGATGTATACCCGTACCCAGTTCAGGGCCTAGGAGTACAAACCCTGCAACGTAGGTAAAATGGTTTCAAAAGATAACCCTTAATTTCAAGGATTCAACCAATTAAAATTATTATATGAGAACTGAATAACATTTCAATATGCACATGTGATAATGATCCAAGAGAGTTAAAAGATGTACAGGACAGACCACAATTTTTTTTCATACTCCGAAAATCCTTGACCAGTGGCCTACAGAACCTTTAGTGCATGCCTCAGTGTTTATCGAAACATACATACTTGAGACTTTCATGGTATATCATTCCCTCAAGCATGTTATCAACATAATTTCAGACATGCATTATTGCAACAGACTTCACACCATGCATGGGGTAAGTTTTTTCAAGGCCTCAATGCTAATAAAATGCCAGAAAAAAGGCACTGCCATTTAGGCGTTTAAGATTTTTATACCTTCTAGACTAGCATCAATGCACACCCAAAACATTCCTCAATTTTGATGAAAAACTAGCAGATAAATTAACACTTCAATCATATGAAGACTTCTTTACAGTGGTTCATCTAAGAAAAACTTTGTCTTCCACTATAAATAATATGGATGTTGAAGGTGTGACGAAAAAAATCTTCTACAGGTCTTAAACAGCAATTGATTGTAAACCCCCTAAATTTGACCCCGCCTTTTCATTCTCTCTGACCTCCTATGGGTCCATTAACATCTCATCTTCACAACAATGTCCAAATACCAAATATCCTTGAAGAGCTTGAACTCACTTGAATTCAGTAACAGCTCAAAATATGCAATGCCTTCCTTATTGATTACATATGCTTCCTATTAGTCTCGAAAACAGATAAATGCTGTCCAAGAAAGTTAACACGATTTTATCCAAGCATTTTTTAAATTCAGTAATCAATTTTCATCAAAGAAATTGCAGTGCAATAAAATGATGTCCAAAAAAGCTAACACAATCTTATCCAAGTAAAATTTCAGAATGAAATACTCATCAAAGACATAAATATTGTAGGGAAATGGTAAATACAAAAAGCATAATACAAACATGTCCTGCTCATTACATGTACCTTTGTCTTTGATCGGGCATTTGATAACACCCTGAAGTCAAAAGAACTTTGATCAATAACTTGGACCTGTGAATTGCGAAAACAAACCATCCACACAAATGGATATTTTTCTCTTTCCTTTCTTCTAGGAAAAAGCAATCTTTGTTCAGTTCAGTAGAACATAGGTCCCCAAAATCTAATGTCTTAAGATCAAATCCTATAGAGTGTAATCCTACTTATTTCTCCTGAGAGATCAAATTAAAGCTTTTTCAGGCATTTTTAATTTGTGATATACTTGAACGACAGATTTTTCCCAATCTAAAAGCTTCTAAAACTAAATTCACAATAAGCGTCTTATTATATGGACCATACCAAACCGGATTATGTAAAGACATCCCATTTTCTCAGATTGAGCATCTAGCATATCATTTAACAGATAAGGAATACGAGGGTTAAAACTTAGACCTGTTTTGATAAAAGAATGTGCCATTTGTCTACAACCATTGGTTTCTACGGGATTTCATGCAATTTTTCCAGCGATAGGCATGAACTCTCCACAGTGGCTTTGTTTGATTTGCCAATTGTTAGGAGTCTCAACATCATAATCTTTATTCAAAACCAAGATTTCTTCTTCTGAGGAAGTGAGACGTGATGCCTGATACAAAATTTACCTAGAAAGTCCCATAAATCAATCTCCAATTCTTTAGATTATACATAATTCGTGCTGTATGGTGGCTTTCAAAGTTTCATTTCTTATAATTGGTCAATATAAAATCAAACTAACTTTGGAACAACACTCTAGGTAACTAAACAGTAAACCTATCTATGCATCTTTCAGTCAATATTCCTCCTTGGATTAAAGACACGAACAATAAAAAGTTGGCATCCATTCTATAAGAATCTCATTACATGCAGAGCAACTATTTAACTTGACAAAATAACCTCATGATCCATCTTCTAATGCCAGATTTGCCTTCGTCACTAAATCAAATCAAATATCTTTAGAGCAATAGGCAATCCTTACCTTGTTAAGCATCAGCACATTCCAGTTCATTTTACAATCAATCACATTTATCTTGGTACTAATAGCTAATTCTACATTCATCAATTCTTTAAGTCAATATGCTGAAACCTCACTCTTCCTGCAATATTAATAGCTACTAAGTCAATAAGTTGGATTTTTAATTACTTGCAATCATACTTATATGATTAATGAAAGTAGACGATGAATCCAACCCCCAAACTTATAGCACATACTATATTACTTGCAATGCAATAACCACATCAGACATACAGTACAAACCTTTACTTTTGTTTCATTCTTCAAGCAATACCCTTCAAAGTTATAACATCCTCCGGTTGGCCTCTTTCTCTATCCTTCACTTGGAGCCTAATTTTCTACTCCAGCAGTGTATAGCTGATTATAAGACATATTATCTTCTCTGGGAAAATATCCTAACTTTATAGTCCCTTCTTTTCCAAATTTTTCTGTTAGCCACTTTTTTATAACCTCATTGAAACTTCTCCTTCCAGATGGCATCATCGTGTGTCCAGAGATCATGGAGTGGAATTCAACTACCATAGCTCCAATGCAACACACAAAGAAGATAACCAGATTTCCCTATAATAATCACTAGTATAATAGAACATACTTTCACCATGTAATTGATTACAATTATCAAATACAATTAGCTTGCCAAAGGAGCTCCATACATACCATTTGTACTCTTCCATGGTCATATTTCCTTCACTAATGCATAGATGCACATGCATGCACCTTGTGTAAAAGCACAAATTCCAGTGACAACTATCCCCATCTATCATGTGGATGGGATGCACACAAATTTTAGGGTAGTTCTCTCCCGAAACGACACTGGCATCACACTACCTAAACTTAAAAATAATGAATGAGTTCAAAAAAACAAACCATACTCACATAATATAGAGGCCTGCCATCCTACCTAAAGGAAACTATTTCAAACTCATTCCAAAAAGACTTTGCTGCATTGCAGAGATTAATTCACATTACTGAAAAATCATTCTTAATATATTTATTTATAATACATGGAATATATACCTATAGCCTTTAGGTATCCACGGTACACAATTTCCATATGCCAGTTTACCCAAGACATGGCATTCTACATTTAATATTTTTTTATCCAAACCCAGCATAGCTCCACAATGTAAGCATGTGCTAGGTTTATTCCTTTCATCCATTTTTTACTCATAATATTCCAAAGAGTATGGAAATACCTTCTAAAGCATACCAAGCTTAATTTGTTTTCCTGGATTGGATTCATGATTGGAAAACTTTTTCTGAGATTGTGGCAAATGTGATGCAAAACTCAATGAGAATCAACATCTCACTTAAAATAGCAATTTGAGTAAGTCACAAATCTGTGATGTCTCCTTCTGAAATAGGATTATTAAATAAAATTAAATTAAAATATAAAAAATAAGTAATAAAATATAATATAATATAGTTACAAGTTAATTAAGTTTGATGAAACCACAAGAGATATGCAATGAAGAGTTGCAACTCCCTCAACATAAAATATGAAAGTGAGGAGAGTTCATTTGAAGAAGGATATGGAGGAAGGAAGAAAATATGGAGCATAGGAATTAAAGAAGGATTAATGGAAGAAGAAAGGAATAGGAAGCAATGAGGAGGCAACTCCCTCTATGGCAAGAATGATGAAGGGTCGTGACTCTTTCAAAGGGTGGTAATTGCATAAAGGTTGTCACCATTGCAGAGGAGCAGACGTGATGGAGAGGTGTGACTCTCTCTCAAATTCGACAATATAAGGGAAGAAGGGTTCATTTGAGGAAGACATCCAAGAGAGAGGAGATATATATTACTCTCAAAGGGAAACAAAGGAGGGTGGTGACTCAAGCCTTATGAAATGCGTTGACCCTTTCAACAATGAAGTATAAAAGAGATCACTCCATGAATCCATCAAAACAAATCCTTCTTTCATCCTTTAATCATTATCCTCCAACAAATCAAGCAAACGATCAGTCAGTACAGTCAATAAAACAATTATCAAATCCATTTCAATCATCATTTCATCTTGGGATCAAGAAAACAAACAATTTAGCAATCAAATCAGCATCATTCAAGAATCACTTATTGATCATCAAATGAACAATAATTCAATGACCAGTCATCAATCATCACATCAACAATCATTCAGTCATCAGCTTAACAATAACTCAACCGTCACTCATCAATCATCAAATCAACAATCATTCAATCATCACTCATCATTATTGAATCAACAATGATTCAATCATCTTACACTAATATACCAAAAGATCAATCAAGGACAAATCTGATAAGGAATTTGATACAAGAAAGTATTCTAATATAAGGAAATCTGACTCAGATATACAACAGCCTATGGCAGAAAATTTGATTTAGGACTTGTATGCATGAAAGGGTATAATTATGCTTGATGTATGTGATATTAAGTAATCTGGGTGATACGATTATGCATTTATCATGCTTGATGCATATGTTAATCTAGATGATATGAATATGCATCTATTATGCTGACATATATGACATATATTAGAGGAAACAAGATATGGAGATGTGGTTTACCAGCTTCCCTGTACTAAGTATGCAAACCGAAAAAAATGGAATTGGTCATAGTTGGGCATTCCCGTATCTTGTGGTCTGGAAGGCAATTTGGTTGCGCCAAGAGAGGAATTGGTCATAGTTGGATATTCTTGCCACTTGTGTGATAAGAGCAAGTTGGATAATGTAAATGTTACGTGCCCTTGGGCTTAGTTGGACTATGTACCCCACCCCAAGGGATGGAATCAGTCATAGTTGGACATTCCTGACTCTTGTGGGCCAAGAGGCTAGTTGATTTTCCCAAGGAATGGAATTGGTCATAATTGGACATTCTTGCTGCTTGTGGGATACCCCAAGGGGGGAACTGGTCATAGTTGGATGTTCCTGCGGCTCGTGGGATTTGGTCAACTTTACCATGATGTGAATGTAGCATGCTCTCAGGCTTAGTTAGACTGGACTGTTTACTGGCGCCCTCTCAAAGTTCCTACCAAGATAATTTTGTGATTGGTTATGGAGTAGTCTTACTACTTATCAAAGGAACTCCTTATGCACTAGCTAATGTATATGCAGACTATTTTCTAAATTTATTGATGGCTAGCACAATAAATTTTGGCATTCTATTATTGGAATTGTTGGTTTTGCCTGTCTATGACTGCTATATTAACAACAATGAAATTACAATAAAATTAAGTAGAAGCTTGAACATTTTTTACAACCCATTGAATAGCATACAAATGAGTACTATAAGACCTTTCTTCTGAAGACATCCACTGACTGAAATATTGATTTCATTTCACCGTCTCTATAGCATTCAGATTAATATAAGTATTAAAGTTGATGATTTTCTCCCACACGAGAAGAAAGTGACAATAGAAGTCCTTGATGCCTGCAGAAGCCACTGTACTAGGTCACTAGCCAAATGAGATGAATATTAGTCCAGAATGTTCATGACATCATAATTCTTCACTAGGAATCCCACCCAGCAGAAAACATTGATAATTGCCAGTAAATGATACATGAATTATGCTCTCATGGGCATGGAATTTGATTTCACTTATTCTAGGCCACTGAAGCCCAGTGCCCACCCTTGTGACTTTTCAGGCCCCTCTGATTGGAGCATCCATGTCCTGAGGAATTAATAAATTATAAGCACCACCTCACCAACTATTAGATTTTCTTATTGCCAAAAATGCCTCAAAGGAGATTTGAAGGAAATGGAAGTCCGAAAAAGTTAGAAAATGGCAAGCTATCCACTAAATAATGGCTCTAGAATGTTCCATATCTGCTGTGGAAGATTCTTTCATTTAATCAGTCACTTATCTATGTGAAATACCATACAGAAAAGTATCATGGACATTTAAGAAATAGACCCGCTTCTTGAAAAGCTGTATGAGACCTGGATAGGAAAAGGATGAAACACAAAGATTAAAAAACAAAGAAGCCTAGCATGATAAGTACCTGTACAACTAATAGATTTATACACTTTGTTATTTCTGGTTTCATAAAATACCTGGAAGGAAAAGGACGGAGATCAAAAACTTCAACAAAATAAATGAATAAATTTCCACCGACACTGATGGCTTTATGTTCTATGAATCGGGAGCCAATGTTGCAGGTTCAGTGTTGGTCTAAAGTGCCCTGCCCTTTACTCTTGGTATATCATTGAATTGAAGGCCGTCTGAATGGAATGACATATGGTGCATAATCTTCTTTCTTATACCTAAAAGTTTGACTACATCTGGAGATTGAGAAAAATTACCAGTATACTCATAGATCGACTTCTAAGTGGAGAATAATGAATTTAATATGGAAGCGAGAAAACAAACTATTGTTCCTTTATGAAAAACAATCATCAGCAACTCGGTAATGTGTTGCACAAGAAAATATGTAGAAATTTATCAAAGAGATTTTTCAAGAATTTGAAAGGTCCATCAGAGATATTGTAGGCTGTAGGTCATTCATTTATAACAAGGTAATCAGCACTGATACATGTGACAGTAATAAAAAATTCTCTTTCCCTGAGAGGTGTCATTGGAAAAATGTTACAATTCAGCTGACCATTCCAATTACTCTGCAATTGTGCAAGAGCAAATTACAGAGTCACTAAGGTATTGTCAAAATAAGAGGGTAAAACTATAACTTTTATCAACAAATATGATCAAAGATTTCCAAATAGATTCAAACCCTATCACACAAAAATTAAGAATGAAATGCAATTTTCCAATTCCATATACATGTAATCAATAGAATGCAAATTATGCAAATTCTCTAAATATATAGAAGACTGACACAAAAATTAAGAATGAAATGCAATTTTCCAATTCCATACACATGTAATTGATAAAATGCAAATTATGAAAATTTTCTAAATATATAGAAGAACGACAAGCAGAGGAGGCAAGACTAAGACAGAACTGTTTAAGAAATTTTATTGTGTACTTGTTATAGAAATGGAAGATATGGCATCTTCATGAACATGGCCAGTTCCAAGTATTTCATAGGCTGGAATGTGAGTGATAACTAATAAGCTCTTGTGCATCAGGTGAATAAAATAAAGAAATAAATAAATTATGATTATATTCTTGGATAGAAATACATACTTTTTGAAAGAAATTACTCAGCAGAATTTTATAAGTCTAATGAAAGACTTTAAACTGACAAATGCTTAATATGCAATTAGAATTTTAGATTTTGCATACTAACAAAAGATGACTAAAAGTTTAGTAAAGAGCTGTGAGCTGACTTCCTCTTCGCCCTTCAACTCTTTTTCATTATTAAGCATAGAGAATAGTCATTTCAAGAGTTGGAAACCAGACATCCAGAATGTTGTAGCAGTTTGTCCTGATGGGTAATTGCATTGACCAGTTGAGAGTGGTTCACCTCAGAGCTTGGGATGTTCCAGTAACAGGTATATTCCTTTCAAATTCTCATTTTCTACTTTTGCAAAGTGATAATGATCCAGATAAATGGCAATCTTCTTAAAATACATGTATAATTAAGACTTTTGTCTATTTTAGTTTACAGTGTGGAAAGGATCATTATAGCATAGGTGGGTATTCAATTTATTTATCAAATCAATCCAGAGAGTTCAATCTCTGTGCATGAATTTTTCAGGAATCAAGTTACAACTTACAAGAAACTGGAATACATGCAGAGTATTTTATGGAGGGTCATGTGTCTCCACAGTACACAAATATGTATGTGTATTCCAGTACTATCAAGTTGGCATGCCTAGATTCTTGAGAGATATGTACAGGCACATACTGCATGTGATTTAGAGAATCTCGATAAACAGAGATTAACGGGAATAAGCAGCACAACAGCATTTGTAATGTTCACCAAACTCACTGTTGCAAATGTTTCCAAGTACAGAAGTGTTTGTGATATAATGTTAGATTTCCTGGTATGTGTTTGTTTATGAAATGTTCTAAGTGAGTTCAACTATTGATGTATAAACTAAAAACCTTAAAGAGGCTGTGATGAAACACAAAAGAAAAAGTGAATGTTTTCTTTCTTGAAATTTTATCCTTTCACCCAGCGCACAGACTTTTCACTATTTGCACATAGATTTGATAAGGCTTCAAGAGATTGATGATTTTTCTCACTATGATTTTAATGTTTTTCCATTAGTTTTCTAGAGTTTTACGGACAATGCACATGTGGCAAATGCCTGTATTGTATCCCAAGCCATTCTCCAATGAACATAAAACTGGATTGCTTGATTCTCCTTAGCCATCGCTAATGTTGTTTTCCCCTCTTTAGCCCACAACTTTGATATAGACTAATCACTACACCCATCCCATGGTTTCAATTGGGAACATTCCTTTCACATAGTCTCTTGAGTTTGAAGTTAGATCCTATTGAATGTATCATTTCCAGACTGACTGTGACCCTCTCGTATTAAAAATTTCCTTTCTGGTAGTTGCTCTGTTAGTTATTGAAGTTATTTTGCACATAAATACTATATGTCACAAGTTGCTGTACTTTTCAATCACATTTATTTTCTTTAACTGTAGGTAGTAGGCATCAATATAATTTCCTTCTTTCTTTTAAACATGAAACATGTATAAACAACAATCTCAGATGCCATGAATTATTTTCTCTAGGGCAAAAAGTATAAAATAAATTGCAACGTGAGCGCCTGGTAGCATTTGTTTCAAAGTCAATGACATTGTCCTCATGGAGAGATCAGAAACGTGCAGGTGAGCTTAATGAAAATCTGACAAACTTACATAATTGTGACTGCAAACTGCAAAGCAGTTAAGAAAAAGCATACAGGAAAAAAGTCAATTACTGGAAAAATTGCATATTGCACAACAACGATTCGAGAATAGCGCTGTAAATTGGTTCAAACTGATTGAAATATTATAACATGTGTGCCAAAAATCTTAGTGACCGATAGATAGAAAGATCCAGATTCCATTGTACCTGATCCTGAAGCCTGTTCGCTGTTGCCCTGTGTGAGCCACACAAAAGCAAGCCCGTCATTCTCAATATTTTAGACGCTACTACACAGATCGAACAAAAGTAAAGCTTCTCACTTCCACACCTGAGAATAGAGGCTAAGCTGGAAGTTTCGAGCAGCCTCCAGTTGTGACATCTCGTTGTCCACGGCGTTAACCAGCTCTAACACTTCAGGAGTGCTAACAAACCGGACAAACCTAGCCAAAACATCACGATCGACCCCAAAAATTAGGAAAATGAATACCATTTCTAAAACGCAATGCTACGTTTCTATACATTTTACTCCAACCACAAATTTCTCCAAATTGTCCTAAAACGAGGGATTGTATAGCGAGTATACTAATATCTGGCTTGTTACTAAAAGGATCCATTAGGAAGTACTTGTGTTTCAAGTCACCTTTCCAAAGTGCCTTTAGTGAACCAGGAGGCTTCTCCATTTTGATATTCGGGCACTTCGAGCTTAATTAAATGCCCTGCTCTGCCAGCCTGTTCTTCAGCCGCCCGCAAGTGAGCAGTGAATGGTTTCAAAAGCCCCGACGCAAGCTTTTCTGTTTCTCCCCCACCTGAAACGAACAGCTCGCACCTGCTCGTCACAGGTTCCAAGCTCAGCATGGTTCCAAATATAGAATCTTTCCAAACAATCCAATGTCAAATCCCTGCAATCTAAATTTAGCCAAACACTAAATCTAAAGCATCCACATTGTCCTAATTGCAGCACTCCTTTCCACTCTGGATCTCGCAGCTAAGATCCTCCAAAATTTCGACACGGAGCCTAATTTATCGGGAATTTCAACACCACTCACCTGGTACGCTTGGGCGAGAGCTGGAAAGCAGCATAGTCCAGGCGCGTGTCCACCTTCATTATTTCCACTTCGAATACCCAACTCCCCGCATAAAACTTCAATCTTCAAGCCTCGTACTCGCGAATCTCACCATTAAAGACGATACAGACGCCGGAAAAACCACTCAATCAGAAAACCTCCCCGATTGATATCTCATTCGCGCAATTTCCTCCTCTTCTCGCTCAAATCGGATAACTTCTTAAACCCTCGCAGCGCTTAAAAAGTGCTCCCCCTGTACTTACATGAACTATTTTACAAGCTTCCACATTACGTAACGATTCAAAAACACAAAAAGCAGCAACTTTTGACATTGTGTGAACGATCTGCCATTGCTAATGAGCTCTGATCCATCCACCGTTCTGCTGTTGCAGATCCCTTATTATTTCTCAGACCCACACTGTATCATTCTCCCATTTTCTCTCTCCTCTCTGTTAATTTCGATTTACTTACTCTTATTTGACTGTCTAAATCCTTACCTCCATTTTGGTCCATACAAACTTAAAATTACCGCAGCCTGAGAAGAATTGCCATTCCTAAACAAATTCTGATAAGTTGGTAAGCGTTGGGTTCAGCTGCACGTCAAGCCTTTTAATTAGTCCACGTCAAAGAGAACATGCAACATTCGCCTTTTATTTTTTTATTTTCCCTCTCAGATTGCATTAAAAGATGAGCTTTGAAGGGGCCCGTGAATCGACGACCCGCATTGCTTCCAGATTTCTTGGACTGGATCTGAGCTGTCTCCCTGCAAAAGTCAGCATTGTCCGTTGGACTTTAACGTATTTAAATTGCTGCTGACTAACAATCGGTAGAACGTGATTTGGGGCATTGTCTAATGTGTATCCATCCATCCACCCAGCCTTTGCATCACAACATCGGAAAAGACACTTTTCTAGGATTGGTAGGGTGTATATACACATTGTATATTCGGTTAGCACTGTTTTTTTATTGTTTTAATTAGGTTGTAAGTCATGTGATTGTATAGATTTGAAATTATTAGAGTTTTGGGTTACGTTATATGTGGGTATTGTTGATTTTCAATTTTTTTAATTATTGATTTTTTAATATAAATAATATTTATAAGTGAAATGTTTTCTTTCCCAAAGTTGAGGATATTCACTTAGTTTATTTAATTAGAAGAATGGTGGATGTTAAGAAGTTTAGGGTATTGTAATTTGTAATTTAAAAAATAAAAAATGGAATGTTAGGTGGTTTATAAAATTTTATATTTTGTAATTTGTTTGAATTAAAGTGCAATCTTTTTTATAGATAAAAGAGTGGGTTGATTTTTAAAGAAGGAAAAGATATAAATGGATTGTACATTATTAGTCAAATTGTATTGTATAAATGGAAAATATAAATGTGTGTGTGTGCGCGCGCGCTTGCGTGCGTGTGTGTGATGTAAAGAAGTTTAAGGTCTTGTAATTTGTAATCTCAAAAATTAAAAATGGAATGTTAGGTGGTTTATAAAATTTTATATTTTGTAATTTGTTTGAATTAAAGTGCAATCTTTTTTATAGATAAAAGAGTGGGTTCTATTAAGATTTTGATTTTTAAAAAAGGAAGGAAAAGATATAAATGGATTGTATTGTGTGTGTGTGTGTGTGTGAGTGAGTTTGAGAGAGAGAGCATAAACTAGTAGTGGAACAAGGCTTTGTCAAGTTCATCCAAAGTAAAAACTTCATCTATTCATGTATCAAACCACCAATTCCACTTTTGCTCATGTTGAGTCCTCCTCTTGACTTAAATTTGGATTTGCAATCTTCCAAGTATTTACGATGGACAACAAGAATTGTCTTTGATTTTTTAGAGGCTCAAAAAAGAATACCTTCTACTAAGTATAGAAAATAGAATATTTGTTTAACCTTTACCTTCTCTTTTTATGGGAAACCACGTGATTTTCAAGCATTATTGCCAAGTCTCTTAAGGACTCAAAAGTATCCATACAAGACTTTATCTAGCATTTCACAATGCCCTCCATTATTAATAGTGTCATGTTTAGAAGAAAGGTAAGGACTTCAAATATAGGAAGCATGACATAAGCACAAAATCTCTTTACCTTTTTGCAACATCAAGAACTTGAATTTCTAAATTCTTTACCCAAGAGGATCAACATATATTTAGTCATTTTGAGTACCTTTATATCAAGGTAACTAAAGTTGGTGTACAAACCTATGTAAGAGCACACACATGTAGATGGTTCATAAGATTTACTCATAAATATCAATGTCACAATCTAATGAAACCCAACAATATACAATAAAAATTAATATTGAGAAAGAACCAAAATTAAAGATAATGTTGCTTATCAAGGATAACATTGTCTTCTAATTTTATTTTTGTTAGTTCATGATAAACAAATAAATAAACTAATCAAATGATATAATTTACATGTACTATTTAATTAAATATATTGTATTGATTTAACCATTCCAATTATTTTATTATGATCATTTAATTAAATATTATTAGCTAAAATAATGCAATTTCTAAAAAATAAGACTTTTTGTCCTTTCTAGAAAATAATTGAAATAGTAAAATAAATAGAGACAACCTATAGCATTCTTTTTTCTTTTTTTTTAATAAATAGATGAAGAAACTTATCCAAATAATCTTTTGTATACAAACATATAAAATATTTCTTTTAATTAGAATTAAAGTTCTTCATGAAGATGAATAAAAAATATTTTAACTTATAGTTCTAAAGCTTGTCATTGTGTAATTAAGGTCTCAGAATTCTTAATGATTTATTTGGAGGTAGCTAGGGTCATTTAAAAAATACAATGTTTCCTTAGAGCTTATTTTTAAGAATCTCTTATGATTCCAACGAACACACTACAGGTAAAAAAAATCTTCACAAACTTTTTGGTATCTTCTTATTTATTTATTCTGTATTATTTTTTAGATAAGATTATGAAAGTAATCAATAAAGAAATTCTATATCTAATATAAGAAGTAAATAAACAATAACAAATTTATTTGATATTTTTCCTTCCTTTCTAACAATTTAGATATCTACATAGAAGTAGAAAAGCTTTCAAATTAATTTTCAAACTACCAAAAAAAATTCAAATATAATCAAATGAAACTTAAGTGCTAGATTTACTTTAGATATAGAATGAAATTGATGCCATATCAAGACAATTGGAGATATCGTGTCCCAACTTATGTAAGAGTATGTCAATTTAAGATGAATGGATCATGAACTTGACTCAAAGAAATCATCAATGTTATCAATGCAATATAATGAACTCCAACAATATACAAGAGGAGAAAAAATATAGAAACAAAATTTGAGATAATGCTCCTTAGCTAAGATAACATTGTCTTCAAGTATTATTTTTGTTAATCCATGATAAACTAATGAATAAGCTAAGCATATGTCATAATTTACACAAAATAATGAATTAATATGCTATATTGATGAGGTCGCTCTAATTTATTTATTTATGTTCATATAAATTAGTGTTATTAATTAAAATAATGCAGTTTCTAAAAAAGAAAGTTTTGTGTCTTTTCTAGAAAATAATTGAAACAACAAATAATATTATTTTTTTCTTATTTTCTTAAAGTAAATAGGTAGAGAATCTTTTCCAGACAATATTTTTTGTGTAAACATATCAAAAAATTCTTTTAATTGGAATTGAATTGTTTCTTGAAGTGTGTATTTTTATTAATCATATAAAATACTACATTATTGTTCATCATGAAATTGAAAATAGATTGAAGTAACTATCAAGTCCTCCTTGCCTCTGCCACCATCCACTATTTCTATTGACTTAAAACATAATCCATAGATATACTGTTCAAGCCTATACATAACTATCAACTACTACTGGTTGATAATTCACTATAAGTCCATGCCTATTCAAAATGGATAGACCTACTTCCTGAACTTGATAAGCTTCTTTAAAATTTTGATTAGCAAGCCCCTTCATTATCAAAATGGGTTTATTTAGACCAAACCAAATAAGAAATACAATGCTAGACCCTATTGAAAATGTTAACAGAGATAAGTAGCTACACCTCTTTGTTGAACTCGGTCTTAAAGATAGAACAAGTTGCTCTTTGTGTCTAATTGGGCATTCTTGGGTCTCATTTTTTCTAATTCCAATTGACACTTCTCCACCTCCTAGGCATGGAAAGCATAAAGTGACATACTCCATCTTCCATTTACCTTTGCTAAATGGTATTTCTTCCTCATTAATTAGCTCCAAACTAGAAAAGGCATAAGCTTAAAGATTTTCCCTTTATAGCTCTCCAAAATCTATCCCTTGCCCTTGAAATTTTTGGGGATGAACAAGTTGCCCTTTGTGTCTAATTGGGCATTCTTGGGTCTTATTTTTTCTAATTCCAATTGACACTTCTCCACCTCCTAGGCATGGAAAGCATAAAGTGACATACTCCATCTTCCATTTACCTTTGCTAAATGGTATTTCTTCCTCATTAATTAGCTCCAAACTAGAAAAGGCATAAGCTTAAAGATTTTCCCTTTATAGCTCTCCAAAATCTATCCCTTGCCATTAAACCCATTGTTGGTTCAATCATAGCTAAGATTTGGACCATTTCTCCCGACCACTGGGGCTTTACACAAGCTTGAATAATCCTCAGAGCCTCCTCTTTGGAACCCAATTGGAGATCCCACGTAAACAATCTTGCTGATATATCATTGTTAGTCCTAAACTAGTGGTTAATCTTCATGAATTATTCACCCAAAATCACATCAACACATTGACAAAACCTAGAATCATCAATTAGAAAGATCCCCTTCAATCCTTTCACCCTCACCTCACCTATAAAAGCATGCATCTAGTTAAAGTGTGCAATGCAAAATTGGATGTTATTTCTCTCTATTCAATAATCTAAAGCTTGAATCACCTATACACCAGTGACCAAATAGATAAATTGGTAAAACCATTTAAGAGAAAGTCTACCCATGGGTCTTAAAATCTTCCTCCAAACACTTCTAAAATAATTACCAATTCATACGACCAATCTTCCACCTCTAGATTTTCATATGCAAATTTAATTGCAATGTGATTTCTCAAGATACTTTCTATAACCACCTTTCCTTCATCAAATGGAGATTACCTTTGATAATCTCTTGAAATCACTTAGCCAGGAATAAGTGGTGTAAGAAAGAGTAGATTTTTAAATAGAATATAAAATGTCATCATCTTATAGGCATTGATTATAAGCATTTCTAGCTGAGACCCTCTCCTCCAAAACTTAACACATATGTTGACATTTTTATATCCACTATAAGTATTTACCATTAATTTCCTTAAAATAATCAACTAGTTCTTCTCTGCCTCTATCTCATAATCCAAAACATATTTTTGCAATCATGTCAGCTCCATTCTCTTCTCTCAAGAAATGAGCAACCTTAAATTCATTAAATTGTTTCGAGAGAGATTTGACTTGTTAGATATTGAGATATCAAATTATTGGCATTTGGCATTGACAAGAGGAGATGATTAGCTACACCAAGCCAAATATGATCAGTAATAGGTTGTTAATAATAAGTTGTCATTGATGGAAAGTATGAGAAGGAGTGTTTGGTGAGGCAAGCAACTAAGGTAAATGATTGGTAACTCCTAGTCGCAACTGATGTATCAAGGAGAAGACATGAGTAAGCATGAATTTAGAGGAGAGATCATAGGAGGATATTCTATGATGTATATACAAAAAAAGTGTCTAATAGAAACTCATAATGATGAGAGATAAACATGAATCTACGTGTTAGAACTTGATTAGATGGCAGGTTCGTATATTACCTGTGACAAAGGGATGGTAAGATGATTGATATAATTTGATGCAGTCAAAAAAGGGAGTAATAATAAATTTTATGGAAATGAGTAATCTAATTGGCACACTTAGAACATGGAAGGAAGATGTGTAATAAGATATGAGATGAAGCTAGTATGGGTCAAACACATTTTGACTATTCTAGGGAATTGTACAAGAAAGACCTAATTACAATCAAATAAATGATAATAAAATAGTTAAGGACATATGGATATGTGAAGTAAACAAGATGTGTGCTTGAAAAGTTTGTAATTTGAATGAAGGATTTGAGATTAAGTAGAAAAAGAGTGAGTACATGTTAAAGAATATGAGTGGTAAGGGAAGTAATGAGAAGAACAAGAAGAAAGAATAAAGAATAAAGAAACACAGTAGAGAGATTGAGAGGTGATTATAACAAGTGAAGGGGAAAAGATTGAGCAGAGAGAAGTTATAATGTGAGAAAAATAGAAAGGATGTGAAAATCAAGTAGTACTACAAATGTATTAATAAACTTATTGTTACCTAATAGTTACATCGAGGCCAATCCCTTAAATGGGTGGACCTTAACTGGCCTTATTGTTGTAAATCCTTTAGTATGGTAGACTCTCAAAAGGAGTTCTAAATCCTCTAATTGAGGTAGATCTTAATAGATCTTCTTTTAATTCTAATAGTGTACAAAACATTCCTAGTAGGGTGAACCCTTAGAAAGGATATTTGTAAGATTCTAATAGGGCAACCTTTTAACTGCAGTGAAAAGCTTGTGAGTATCATTGTTAGATAATTGAAGGGGAGGTGTAGGGGGGGATCAGTTATATCTAATTATCCCACAAACCATAAAAATAATTCAGCAGCAATTCAACTTCATAAACTTTCACAACAATAACTCGGTAACCACATTCAAAATCTCAATTCACACTTATAATTTTTTTACTCCAAACTATTATCTCATTGTTTATCACTACACCAAGGATCAAAAAAACTATTTAGCTTATAGCAAGTTGCAGAATGAAACATAAAACATGAAATAAACTTTGCAACACATAAACAATCACACAATTGAACACAAAATTTTAATGTAGAAACCTTGTAAAGGGAAAAACCACTTGGGACTGACAACCCTAATAATTCACTCTTCTAAAGTGAGCTCTTCTAGGAACCAACCTTGTAAAATGTTTACATGCACATTTTTAGCTTGACCTAGTTAGATGATTTTAACCAAAGATCATCTAGACCTTATTCACTCCTTGACATTTCTAAAGAGTGGCCTACTTTAAAGGTCTTACAAACATCAATAATTGATGTTACCATTTAGGATTTCATATATTGGTTAATGTATGTGTTAAATTTGGTATGGTACCTCAACAACACACTTCAACATGGTTATTCTATGAAGGATTTATCCAAGAGTGAACATCATATTGTTCATCCTAAAAGAGCATGTCATAGCGATATGTTGCCTTCTATCTAGTTGGGGTTTGACAAATTGCTCTTAGAATCAAGAACTTTGTGACTGTAGACCAACTAAAAATGAAGGATTTGATAGTATGAATGGAAGAGTAATCTAGATTTTTAGGATTTTCTATGCAAATATATTAGATTAAGCTAAATGAAGGTGCAAGTTAATCTAGGAACAAATAAGCAAAAAATTATACTAAAATATATTAACAATAATCTAGAATGAGAGTATTGAAAACTATAAAGAAAGTAAATACTAGAAAATGAATTGGCTTGAATGCACTAATAGTGAGTACTCAAACTGACAGAGTTTTGTGACTCACAAATTGCATCCTTGAAATGAGAGATAGAGGTTCCTAATTTATAGAAAAATCTTGAAAAGATCAATGGTGTAGATCAAAGCAGATGAACAATCAAGATTAATCCATAGTTGAGTTCAAATAGGAAGTTTCCATTTAGAAAGGAGCTTTTGAGCATTTTTAGGAGTTAACTATTTAGTTGAGACTTAGTTGACTAATTTATTTCCTTCTTTGTTTCAAGTTAACTCAATGTTTCCATTTTTTAACCCAAGAAGAGATTTTGGAGATACTATTTAAATCTTGTCTCATATTTTGAATATTTAAATTCAAATAATGAATATGTGGAGTTATTTAATTCAAATAATTAATAAATTTCTTTGTCATGTAATTTTGACAAAAAAGGGTAATTAATTTAATCAAGGTGCTAAGACCTTTAAATTAAATTAATTAATTAAATGGCTTTGATAGCTAATGATGTCGATAATTAGGAATTTATTAATGCTAAGTGATTATTGTAGATTAATGATTTTCTACAATTGATATTCAAATCAAGTAGAGACATTTAGGATTAGAGATGCCCAATAAAATAGGATTGTGTTAATCATCAATTGATCGAAGCAAATTTGTTAAGGAGACCAATTTTAGGGTATTACATTTGCCCCTCTTTGAACTAATGTGCAAGTAGCAAATTGATTTAAAGAGTAGTATGATTCTGAAGCATAGGATGAGAATTGAGATTGGCTCCAAACTTGATGGGATGAAGATTGATTGATGAGATAAAATTGATTTCGAACTTGGTTGGAAGAAAGTGAATCCTTAGGAATTCAGATGATATGGATTGTAATTAATTAAATACTTATCCATTGAAAATAGTTCAGGATTATCTCCTACGTGAAGCTTAATCCTTGGGAGTCTAGATAGAACACCTAGAAACCTGTCCATTGAAAAAAGATTAGGATTATCTCCAAAATGAAGCTTAATCCTCAGGAATCCAAATAGAGCTCTTAAACACATGTCCATTGAAATGAGTTTAGGAATATCACTAGAATGAAGCTTAATCCTCAAAAGTCTAGATAGAACACCTACATTCCTATCCATTGAGAGTTTAGCATCATCTCCATGATGAAGCTTGATCCTCATGAGTCTAGATAGAAAACCTAGATACCTACCCATTGAGAGTTTAGGATCATCTCTAGAATGAAGCTTAATCCTTGGGAGTCTAGATAGAATACCTATCCATTGAGAGTTTAGGATCATCTCTCGAATGAAGCTTGATCCTTAGGAGTCTAGATAGAATACCTAAATACTTTTCCATTGAGAAGAGTTTAGGACTATCTCCAGAATGAAGCCTAATCCTCAGGAGTTTAGATACAATAGCTAGATACATGTCCATAAAAGCATAACCATCCATAGAATAAGGCTTGATTCTAAAAAATCTAGATAGAACACCTAGATAATTGTTTATAAAATTAGAATCATCCCCTGAATGAGGCCTGACTCTTTGAAATTCATATAGAACACCTAGATAACTATCCATAAAAGAAGAACCATCCCTAGAATGAGGCTTGATTCTCAAAAATCTAGATAGAAAACTTAGGTAATTATCCATAAAAGATGACAAGAACCATCATGCGCTGACCAAGATAACTCACACAAAGTCAATCAACTGATCAACAAATAAGACAATACTAGATTGATATGGGTTATAAGAATTTGATATGCCCCTAGAGATTTGAGATGTCCATAAATAGATAGTGGAGTACCTAGTTTTGATATGAGATATGAGAAACATAATATACCCTGGTGATGAGATGCCCCTACTGACGAGGACTTTGAGTTTTTTATCATATTAATTTGAAGCAAGATTTGATTGATGTAAGAAATGCATTCATCCTACCCCCTTGGGAGAAAAATCAAAAGATGACAGATCAAAATAGTTATGTGGAGTAGTTGATTAAAGCCAAAGAGGCAATTGGAGATTTAGAAGAATGTAGAATAGGTCAGAATAGATTTGGAACAATTTGTAGAAGAATTTGAGTATACTTGGACAGGTTATAGGCCCTATTTGACCAAGTTTGACCTTGTTGACCAAAGTTGAATTTTGAGGAAAATGTTTGAAATTTTGAGAAAATGTTGAGTCAATAATGTTATGGGATGAGTATTGTGTTAGAATGAGCAACTGCACAAGGATTCGATTGTGTTGGTCCTAGAATTTTTAATTGCAATTCTGAACTGTTTAGATGTGTCAAATTTCAATTTTGATCTTGAAAATGGATCCAAGATCATCAACCTCAGTAGGGTGATGATGAAATTGTTAGGAATAAGGTTTTTTGGGGTTCCTATTTTCTCAGAGAATGGTAAAACCCTAATACGGTTTACCTTTGGGAGTAGCCCTAAAGTGAAGTGCATGTTATAAGCATTTTTAGTGTTGTGAAGAGATGCGATGCGAAAAAGGTGTATTGTTGGTACTACGAGTAGCTACTGGAGTCTTCTGTTGTTGATGTTGAACTTACATTGCAAGTGTATTGTAACCTCGTGTTGAAGATAATACATTGTGCAGGTTCTGAAGGGGTGGGGTTGTTTTACCGAAAGGTTTTTCACCACCGGCAAATCCTTGTGTTATGTGTTCCTTTCTCTGTCTATTTTCTGTATGCATTGTTGGCTACAATATTGTTGTTTACATGATATTAAATCTGTAAGTGTAGAAGATTTTAATAGGATTTGCATCATACTTTCCTTATGAGATTAGTGTAGGAAGTTGTTTCTGCACCTGAGTTTCCTTACAGAAATGTGATGTGTGTTATGCACTTTGCCCCTCACTTCCCTCCATATGCAATTGAAACCCTGCTAAAATGCAATTTTGAAATGTAGTACAAACCTAAGGTGAATGTGATCCTAGGATTTAGTCACTAAACTTTATGGTATAGTTTTCATCACTGAGTATTTTTGGTAAGACTGCAGGATGTCATACAACCCTCATTGATTAAATCAATTAATTAAATGGGTTTAATAGCTAATGATGTCGATAATTGTGAATTTATTAATGCTAAGTGATTATTGTAGATTAATGATTTCCTACAATTCATATTCAAATCAAGTAGAGACATTTAGGATTAGAAATGCTTAATAAAATAGGATTGTGTTGATCATTAATTGATAGGAGAAAATTGGTTTAGGAGACCAATTTTAGGGTGTTACATTTGCCCCTCTTTGAACTAATGTGCAAGTAGCAAATTGATTCAAAGAATAGTATGATTCTGAAGCATAGGATGAGAATTGAGATTGGCTTCGAACTTAATGGGATGGAGATTTATTGATGAGATAAAATTGATTCCAAACTTGGTTGGAAGAAAGTCAATCCTTATGAATTTAGTTGATATGGATTGTAATTAATTAAATACTTATCCATTGAAAATAGTTTAGGATTATCTACTAAGTGAAGCTTAATCCTTGGGAGTCTAGATAGAACACCTAGAAACCTGTCCATTGAAAAAAGCTTAGGATTATCTCCAGAATGAAGTTTAATCCTCGGGAATCCAAATAGAACACTTAGATACATGTCCATTGAAACGAGTCTAGGATTATCTCTAGAATGAAGCTTAATCCTCAAAATTCTAGATAGAACACCTACATACCTATCCATTGAGAGTTTAGCATCATCTCCACAATGAAGCTTGGGAGTTTAGATAGAAAACCTAGATACCTACCCATCGAGAGTTTAGGATCATCTCTAGAATGAAGCTTAATCCTTGGGAGTGTAGATAGAATATTTGTCCATTGAGAGTTTAGGATCATCTCCTGAATGAAGCTTGATCCTCAGGAGTCTAAATAGAATACCTAGATACTTGTCCATTGAGTAGAGTTTAGGATTATCTCTAGAGTGAAGCCTAATCCTCAGGAGTTCAGATCCAATAGCTAGATACATGTCCATAAAAGCACAACCATCCACAGAATAAGGCTTGATTCTAACAAATCCAGATAGAATGCATAGATAATTGTTTATAAAATTAGAACCATCCCCAGAACAAGGCTTAATTCTCTGAAATTCATATAGAACACCTAGATAACTATCCATAAAAGAAGAACCATCCCTAGAATGAGGCTTGATCCTTAGAAATCCAGATAAAACACTTAGATAGCTATCCATTAAAGATGACAAGAACCATCATGAGCTAACCAAGATAACTAACATAAAGTCAATCAATTGATCAACATATATGACAATACTAGATTGATATGGGTTATAAGAATTTGATATGCCCCTAGAGATTTGAGATGGCCATAAATAGATCACGGAATGCCTAGTTTTGATATGAGATAAGAGAAACATAATATACCCCTAGTGATGAGATGCCCCTATTGACGAGGACTTTGAGTTTTTGATTTAATTTGAAGCAAGATTTGATTGATGTAAGAAATGCATTCATTCTACCCCCTCCGAAGAAAAATCAAAAGACGACATATCAAAATAGTTATGTGGTGTAGTTGATTAAAGCCAAGGAGGCAATTGGAGATTCAAAAGAATGTAGAATAGGTCTAGAATAGATTTGGAACAATTTGTAGAAGAATTTGAGTATACTTTGAGAGGTTTTAGGCCCTATTTGACCAAGTTTGACCAAAGTTGACCAAAGTTGAATTTTGAGGAAAATGTTTGAAATTTTGAGAAAATGTTGACTCGATAATGTTATGGGATGAGTATTGTGTCAGAATGAGAAACTGCACAAGCATCCGATTGTGTTGGTCCCAGAATTTTTAAGTGCAATTTTGAGTTGTTTAGATGTGTCAAATTTCAATTTTGATCTTGAAAATGGATCCAAGATCATTAACCTCAGTAGGGGGATGATGAATGTGATGTGTGTTAAGCACTTTGCTCATCACTTTCCTCCATATGCAATTGAAACTCTGCTAAAATGCAATTTTGAAATGTAGTACAAACCTAAGGTGAATGTGATCCTAGGATTTAGTCACTAAACTTTATGGTATAGTTTTCATCAATAAGTATTTTTGGTAAAACTACAAGATGTCATACAACCCTCATTGATGCTACTATCATGAGAATATGAATATGACATCAGTCAAAATTTTGTCAGAAGTAGATGTAAGCATTAATGCCCAAGAAGCTGGAATGACTAGAACATTTTTTCAGGTTGATTTAGCAAGTGAACATAAGCATCAGGGCATAAGTGCCAGGATGACCAAAATGTTTCTTGCATTCAAGCACACCAAACATGTAAGGGATTCAAACATATAGCATGCAATAAGTTTGCAAATATCTAAAGATATCCATTGATGCATGCATGATAAGAAAATGATTAGATACTAAGCTAAATGTGAAATTAAACTAACAAGGATGAATTTTCACAGCCATGCTAATTAATCTATGTTTTTTAATCTAACATGTAAAGATGAAATATGATAAATCATCCAAAAATCTAGAATGCTAAAAGAGAATGTAGTAATGCATGCAAGTAAAATGTTAAAAGCTAAGCTAACATGCAAGATTAAACTAACAAGGATGAAATATTATAGACATGCTAATTAATCTATGTTGTTTAATCTAACATGCAAAGATGGAATATGTTAAATGATCTAAAAAGCTATAATTCTCAAAAGAAATGCATGAATGCAAGAAAGTAAAATGATAAAAGCTAAGCTACCATGCAAGATTAAACTAACAAGGATGAAATATTATATCCATGCTAATTAATCTGTATTTCTTAATCTAACATGCAAAGATGAAATATGCTAAATGATTTTAAAAAACTCTAAATTCTTAAGAGAATTGTAGGATAAAAAAAGCATAATAAATCCACCAAGTGCATGTTGAAAGAATATCATATAGAAGACAGAAGTTTTGTTTCAACAGCAGTGAAACTTTGTGTAAGAATGTAAGACACAAGATAGAAGTTTTATTTCATTCTTCATAGGTTCTATTTCACCCACAAAAGATCAAAATATGCAAAACAAAACATAGGCATGCAAATTATTAATAAATAAAAAATATCTTGAGGCTTTGAAGGCCCCACAATCGAAGCTAGAAATGTATGTGCTAAATTTGGTATGGTACCCTAACAACACACTTCAACATGATCATTCTATGAAGGATTCATCTAAGAACAAACATCAGATTGTTCATCCTGAAAGATCTAGTCATGGTGACCTGTTGCCTTCTATCTAGTTGGGGTTTGAAGGATTGCTCTTAGAATCAAGAACTCAGTGACCAGTAATTTTGGCCAAAAAGGGTAATTAATTTAATCAAGGTGCTAAGAGCTTTAAATTAATCAATTAATTAGGTGGGTATAAGAGCCAATGATATTGATAATTAAGAATTTATTAATGCTAAGTGATTATTGCATATTAACAATCTTCTATAATTGATATTCAAATCAAGTAGAGATAATTAGGATTAGAAATACCTAATAAATTAGGACTTTGTTGATGATCGATTAATAGGAGAAAATTGGTTTAGGAGACCAATTTTAGGGTATTACACTTAGGTCCACTTGGTTAAGAGATTTTCTCTACTACAATGGCAACAAAGTAATAGTCAAATGATCTGTTTAGGTTTAACACTACCTTTGCTTGTTCAAATATCTTCTTTGCTTGATCTTCTTCCTTCTAATCTCTATCTGGCTGGTTCACACTCTTTCTCTTTCACCTTGCACTTCCTCTACTTGATATTTCTTCCTTTTTTATGCTTAGTTCACCTTGTTCTTCTTTATCCTTCAATAATTCACACTTTATCAGCAATATCAACAAAAAATCAACCATGACTTGTAACCAAAAATGGTCTTAATCATCTCCTTAAATATTTAACTTTCACCTTCTAGATTTTGCCACTTAATGACATTTGTAGATCTTCATTTTGGTTCAAGTTCAACACATCTAGACATCTAGCCAATACTAGTTCACTTCAAAGTTTGTGCTTATTTTGAAAATAGAAAATCTTCTCCATATGATCATCTTTGAATTATTCTAGCCATGGATCTCATAACTAACTTTGCCCTAATCCTTTATGCTTCTCAAACATTCTTAATTATCATCAATATTTGGTGGTCTCAGATTAATCTTTCCTTTTTTTCTTCACTTAGTAAATATTACCACTTCACTTGGGCAACATTGTGCTCAATTAATACTAAGATTACTTAGTTACCACTGAACTCCATTTTTACTTTTCCAAGCACTCGGTTATTACTTTAGTAACTCAAGTAATACTATATTCCTTCGTTCCCCTTTTTCACTTGGTGTAACTTGTAGTTTTGATAACTTTGCAATAATTGAACCAACATTATACTATCAAGGTCTAAATCATTCAAGTGCCCATTGAATATCAATACTTATCAACTATGTCATCATCGCACTTTCTTCAAATCCTCTTGATCAATCAAATTATATGACACTCTATTAAATTAGCATAATGTATAACCAACTAAGGCTTGACATTAATGATAATATAATAACTAATATGACTCTTTCACATATAATAATAGCATTCTTAGTTACATTATGAAAAGGGGCTAACAATCTCTTCCTTTGGCATTGATGACAAAACATATCATAAGATTTTACATTACAAAACATTACACATAAGATAATCAATTGTATGCATTGACAATAATACAAGTCTTCAGCTCTTTGACATTATTCAAGTTCTTTGCAACAAATTTAGCATTGGAATACCTCAGTTTGTATCTTCAACATTCTCTCCTTTTCGATGTACTCCTCATTTTAGTAGCATCTACATGTCTTCTCATAGATTCTCTCCCTTCTTTGAGTTCTTATCTTTTACTGATTCTCTCATCCTTTTAGTCATCTTCTCTCCTTTTAGCCAACCTTCTCGCCCTTTTAGACATCTTCTCCCCCTTTGACAATAATTCTAATGGTAAATATAAGTCTCATTGTAAAAATTACAAAATCTTGCAGTTATACCTTGTACCTTCCATGTACTATTTATATCATCTTGATTATAATCACTTTGACCACTTCAAAATTGCTCCTAAAGTGTAAACTCTTTCATCAACTCCACAAAGATATATCCTATCATCCATGAATTGATGTAACATGCATCTTCACTTAGTGAATTTTGGATAAGGGATGCACCCCTAATTTACCTCTTAGATACTCAAAAGCACCCTTAGGCAATGAATTGGTTAATATATCTTCAATTTATTCTTTAGATTTCACATGTTGAAGCCTTACTTTCTTCTCTTGTACTTTCTCTCTCAAGTAGTGATACTTGTTAGATATATGCTTGGTTTTTACATACATCCTTGGATTCTTTGATATATTTATTGTACTAGTGCTATCATGATAAATAGTGACAGGCCTAGTAACTTCTTCTTGCATCATTTCTAATAGTTTCTTAATCCACACAACATTAGAGTAATTAATTGCAACAACAATATACTCAGCTCCAACAATAGATTGTGAAATAAATACAACTTTGTTTCTTGCTCAACCATGTTATAAATATTTCTTCTAAGAAGAAATCTCCACCAAATGGACTCTTTCTATCATCCACATTACTAGCCCAATTAGTATCGGTGTAAACCTTCAGTTCAAAATCACCATCTTGTCTGTGCCACAATCCAAAATCTTCAATCCCTTTAAGATATCTAAATATCTTCTTGTATTTTCAAAAAATGGAAGCACTTCCATTTAGGACTAGTTTAGCCCTCTGAGCCGGTGGTTTAAGATCATGTCAAGCACCTTGAGTAGGTATTTGACTAGATTTAGCTTTTTCTCCCTATTCTTCTTCTCTCTCCCCTATTTCCAGCTCTTTTCTGGCAACCTTTTTTGAAGATATTAGATCTTTGACTTTTTGGGTCAAGGACAACCTTCTAGGTCAAGGTTGACCTCAACCTTGACCTAGGTAAGGATGACCTCAATCTTGATCTAGGTTAGAGTCAACCTTGACCTTGGTCTTAGGTCCAAATTTTAGATTCCAGGGTTTTCAGATATCAAGCTTTGGAAATTTTTATTTCCCACTTCTAGGTTGACTATTTTGGATTTCAGAATGGTAAATTCTTAAATTGTATTTAATTTAGGTCCATTTCTAGGGGTTAAGGCTTAATTGGAATTTAATTCTCCTATGTTGGCATCTCTAGAAGTCTGTGTCCTAGACTAGTATAAAAGGAAGCCTTCCTCTCTCATTTGGAGAAGAGGAGGAAGTTTTTCTATGATCTAGTTTTTCTACAATACACTTTCATTGTCAAGCATCCAAGCATTCAAGAATTCAATTCATCAAGGTGGAGATCCATTGATAACTATTAAAGGATTCAATCTCTTTGGATCCCTCCTATTGAAGATTCCAACATCCACATTCATTCAAGTTTCTTTTTATTCCAAGATCCATTCAAGATTGGTGTTGAAGATATAATGCAATTGATTTAAGACATCCTACATTCAATTCTACATTCATTTGGAGTATCCATACTTGTGGATTCAACGATTCAAATCCTCCACAAAGATTACAACATAAGCAAGGTGAATAGTTCCATTTACTTTGTTTATCTGTATTGCAATTTCAATTTCAAGGTTGATTCCAAACCAGGGTTTAACCAAGGAAAACCCCTCATCCAATAAACAAAACCTTTTTTCTTCCAAGAGTAGGTGTGGGACAACGAATATCAGTACAAATTTAAGTACCCTTTTGGAAATTTTTTGGGATTCATGAATAGAATTTCCATTGGAGTAGTGTAGCACAAGCTCAAAAATAAAGGGGTAAGATCTTACTCCAGATTTGGGTCAAGGTCGACTTTCTTCATAAAGACAAAAAGTTTCTGGGTTTTCTTTGTTTTTGCATTTCTAGTCTAGATCTACTTACAGGATTTCCCAAAACTATACATAAACATCAAAAAATAACATTTTCCAAATTTACCCTACTTCAAGGTTAGTATTTATTTTCAATTCAAGATGAACAAATGAGAAGGAAATTCATACATCTCAAGTTGTTTAGCTTATCTCATTTGCTAGTGGATCATTCATTCTTGGTTATGGTCTCATGGTTTCGATGATTCCAAAACTATTAGAGCTCCCAAAAAACACATCATCAGGAGATCCAACTCTCCTTTGGGAATTTGGATTTAGAGGTAGATCTTATATTTATTTCATCCCTCTACATTTTGATACACACTTGTTGTTCATGATACATTTTGGTGAGCACTCATTGTGGATCATACATTTTTGGTGAACCCGCAATAGACAAATTTTTATTTTATGGTGTTAGATTGTATGTATTGGATTTATATTATGTATTTGCATCTCATATAAAATATAAATACAAAAATATTCATTTCTTCATGCTTTGTGTTTTCTTAGTTTAGTTCATTTGCATTGCATTGGTATATGAGCTTTACTACCTTTAGTTCTATTTATAATATTTTGGTTAGAAGAAGTCATAGACAACTTATGGGTGCCTTTGAACTTGAGTCTTTCTCTCCTTTCCTTAGGATCTTGGATGATAATTTGATTATTCATGATTCCAACCCTATTATGGAGCAAAACTCTTCTCACTCATCTCATGATGAGGATGATACTTTAAGCATTCCTCCTAAACAAGTCCAAAACTTTCAACCAAACTTGATAAAATGGGTAATTAGCTTATTCAAGAAAACCATAATCAAGATTCTATTCAAGCTATATAGGCTCTTAAGAAATTCCTTCATGATAATGATTAAGATGTTAATCTTTTGCGCAGTATCACTCACCTTGTGCATTCAAATGTTAAACCTTTAGTTCAAGAAGCTCACGATTTAGGATTTCCTCTAGTTGTTGGTGTTGAACCTTCTTCAGTTCCTTTACCTAGTCTTGCTACTTATACCCCTCCTTTAGTGACTACAACAGTTCCCTCTCTTTCTATGAGTGTTCCTCTTGTACCCCTCCCTACATCACAACCTTCTTACCATGATGTTCCTTTTACTTATTCTATTCCTCTTCCACCTATGGTTCCAAGTGTTCCTCCATTTGTGTCTTCCATTCCTATCATTTCTTACACTTTACCTAGTGTTTCTAATGTTGTTGTGCCTAATATTTCTTATAATGATTCCACAATTATCAATTTGGCTTAAACCGTGTCATCTTTAAAACAACAACTTGCTTCCGTAACTGAAAACAAATTTAGCATTCCTACATGTGACATGGGAAGTCCTCTATCCTTAGACATCATTCGTACTCATGTTCCTCAACAAGTTGATATGCCTCATCTTGAGAATTACAACATAAAAGGAGACCCTATTACTCATGTTAAAACATTTCAAATCCTTTGTAGTAACTATGCTCATTGTTGAACATAGATTGATACAAGTAAGAAAATATGTTTCAATCATTGTCTTGTCACTGATGTCAAACTTGCTACTTGCTAGTAAGACAACTGCTTAAGTTAATGTGAGTACTATCATTTGTTTGATAGATGAGGAGGTTTTGATCAAATAAGATAACAAAAGAACCTAGAGGAAAGGTTGAGTTATAGTATGAAAAAGGAGTACAAAGATTAGTTAAGACAATGATGATATAGTGCATTGATTATCTACTTAAGGTTGCAGAGGATGGATACACTGATTAAGTCTAGAAGAACAAGTAAGAAGAATTGAGTCTACTAAGCTTGACCTAGTGAATAGTAGGTTCCAAGACAAGGGAGTGCAAGCCGAGCAGAAAATCAGTTGGAACCACGAAAATTTAAAGTTTAGTGTATGCCGAGTGATACAGTGTATGTAGATTAAATTTTAGTTGATGTCAAGTACTAGTAAACTTTAGTGTTTTCCTAGTGATCTACTTGATGATGAGTGGAAGAACAATTTAGAAGCTAAGTGACAACATATTGATTTTGAGTGTCAGTATTCATGTTAAATCGTAGATTTGATGAATATGAGCTAACTATTTTGTTTTCTTGAATTTTGTGAAGCATGTGGAAGATAATTATAATGAGTTGGTGGCACAAAATTCATGGTAAACTATTTTGAGACAAATTCAAAGAGGACTAAAGAAGAAATTTCTAGAAGGGACTCAAATGAAAAGATGGGTAGATTCATTGAATCCTACCTAATCCTACCTTACCCTAAAATGGATGATAGAGGATGAATGACAAAAGATATTAATTTTATATTTATAGAGATGGCTGGTTAGAAGCAAGGTTGGTTAATGTTCGAGAACCTAAGTTAGACAAGAGGTCCAAGGCATTGCTTCATTTAGAGACTGAATAGAAGAGACTATTATTGAAAAGAAAAGCAAGAAGGCTTAAAGAGTATGAATGCTTGAAGGGTGAACAAGCTATTAGATCTGAAGTGCATGAAAGCCAAGAAGAATGGAGGATTGAAACAAAGATTTTTAATATGTAAAGTGAGTTGTAATTTGTTTTCAGATCAAACCTTACTATTACTTTCTAATCATTGTACTAGTCTAAGGTAAATCCTTTGGATTAAGGTTGACCTTATAGTCATTTGTAAATCCTTTAACTGAGTGACATTCTAAGTGAATGATCTAAATTTCTCTAACATGGCTCATTCCTAATAGAGTGATTGTAATCCTCTAACTAGGTCACATTTAATAGTGTGTATTGTAACCTTTAACAGGGTTCACCTTTCACAGGGCATCACTTCAGAAGAGTGAGAATGAATAGCATGTTACTAGTGGTTTTTCCCAAATTGGGTTTCCACATAAAATCCTAGTGTTAAATGTTTTATTGAATCTGTTATGTTTCATGTTTACATTTCTGCTAAATTGTTTTGACCTAGAACAATAATCTACAAGTTCAAGTGATTGTATGATCTAATGGATGCATGCATGAATATGTTAAGATAGATGATGAGACTATATTAAGCAAAGTTTTGAGAATGCTTCTACCCATCTATGCTATTAGATTTTCTAGAATCAAGAACTAAGATGTATACTAGGTTTTAATCTATTTCTTGAAGGTCTGGTAGGTAGGATCACTTCTTTTGAGCTATCCAATTTTGACAACTTCAAATCTGATAATGTTGAATCTACTTTCAAAGATAATTTGTCATTAAAGGAACTTAATGAGAAGAAGAAGAAGAAAAAGGTAAAATATGTTTCCAGTGACAATGATATAGATGAGGAGGATGTAGAATAGCTTGAGGCACTTAAGGCCCGATTGATGTTATCGAACTATAGGATATTATGGTGTTTGAAGTTATCTACAAAGGTTATAATCCCTTTAATCACTATAACATGTCAAAGTATACACATGTCACCATGTGTTTTCTAATGGAAGTGTAGGGTTATTCACCTAGTATGCACTAAATGAGGGTCAATTATGACTATGTCATTTGGGTGAGCATCTACAAAGTTGTGAAGACACTTGAGATGTTAGAGGATGTTTTATTAACTCAAAAGGGACCTAATTTACTTATTATGTATAAGAGGCATGTTGAGTTTACATAGTAATATAATTTTGAATTATGTCCATTCGTAAAATTGGGAGTGTGCTAAGTACAATAAAATGATGAATTGGATGAAACGTAGTGCCATGAGGAGACAATGGTCCTAGTCAAAATTATTTTGACTATCATTTTCATGTATGTACACTTGTATTGAGACAATATAAACATTCACAAATCAAGGGCATTGTAAGCAGTTGTTCATGGAAGATAGTCATCTGCATAGAATGATAGAATGGTTTTTCCCAATATGTAAGCATGGGGAAAGAAGACAAGTTTATTGTCTTGGGTCTATTGTATGCTATGAATTTCCAAAGGAAAAAGGAACCAGAATCATGTGCATGTAGATACATGGAATGAATCATTGTAAGGGATATAAAGTAGCATCAAACAACCTTGAATTTTCTTCCCAATTTATGAAACCACATATCAAACTTGTGAATACCTTAAATCTATTGTCCTCAACCATAGGAAATTACATATGGAAAGCCAAAAAAAAAATGTAGATGGAATAGGATGGGGCAGTCAGAAGTTTTAGTCATTGTTTTGAATCAACAAATCAAGCAGAAGCCTGATTGGGTAGAGGTACACTATGATTGTTGACAACCTTGTATTAGACACTTTCCAAAGTAGAGGTTTGTGAATCAATGAAGTATTATGGGATGAGAATAAATTTATGAGAAATCCTCTAACTTAGCTTGACTTGCTAAACTAAAAGGAAGGCCTACGAAGGCAGTATCTTATAGTAGTAATATCATTTATATTAGATTCCAAATCCTCATCTCGAAGCAAGCATGTCCTCTAGAAAATCTCTTGCATTCTCAACTCTTGGTCAAGTCCCCCCATAAAGAAAGGGCCTACTCGGTGCCCCCTACTATTCTATGGAATTGAGTGGGTCTATAGAGGGAAGGTAATATGTCTGTAAGCATGTGACTTGGTTCCTCTCTCAGACCTAGTGGGCATCAATATACACCACTCTCCTTTTTACATCTAACTAGGTCAATGTGAACATGAGACCCATACAAATGGTGATGGACATGGTGAATGACGATCCCAAGGAGATGATGTTGAAGTAGAGCACACAAATCCTCCAAAGTCTGAGCACATAGTGTGCTAAGATATCTAGACACCTAGTCAATAGGGGTAGAATTCATGAGGCAATCATAAGGGGAGATTGATTTCCTTAATCTATTGTTAAAGATGGATGAACAAGTACAAAGAAGTTGTTTAGATGAAAACAAATGCAAATGTGGATAGAAATTGAGTAGCATGAGCAACTTGGCTCAGTGTTTCCTACCGATGACATTTAATTCTATTATGAACAATGTAATGGCATTTGCAATTTTCCTTGGCTTGACTGAAATCTCTTTATTCATTACAAAATGGAGAAAATTGTGCAGATTGCAGAAACACCCAATTTGCACGATGCCTACTAAAGTTTCTTTTTTGCAATCTTCTCAAAGCTAAGCATATTGCTAGTGATGTTATAATGGAGAGATAAAGATAAAAGAGAATACAATGGCTGGATTTCTTATTCTAAGGGAAACATGTAAAACCATTTATCCCACATCCATCCAGTGGAGTAAAATGTTAATGTTTTTATATAGAAATGTGTACCAAGTGATTTTCTTAAATACATGGTCTTTTGAGACATCAAATGCATCCATGGGGCCCTGAGCTAATTGTCGATGACAGAGGAAAATTTTGACCAAGGTGGCTAATGATGTATGTGATGATATGGCAATTCAAACCAATTAGAACTTGACACCTGACACATAATCCAAGATAGAAGAGTGTGTAAGATGGAAGAATGAATAGCCACCACATGCCACAGATCCCAAGGTGAGCTGACTAGATAGTAAGTACACTTGGTGGAACACCACATTGTCACAGATGATGTAGCAAAGGATGAGTCAACATGCAACAAAGAGACAAACCACCATGTGTCCAAGGTGTTGAGGTGGCATAGATGATGCGGTGCACAACTTGAGGTGATAACATGGACTGGTGTGAGACATGTCACATTATCACACTCTCACAATGACGTGGTAGAAAGATGACTAGACATATGACAAAGTGGCATCAAAACATGTGGTGGCAGATTTCAAATAGACACACCACATTGTGCCACATGGTACACGATCGATGAATGTCACATAGTCACCATGGGAAGTTTCTCACCAGATAACTAATGCAAAAATGTGATGACGAATAGGAGGCTGACATGTGGTAGCATATCAGAGGTAAGGTGATAGTCTGTGGACCAATCAGGTGATGACACATGGCACTTGGGTGGAAGGGGTACCTAGTGGGATGACGATGTGGTGGTAATTGTGTAGAGAAAGAACCAATGACGTGTTGCCACATGTCAAGGTCGATCAACAAGGTTTGACCTAGAGGTAAAATAGAGGGAAAAGAAAAAGTTAATAAAAAATTCATTTTTTATTATTTTCCTAAGTTTCAACATGCAAGGCATTTAAAATAAAAATGATTTATATTGCATAGTTCAAACTTTGAAAAAATTTAAATATTTGCAAGAAATAAAGCTCTGTAAATCAGTCTTGGATCTACAACTTCTTTTGAGTGCATAGGGTATATACTAGAGGCCAGTATAGGACTATTATATATTGATAGAAAGATCTTAGAGACTACTTTCTAGATCTACCATCATTGTTTGCAGAAGTATCAGTGGGTAAGAATTATACTAGTTTTTGTTTGAGGTGCTCCTTATTCAACTACATTCTAGTATGGGTAGTTCCTAATTAGTTTGTGGCCAAATGGTGAAATGGGTAGGTGTCAAACTTGGAGAGAGTTTTATTAGCATTATTATTTTGCCTCCAAATCAGTTTGGTAGAGGTTTTGGTATCATTTTTGTACCAGATCTGATATTTTATTAGAAAGGGGCTTTTCTCATAATTCTTGAAAGATATTTGTGAGTTTGTTCGGCATAATGATAAGATTTAATCCATATTTCAATTCTAGAGAGAAGAGATAGGATTTGCAACAACAATGTAGGTAGATTCAAGTGGAAAAATATCATTTCTAGATCAAATCCAAGATTCCTTCCTCTTCTATATCTTTATTTCTTCTCTCACTATTTTAGACTTTTGAACAAGTTCCATAGCTGTGATTCTACCATTTTCTTAGCATTTCTCTCTTGTATGAACAACATTAATGAAGTTTTGGTGTACAATTCTAGTTTATTGGGTATTTTATGAGTCTTTCATGCATCTTGAATGTACTTTTTTCAAGGAATGAATACAAAAGAGAAGCAAATTGCTTAGTTTCATTCTGATTCTTGTCTCCTACCTCTATTGTTTGTAACCTTTTGTGGTTTGTGATCAAATATTATCAATCTAGTTGAAATTTGTTTTGGGTTGTATGTCTTGATGAGTTTTGCCTTTGGTTCAAAGAATCATGTAAATGCTCAATACATCTTGACAGGGTTGTGAATTTAATGAGAAGGATATTTGATGTGTATGAGGTTTAGTTTGAACATAGATATCTAATTCACAAAGTGAAGGGATAGATCTAATATATGATGTATGTAGTGATTTATGGAATACCCAATGGATAGGGCACTAATAAGTCATAAGATATGCCCATTTCTTGTTGTTACATAGTTGGGTTTTGTTGATATCAAATAATTAAACAAAATCATTTTCCCTTTCATGTTGTAGAGCTGAAAAGGATACCCATACTTAGCTTGTGAATCTCATAGATCATGTTAGTAGCTCTTTCATATCTTTGTCATTTGCATAAGCGTAGAATATTTGGGGTTTTATCTACTTTTTCTAGATTTAGATGTATGTTTTGGCAACTGGTACCATATGAACAAATATGAGGTCTATGTGCCTAGGTTTTGAAGAGCCTGAAGAAGAAGGAGTTTAGCCTTATAGTTGGCTCCAATGTCTAAATAGATGTGTTGAATATGAGAATTAGCTATACCCTAGATGTATTTGTTCTTATCATTGGCTTATTAAAAGACTATTAAATTAGGAGCCAACAAAATGGTGACTCTGCTGGGGAGTATGTAAAGATATTCATTGTTAAAAGTACTGGAATCTCTGGTATAATTTGTGTATTTTTCAGTCATGTCTCCAAATGTGTTTTTCCCATAGTCAGCCAACAAAATTGTGACTCTATTGTAGATGTATTGATTCTCTCTAGTAGACAAACCTTGAGAATCTAGAAAGAGATTCAATACATCAAGAAGAAAGGCATGAGAAAGTTTGCTACAACAGTAAGGTTGTGATCTTTGTTCCATTTCCTTGTTGAAGATTCATGTCTCCTAGTAATGCTTTATTTATGATAGCAAGAACTTTGAGATTTAGATGAAAATTGTGTGCTATAACCCAATTAAGTTTATAATAAATTAGTTCGACTATCTGCAAAGTGTTGTTGTAAAATTTAGAGTCAAGAATAATCATATACGTTTCCTCTTTTCCAAGTGCGTAAATCTCCAAGGGTGGTTTGATGATATGCAAATTTTCCACAAAGTGAAAGTTTGGTTTAGATTTGTCAAGTAATGAATTATGTTTTAAAATATTTCTCACAAGTGTGAGTGACAATTCTCAAAGATCTCTATACTAGTTCAAAAGTGGTTTCATGTAAATGTTATAAAATATTTTCAGCACTTTGTTTGGTAAATCTGAAGCTTTTGGTAGTAGTTCTTGGAGAAGAAAGTTATAGTTCTTGATTTACAAATTTGACTGTTCTTTTCATATGTTGTTTTATAAAATTGGAATGCTAGAAAACAAATCATAGTAGTGATTTATTTGTCCTCTTCAAGGAGGTGGTGACTCTATATGATTATTATGTATGGTGTGAAGAAGTTCATGTTTACACCCATGCCAAATCAATAGATCTAGTTGCAACATCAACACTTAAAGGTACTTTAATTTTCACGTGTTCTCTTTCATGGAAATTGAGTGACAAAAATGATTCACTCTATTCAATGATTTCAACACTAAGGAAAGAGGTAGAAATTTTATTCTATAATGGATTTAGATTTTAAGATGTTATGTTGAAAAAGGAACTCTGCAATCAGATCATTAATTTCATAAGACATACATAAGGAAGTATACAAGGTCTAAATGATGTTCAAGTCTACATAAAGTTTAAGTTAGCTCTCATGAATCTTCATGTTTCTTTAAGACCAAAGGAGTCTTCATAGCCCATTGTCTTCCTAGAAGTTTTCATGCCTAATTTAGTTGATTGGCCAACACATTTGAAATTACAAAAGGTTTTGCAAATCAAAGAATATGTGAAAACTATGGAGAGTTATTTGTTTAAGGATGGATATCAAATTAGATCTCTTAATTGTGATAGTGAGTGTGGTGAAAATCATAGTGAATGTGACAAATCCATAGATGATGATAATTTATCTTTTGATTTTGAATTGAAGGATTCAAGATTTTGTGAATTAGATGATTGTAGTCAACATGAGAAAGATGGATATATAACCAATAATGGATCATGCAACAAGATGTATGAGAGTGAAGAAATCTCTAACAATAGTAGGGATAATTCTTCTTGTGATGAAAATGAGTATGGTGATGTACCTAGTGTCCAAGTATTTTGTAGAGAAGAGGAAACATGTTGTGGTAAGTATTCCAATTTTCATATTGTTCTATTGATGATATTGTTGTTATACATTTTTTGGATCAGCTAGATATTGATCATATCCAAGAAGAATGGACTTGTGATGAAGTCTTATTGAACACTGATAAAATTTTAGAACTATTGGCTTGTGATTTTGAAATGTATGAAAATGTTTTTAAGGATTCCCCTTCTTTCCCTTGTTATGTTTTTTCCCATGATGAAGTCCTTTTCCCAAAGTTTGATGTTGAAAGTAATATAAAATTAGAATTATATGTGTCAAGTTTTGGAGGTGTATATGACAGTAATTAAAATGCCAATACACTTGATGACTTATCTGATGTTAGAGATGTTACTAAGGGGAGATTTAGTATTCATTCAAATTCTTCTCATATTGATGATGTTGCAATAAGCTTTGATTGTTCATATGATGAAAAGGAAAGGGCTGGAAGTTGTGATTTTGATTTTGAGTTGTCCTCTTATGTTGAAGAACCCCGTGACAGTGAGTTTAGTGCATTCAAGGTTCACTCTAATGAGTTGTTTGATGAGGATAGTGATTATGATGAATATATTGTATGTGAGCACTTTCATAACAATTTTTTTGACTTGGTAACTAATTTTTTGTTTGAAGAATGTGAAGGAATTTTAGAACATGTTAAATCTAATTGGATGACAAACAATATTTCAAATGAGGAGAAATCATATTTTAGATCCCCTTTACATCTGATTACATAAGGTGAGTTGCAAATACATGATGTATGTAACTCCTTGAATCAAGTAGAATATGAAACCTTTGTGTTTCCATTGGATAACATGCATAAATAATTTGATGGAGAATAATTTCAATATGATTTTGAAAACCAAGAGCATGTTGATTCGTACTTTCATAATGAGCAACTTGTAGGGAATGGTTCTAGTTTTTACATGCATTATGAAAGTGAAGATGTAGAGTTTGTTTTTCCAAGAGAGTTGATTCAAGATGCTAATATAATTGGTGAAACCAATAGAAGTGATGTTTCTAGGTTGCCTCATGAAAGTGCAAATGAAAATTAGGTCTATGATAGAGGTAAGAAGTTGTGTTGAAGTTTGGTGGCCTAGGGCCATTGTTTGTACAATTTAGGAGTAGATTCCTTACTTTCAATAAAGTTGTTCAAGGGAAGTTTTGGAGTGGTCTGCTTCTTCCAGAGATTTGAATCCTTTCCATGTCCACAAGGGACATGCATCCCCAAATAGAGCCACTATTGGGGATCAAAATTGAAGTGTTGATTTTGAGTACCATTTTGAAAACCAAATCTAATCAAGCCCCTATAAGATCTTTTCATGCATATGTACTAGGTCATCGTTTTGAGGCTTATGATGTGTCTCATATGTTTAACACCTTTCATTCAGTACATTCATGCATTCTATGATGATAAGTTTTCATTCTGAACCATTTCATAAAGCGTCATTTTGAGCATTTGTCAAAATTGAATTTTTGCCAAAGTGTCAAATAGCGATAAAAAACCTAATTTGCAATTGAATATCTTGCACTTGGTTAATTTTATCACTGGATAACTAATGCAACTGTGTGATGACAAATAGGAGGCTAATAGGTGGCATCATGTCAGAGGTGAGGTGGTAGTCCACAAACTAATTAGGTGGTGACACATGGCACTTAGGTGGTAGAGGTACCCAATCAGAAGATGATGTGGTAGTGACTGTGAAGACAATGGACCAATAACATGTTGCCATGTGTCAAGGTCAGTCAAAAAGGTTTGACCCAGATGGGAAATAGAAAGAAAATGCAAAGTTAATAAAAAAATTCATTTTTAAAACTATTTTCTTGAGTTTCAATGTGTAGGACATTAAATTAAAATTGGTTTATATTGTATGGTTCAAAATTTGAAAAAAGCTAGATATTTGCAAGAAATAAAGTTTTGTAAATCAGTCCTAGACCTACAACTTCTTTTGAATGCCTAGGGCATATCCTAAAGGCCAGTATAGGACTATAATATATCAACAAAAAGTTCTCGGAGTCTATTTTCTAGATTTTCCATTATTGTTTGCTCAAGTATCAGTGCATAAGAATTATACTAGTTTTTGTCTGAGGTGTTTCTTATTCAATTGCATTTTGGTATGGGTAGTTCAAAATCAATTTGTGGCCAAATGGTGAAGTGGGTAGGCACCAAACTTAGAGAGAGCCTTATTAGCATTATTATTTTGATTCCAAATTAGTTTGGTAGCATTTTGGTATCAGATCTAATAGTTTATCAGAAAGGGGCTTTTCTCATCATTCTTGAAATATATTTATGAGTTTGTTGGGCACAATGATGAGATTTAGTCTAGATTTCAGTTCTAGAGAGAAGAAAGAGGCTTTGCAACAACTACGTAGGGAGATTCAAGTGGACAAGTGTAATTTCTAGATTAGATCCAAGATTCCTTCCTCTTCTATATCATTCTTTCTTCTCTCATTGTATCAGGTTGGTTCCAAAATTTTGGACAAGTTCCATAGCTATGATTACACAATTTTCTTAGCATTTCTCTCTTGTATAAACAACATTAATAGATTTTAGTGTACGGTTCTAGTTTGTTGTGTGTTTTATGAGTCTTTCATGCATCTTGAATGTACTTTTTTCAAAAAAAAAATTACTTAGTTTCTTTCTGATTCTTGTCTCATATCTCTGTTGTTTGTTACCTTTTGTGGTTTATGATCAAAGATTATAGATCCAATTGAAATTTGTTTTGGGTTGTATGTCTTGATGATTTTTTCCTTTGGTTCAAAGAATCATGTAAATGCTTTATACATCTTGACAGGGTTGTGAATTTTATGAGAATGATATTTGACGAGTATGAGGTTCAGTTTGAACATAGATATCTAATTCAAGAAGTGAAGGGATAGACCTAATATTTGATGTATGTTGTGATTTATGGAATACTCAATGGATAGGGCACTAATTAGTCATAAGATCTTCTCATTTATTTTTGTTGCATATTTGGGTTTTGTTGATATCAAACAACTAAACAAAATAATTTTCTCTTTCATATTGTAGAGCTGAAAAGGATACCCACACTTAGCTTGTGAATCTCATAGATCATGTTAGTAGTTATTTCATCTCTTTGTCATTTTCATAAGCATAGAATTTGAGGTTTTGTCTACTTTGTCCAAATTTAGATGTATGTTTAGGAAACTGGTACCATATGAATGAATATAAGGTCTAGCCACCTAGGTTTTGTAGATCCTGAAGAAGAAGAAGGAGTTCAACCTTATAGTTGGCCCTAATGTCTAAATAGATCTGTTGAATATGGGAATTAGTTATACCCTATATGTATTTGTTTTTTTCATTGAGTCATTAAAAGACTATTAAATTAGGAGCCAATAAGGTTTACTGTGCACAACATATTGTAGCTTTCTGATCATTGATCTATATTGTGTCTTATTTACCTCAATTGTAGTATCCTCTTTTGATAATTTTCATCCAGTCACCATAGGTTTGCCTATCGGCCTTGACTCATCTGTGCCAAAATATTAAAGATTTCCTTTATGTACTTAGATCGAGTCACAAATATATCATTCTTTTGTTTGATGAACTCCAATGAAAAATTAATCTCACCAAACATAAACATTTCAAATTCTTTACTCACGTGATAAGAAAATTATTTATATATAGAATCACCACCACCAAATATAATATAATCCATAAAGATTTCAGCAATCAATACCATGTTTTCAACTTCACTCTTCAAGTACAAATTACTATTTCACTAGTTCTTGTGAATCCAATTTTAATCAATTATGAATGTAACCTTTCATACCATGCTCTTAGTGCTTACTTCAATCCATATAATGCTTTGTTCAATTTGTAGACCATGTGTCTATGCTTAGGTTCAACAAATCCTTCTAATTGTTTTATGTGGACTTCCTCTTTAAGTATCCCATTCAAGAATGTAGATTTAACATCCATTTGATACACTTTGAATCCTTTGAAGAAGCATAGGCCAACAAATTTATGACTCCTTCCAATCTTGCAATAGGTGAAAAAGTTTACCATAATCAATTCCCTCTTTTGAGAATATCCTTTGTAAACTAATCTTGCCTTGTTCCTCACAACTTCACCATTTTTATTCAATTTGTTTATGAAAATCCACTTTGTTCCAATCAAATTCTTATCATTTGGTCTCAGTACTCATTTCCAAGTGTTATTTTCTCAATATGATCAATCTCTTCATTTATAGCATTAATCTAGTCCTCATTGTCAAGTGCAACTTTTAGAGTTCTAGTTCAAATTCAACAATTAAACATATAGGGTTCTTTAAGTTACTTCTTGTCATGACTCCAACACGTCTATCTCCAATGATTTTCTTAGGTGAATGATTATTTCTCACATACCTATCAAGGATAGGTTTGGTTCTTTGATATCCAATATTATCTCCACTTGGTTGGGGCTCTTCATTCTACTAAGGTTCTACTGTATGTGGCTCAGGTAGAATAGGTTGATGCTTGGTAGCATTCTGCCAATGCTCAATAACACTATACTATTGTTTGGGTATTACAAATTGTTGCTTGTGTACTACATCAGGTGTATCATCATAGACATAGATACACTTATTGTTATCATTAGATTCCTTTTTCCTATCCTCATTGTTCTTTTCTACAAACTCATCAATTCTCACATTCACACCTTTATTCATTGTGTTAGTAGTTTTGTTCAAACATCTATAAGATTTTATCTTAGAGCTTAGAGGAATAACCTAGGAAAATTCCTTCATCACCTTTAGAATCAAATTTGTCATTTCTTGCATCTTTGTAAATGTAGCACCTACTTCCAAATACTTTGAAATAACTTACATCAGGTGTATGACCATACTAGAGTTTATAGAATTATCTTGTTTGTTCCTTTCTTCAGTCGCACTTAGTTGAGAGTATAAGCTATAGTACTAATTGAATTTCTCCAAAACATTTCAAAAATCCCTTTTTCAATTATTAGTGTTCATGCAAAATCAACAATAAACATGTTTCTTCTTTCAACAACTCCATTTTGTCATGGTGTCCTCAGGGCAAATAAATGTCTCTCAATTCCATTCTCAGCACAAAATTTAGTAAAATCAATAGACATCAACTCGTCACCTCTATTAGATTTTAAACATTTTAACTATTCACTAGTTTCCTTCTCAACTCTAGCTTTGTACCATTTGAACCTATCAAAATCATGTGACAACTTTCATGAACATGACAATAATCATCCTAGAGTAATCATCAACAAATAGTATGAAATATCTATCACCATAATAACTTCCCACTCTCATTGTTCCACACAAATTAGCATGCATAAGTTTCAAGATATCATTAGAAGTATGTGTTTTTCTTGTAAAACTTGACTTGGTCACATTACCAAGTTGACATTGTTTGCACATTGTATTCTCTAGTTTATGTAGATTTGGTAAGCCTCTAACTCTTTTCTTTCTATTGACCTTAACTATATTCTCAAAGTTAACATGAAATAACCTTTTGTACCACAACCATACATCTTCAACTTTTGCAAACAAGAAAGTATCAATTATAAGATCAAGGTAAAATAGAATACCTTTAGTTTATTCACCAGTGTTGACTAGATTTTCATCATCATCAAATATTTTCACTTTTCCTATTATAAAATTCAAGCTTATGACTTGTATTATTCAACTAAGCAAACTCAACATTAAATATCTTAGTCCTTGCACCTAATATGCATCATCACATTATATTTTATCATTAAGCATCAATGATCCTTTTCTTTTCACTAGATATGGCATATAATTTCCTAGCTTAACAATTCCACCATCACATTCTTCAAATTTGTCACACTTACTAAGATCACTAGTTGTGTGATGTGAGAAACCACTATTAATTATCCAAGTATCATTCTTACTAAAATATAAAATAAGAATCTTTTATTCTTCATACCTTTCCTCATTAGGATTTTCTTTAACAACAACATACAAGACTTTAACTCCATTTTTTTCATCTTCAATATCTAACTCGGTTTGCTTTTCCTCAAAAATATAGCATGACTTCTTCTCCTTGTAATGTTTTTTCTTTTTGAATTTTCTCTCTCTCTCTCTCATATCATGTTTTTTATTCATGTGCTTGTTAGGGCATCTAGTTACAAAATGTCTCACTTCATTACATTTGAAACATATCAGAGGTAATTTATGCTTGTATTTACCTTTACCTCTTGGTAACTTCCTTGCAAGTAATGATTCAATCTCAATAATATCATCTTCTATATTTACCTTGACTCACTTTCATATTTACTGCTCTTGTCTTTCTTTGAACTACCAACGGTTAGTGAGGATCTGGAAGCATTCCCAAGAGTAGGCATACTATTATCATAATTGCTTGATTTAAATATAATCAACCAACCAAATAAACCATCAAGTGTAAGAGAATTACCAAGCACAGCTCTAACTTCCTGAATTGTAATTTTTTTAATATCATAGATAGGTAAGAGAGCTCTAAGAACTTTACTTACAACCTCAGTGTCACCGATAACTCCTCCAATAGATTTGATTGCACTCACAATTTCTTTGATTCAGTTCACATACTATACAACATTCTCACTTTCCTTCATTTTTCATCTCATCATACTTTCCTCTCAAAAATTTTGACTTAATTTTCCATAAATTATCATCTCCATCATGTACACATGCCAACTTTTCCCACATCTCTTTATCATTGGTGAAGTTCTTGGTATCATCAAATTCCAAATCATTCGGGGTAGCTACAATTTCAATCATCATATTTTTATGTTCTCTTTTCTAATTCATTTCATCCATAGCCATAGGACCATTAGGAGAAACATATGTATTATCTAGCCAATTCAGAGCATGATCTCCAACTCTAGATAAATACAACCTCGTTCTATTTTCCATGAGGAGAAGTTCTCCTTGTTCAAATTGGGTGCCTCTCTCTTGTATGTCATCTTCAGATATTTAGCTCAAGTCCCTTTAAACTTATTTCCTTCACACACTCAACTCTAGTACCAATTGTTAGATAACTATGGGGAGGGGGTGAATTAGTTATATCTAGCTATCCCACAGGCCATAAAAACAATTCAACACCAATTCAACTTCATAAACTTTCCCATCAATAACTCAATAACTACATTCAACGTCTTGATTCACACCTATGATTTTTTTACTTCAAACTTTTATCTCACTTTTTATGACTATACTAAGTATCAATGAAACTATTTATCCTATATCAAGTTGTAGCATGAAGCATAAAACATGAAATAAACTTTGTAACACATAAGAAATCACTCAATTGAACATAAAATTCTAACATGGAAACCCTATAAAGGGAAAAACCTCCTAGGAATGACACCCCAAATAATCCACTATTCTAAAGTGAGTTATTCTAGGAGCCAACCTTGTGAAAGATTTATATGCACATTTTTAGTGTGACCTGGTTAGAGGATTTTAACCAAAGATCATCTAGACCTTATTCATTCCTTTACATTTGTAAAGAATGGCCTTCTTTAAAGGACTTACAAATATCACTAATTGATGTTACCATATAGGACTTTAGAGACTAGTTAGGTCCACTCGGTTAAGAGATTTTCTCTACTACAATGGAAAAAAAGTAAAAATCAAATGATTTATTTAGGTTTAGCACTACCTTTTCTTTCTCATATCTATGCTTTGCTCAATCTTCTTTCTTCTGATTTCTATCTAGATGATAGACAATATTTCTCTTTCACCTTGTACTTCCTCTACTTGATCTTTCTTCATCCATTCTACTTGGTTCACCTTATTCTTCTTATTAGAATGATAGAAGAAGATAGAGGGAGGGGGGTGAATCAATTATCCTCAGGTCTAGATCTACCGATTTAACTTTTATTAACTTCAAACAACTTATTAAAACTCATAAAACCACTCGACTAATATAATAAATCATCAACTTAACTTATTCATTCATCACTTAGCTCCCTATTTAGTATATGCTGACTAACATAAATAAAATAACAATAAATAGCTTGCATCACGCATATAAAATTCACATAAATAGGACACTAGGATTTAACATGGAAACCCAATTTGGGAAAAACCACCAAGTAACGTGCTATCATTTTTCACTCTTCTGAAGTGAGTTCGATTAAGAACCAACCTTGTTAAAGGTTACAAAATACACTATTAGGTGTGACCTTGTTAAAGGATTTAATCACTCTGTTAGGAGTGGCTTATTTAGAGGTCTTTAGATCATTCTATTAAAATGTCACCTTGATTAAAGGATTTACAAATAACCATTAGGTTAGCCTTGATTAAAGGATTTTGACTGCTACAATGTTTAGAAATTAACATCTAGGTTTGATTTGTTAAGATACAAATCACTTTGCGAATTTAGATCTCCTTTAGACTCATTTATTGGTTCATTAACTCAACTTCATCTCTTATCTACTTGGCAACCCTCAAGCAATCACACTTCATTAATCTTCTCACTTTACCTCTTCTATTCTGTTCTTCAAAATTTCTCCACAAAACATCTCTTTTGCCTCCTTAAATAGGTAGCTTTTATCTTTTTCTAATTAAATATCACTGTAGCTCTTAGGGTTTGATTAGATTCATTGAATCTATCCATCGTTTTGTCCTTCTACTCCTTTCTTGACACTGCTAGAAACTTCTCTTTAAATCCTTGCCTTTGATCACATAACATACGCAATTCATCCATTAAATATGATAACTCATCAATCCTTATCATTTACTCATTTTGACCAATCTAAAAATTCAACTATGTTGGCCTCAAACTTGATTCTTTTACAAATTGTTATTGTGCTAATACTTAGTCATCACTTTCTTCATATGCTTAGTCAATACTATGTAGATTGGTCTCTATTGTTCTATCTCTTAGCTTTCACTAGCTTTCTCAGTCTTCACTATGCTTAGTCACTACAATATTTTCTCCTTCATCTTGCTTGACCATAACTATCACTCAATTGATACTATTTTCTTGGCTAACTCTTAAGTTCCTTAATCTTCTACTTCATTGACCTAGTAAAATTGTCACTCAGTCAAGCTTAGTATTTTACTCAACATCTTGTCTTCTCTTTTATACGTCAACTCAGCTATCTTCTTTACTTCATATAATGATTAAACAATACATTATCTTGTCAAAAACTAGCTGATCAAGTGCCCATTGTAATTCAAACATACTTGCTTGTCTTTACTCAACAACTTCACTAGTTTATCTAGTTATATCTCTTTTCAAATCCTCTTAATCAAACAACTGATATGCCACTCTATATTGTTAGTAAATACCTTACCAGTAAGGTTTGACATCAATGACAACATAATAATTATTCCAATTGTAGTTTTCTAAGGCTTCTTTATCCTTCAATAGTTCATTCTTTATTAGCAATATTGACCAACAACCAACAACCAACAACCAAAAACCAACAACCAACAACCAACAACCAACAACCAACAATGGTTGCAATCATCTCCTTAAATAGTAAAATTTTAACTTCCATATCCTTTCATATTTTTCCATTTAATTACATATGTAGATCTTCATTTTGGTTTAGGTTCACTGTATATAGATATTCAATCAATACTAGTTCACCTCAAAGTTTGTGCTCATTCTAAAAATAGAAAATCTTCTCCATATGGTCATGTTTGAATTATTCCAACTGTAGATCTCATATCAAGCTTTGTCCTTATCCTTTATGCTTCTTGAACATTCTTAATTCTCATCATTTGTTAGCCTTAGATTAGTCTTTTCTTTTTTTCTTCACTCGGTGAGTATTACCTCTTTACTTAGGAAACACAATGCTCAGTTAATAATAAGATTACTTGGTTGACACTGAAATCAATCTTTACTTTGCTAAGCACTCGATTATTAATTTAGTAGCTAGGAAAATAATGTATTCCTTCATTTACCTTGTTTACTTGGTACAACTTGTAGTTTCCATCTCTTTACAATAGCCAAACCAATATTACATTGTCAGGGTCTAACTCATTCAAGTTCCCATTGAATATCAATACTTATCAACTATGTCATCATCATACTTTCTTCAAATCCTCTCAATCAATCAAATGATATGACACTACTAAATCAATATAGTATCTAACCAACTAAGGCTTGACATTAATCACAACATAATAACTAATATTCCTCTTTCACATATAATAATAACATTCTTAGTTACATTTTTAGTTGGGGCTAACAAGCATCCTCACTACAATTTTTATCTTCTAATAGGGGTTTCCATGATACCAAAATAACTGTGTTGTGTATTGTGATTGATCAATGAACCATGTTTTTTTGTCACAACAATTATTTGTTTAATGTTTTGAAAGTAAATTTTAATCAGTACTTTGAATTAGTAGTTTATCTATTGTACCAATTCGCCCTCACCCCCTCCTCTAGTACCATTTCATACCAATATTTGGTATTAGAGTCTAGGTCATCTAGAAGATAAGCTTAACAAATAGACAAAAAGATTCCTAAAGATGGACATTTATAGGTATCAGAAAGAGCTCAAGGAGCAAGCTAACATGCTTCATGAACTATAGGAGAAGATGACGAAATTACTTGCAATAAGAAGATATTTTAATGATAGGTTAAATGAGAGTGAGGAAAAAATTGAGAAAATTGAGCAATTATCTTAGGGTTCCATATCTAAAGAATCTAAGAAACTCATTGAAGAATTGATTAAGAAAAATGGAAAGGAAAAAGTCAAGAATATGGAAAGAGAACTTAGAGGACAAGTTGTCAATATATATAAAGGTATTGAAGCAAATAGAGATATAGAAGATGCAAGAAAGCATGTTGAGGACACAAAAAAGTAGCTAAAGATGCATTAAAGGAAAAGGAGGCAAAACTCAACTAGCTCAACAAATAATTAGCACTAGTATAGAAGCAAAAGAAAGATACCGCTTATGAAAACCAACAAGTTGTGAATGAGAATGAAAAGATAAGGGGTGAAGTTGAAAAGGTGAAAAATGAAATGAAAGATGAGAAAGAAAATAGTAAGAGACTAGAGAGGTAGAATGAAATCACAAAGAATATTGATGAATAGCTAAACATTCAAAGGAAACACAAGGACGTAATAGGTTTTGGGATACACTACTCAAGGAAAATTTGAAGTTGGATAATCAAAGCCAAAGGAGACTCTATAGGATTCAAAGGTACTTGATCAAACATTACTGGTAAGAAACCAAATAGATCTTCTTATTTTTATTGTAGAAAATATGGTCATACCACTAATGTTTGTAGAAGAAGATTGGTGATTACTAAGCCTCAAGTATTTCATGGCCATTTCTACAATTGTTGAAATTGTGTTCATATGGCTTATGAATGTAGATCTAGTGTAAGAACAAAGTTAAGTGGAAGTAGAATTGATGATCATTTTTATTCATGCAATAAGTATGGTAAAAAAAGCTAAATACTATTGGTTAAGGGTACATGCTTCCTAGTCTCCATTCAAGCTAGTGATTACATTTCTTAGATAATAAAAAATTGATGTCACATGTTTAGTGTGTGGATGTTATGGACAAATGAAAATTAATTTCAAAATAAGAATAATAAGAGGTAATGTTTGACCATAGAGGTCAATTGGGATGCCAAATTTTTTCTATCACAAGATTGCACATCTAGCAAAAGACAGTAGATTCAAAAACTGGTCACCCAACAAACTAGAGAATTAAAAAGGGAAGAAAATTATTGATATGGAAATGGTAAAGAATGAGATGAATGGGAGAGAAAATAAATAAGATAACAACGAAGAGGTCAATACATAGAATCAAGATCCATGAACCTCATGTGTGGTGGATTCTTCATCAAACTAAGTCAATACTTGGCTTAAGAGGAGTACTTAAAAGTGTTGTGATGTGGAGCCTAATCAAACTCAAAGGTTTATTCAGTGTAGTTTCTCCCTAGATTATTTCTATTAGGATCTGGGGGTAGTGCCCAAGGTACACTCCCTATTGTAGTATGTGGTGAGGTTGATGGGTAATGCCCCTGTGAAGGTTTTCAGGGACAGCGCCCTCAAAGCCAAAAATGAACCTACTATTGTAAAGGGTGTCAATTGCTATTTTTTTCTATTGGATGACTTATTCTAGGCTTAATTTTGTAAGTAATAAAAGCTTGTATAAAATGGCTTAGGGTTAGGGATTACATAATGTATGGTGATATTGTAGCTTCTTTTTAAGGTATTGAATTGTAAGGGATTGCAGATTGTAATCATTGGATAATAATAATATTGGACTTGTTGTTGGTAGATGTAGCCTAGGGATTGGGTGAACCATGTTAAATCCTTGTGGCTTGTGTTCTCTTATGTGTGATTTATTATTTTTTGATATTGGTTATATTTGCATGTAATTGTTATTTTTGTTTGTGGTTAATCCTAACAAGTGGTATCAGAGCCAGATTGTCATCATTTTTTTAGCTCTCCTTTGTGGGAAGGTCTGATGGTTGAGTGGGAGCAATGATAGATGAGGGTAAGTTGAAGGTTGAGAAGTTTAATGGGCATAACTTTTAGTTATAAAAAATGCAAATGGAGGACTATCTTTATCAAAAGGATTTATGGAAGCCATTGGAAGGAAAAACCAAGAAACATGAAATGATGATAGATGAGGACTGGGAAATTTTAGACAATAGACAGAAAGGTACTTGTAAGTATTAAATTATACTTGTCACTACCGGTGACATTTAACATTAAAAAAGAAAAGATAACGATAGAGTTGATGCAAACCCTAGCGAAACTATATGAAAAGCCCTCTGCTTCAAGCAAGGCATTTCTTATCAAATAATTATTTAATATGAAGATGGAAAAAGGTGGATCTATTGTAGATCATTTAAATGAGTTTAATCTAGTAACTACTCAGTTGTCTTCTATGAATGCCAATTTTGATGAAGAAATTAGGTCTCTATTGATTTTGTATTTTTTTGCCTAAAAGCTAGAATGGTTTGGTAATGGTTGTGAGTAATTATGTTTCTAGATATAATACCATAAAATTTGATGATGTGATTGGTGTTATTTTGAGTGAGGAAATTCATAGGAAAACCTTAGGTGGATCTACACTAGAAAGTTCTTAGAACACACAAAGTAGAGGAAAATGACTAAGAGAGGAAGTAATTCTAGAAACAATGATAAATCAAGAGGAAAATCAAAGGGGAAGAGGTCTGAATCCAGAGGACCAAGCAATTACTGGTATTATGGGAAACCAAAGTATAAAAAGAAAGATTGCTAGACTCAAAAGAATAATGAAGGAGACAAACAAGATAAAAACAAGGAGGCAAATGTGGTAAGTAAAAAATTCAAAGAGGATACTTTGCTTCTTTCTTTAGAAAGTATTTTAGATTCTAGGGCTTAATTTTATGATACACCCCATAAAAGGTTATTTTATTGATTATGTACAAGGGGATTTTGGGCTTGTTTATTTGGGGGATAATGAACCTTTTCAGATTTTTGGAAAGAGAAAAGTTAAGATTAAGTTGTAGAATGAGAATTATTGGCTACTACATGAGGTAAGACATGTTCCAAAGTTGAGTAGGAATTTAATTTTAGTAGGGAAACTTGGTAATGAGGGTTGTGTAGTTACTTTTAATAATAAAAATTGGAAGGTTTCAAAAGGTTCCCTCATAGTAGCAAAAGGTGTAAAAGTAAGCACCTTATATCTTTGTACAGGTCATACTATTCCTTCTACTTTAATTATTTCAGAGACAAATGAATGATTAGGAACAATTGCTGCAGTTGAGCATGGAGAACGAACAATTGCTATAGATTTTGATGCAACACTATGGCACAACAGACTTGGGCACATGAGTGAGAAAAGTATGAAATTAATTCATTTAAAGAAATTTTTATCATGTTTGAAATGTGTCAATATGGATTTCTATGAAAGATGTATATATGAAAAATAAAAGAGAGTTAGTTTTGTAAAGAGTGAGAAGGAAAACAAAAATGAGAAATTAGAGCTTGTGTATACAGATGTATGGAGACCAAATTAGGTATCTTACCTTGGTGGCTCTCATTATTATGCTACATTCATTGATGATACAACTAGGAAAGAATGAGTTTATTTTCTTAGACAAAAATATGATGTATTTATAACTTTTAAGAAATGGAAATGCTTGGTTGAGAACGAGACTAGTAAAAAGCTAAAATATCTCAAATCTAATAATTGTAGTTAGTATTGTAGAAAAGAGTTTGAAGAATATTGCTCCACTAATGGTATTTGCAGCCATAAAATTGTTCCAAGGAATCTAGAGGAAAATGGAGTTGTTGAACACTATTGATAACAATTGTTCAATTGTATATTGTCTTTGATGTTACACCAAATGTCAAGTCTTTACTAGTTAGTGTCTACCGAGCATTCCAAAGATAATCATGTTCAAAGATAGTATCTACTGAGCATTCCAGAGATCATCATGTTCAACGATAGGATCTATCAAGTTCACTTGAGCATCAAAGGAAGTTTGTAGAAAGATAGTACCTATCGAGTTTACTCAGGCACCAAAGAGAAGTTGGCACAAAACTAGTGTTAACCAAGCTCACTCGGTTACCAATGGAAATTTAGTTTAGGATGTATTATCAATCAAGTTCACATGGTTAGCAAAGGAAGTCTGAAGAAAGTCTTTTTTGAGTTAGCGTTGCCCAAGCTGAGTTGGCTAACGAACGATTTTCTTGTATCAACATATTTAGTTTGAAGAATTTATTTGTTAAGTCTAGCTGACTTAAGGGATGAATATTGAATATTTGTAAGTGTATTCAAGCTGAATTGACAAGGTAAATGATATAAGTATAATGTCAAGTTGTAGGATTGAATATTAGAAGCATGAGATTGAAAAGATAAATAAAAGGAAGCAAATTGGAAGGATAGAAAAGTATCCTGAGTTGATCAAGCTGCAAAGTTTTATCCAATCAAGGAGGATCAAGTATTCAAGCTAAGACAAAGATCTAAAGTCAGCAATTTAGTTGCATCAACAATCAATTCATATCATTGTTACTCTCTAATAATTGTAGTAGTGTATTAAATCTCTTAACAGAGTTAACAACTATTTGCCAAATCCTCTAACAAGATGGCATTTCTAGATTGAAGTGTCTAAAGACCTCTAAAAAGGCCACTCCTAACAGAGTGAACTAAATCCTTTAATAGGGTCACACCTAACAATATGTTTTATAACCTTTAATAGGTTTGGCTCTGGTGTAAGGAAAGGAAAGAATAACTAGGGCCATAGGCACACCTAGCTATCCAAACCACCTTGCAAGATTTAACATAGCAGAAAACATGAAACTAAGACAATGCCAAGGAGGAGGAGAAAAAAATGTTTATTGATTCATCAGATAATCAACATACATGCCTAGCTATAAGGCCTTTTGGGTTACGGCCAATTATAATATACAACTTCTAGATTCACGATCCAACTTCAAGTTCGCACTTCCAGACACATAACACCTTATTCTATTCCTCTCTATTCTACTAATCTACCTAAAACTCAATCCTAGACTCCCTTAAATACTTGAGCGGGCATAGGTTAGCCCATCACAGAATTAAATATTACATTAAATTCATGCACAACCATAAGTCGGCTCACAATAACTACCTAGACCAAAATTAAATGCAACAAAGGTTAGCCCAAATTGGAACCAGACACATACTACTTGACAAATGAAGTCTTCACACAATATTGGCACTCTGTATCCACACAAACTTGACATCCAAATGAATCACTCAAAAGCTACCACAAACTTGAGATACAAAGGAATCACTTGGTAGCTACTACAAACTCAACATCATAATGAATCACTCGACAGCTACTATGAACTTGACATCCAAAGCAATCACTTGGCACTCAAAAATGGCACTCAATAATAGCTAGAACTTAGTAGTAACTAGCAGGATGAACAACTACAAAAATGACACTCAATAATAGCTGGAACTTAGTAGCAACTGGCAGAATGAACAAAAGTGCAAGATTACAAGGCAACCCAACATGCTCCTACATCAGACAACCAGGGTTAGAAGAAATGATTCTCTTGAATCAATAAGATGTCACAACTTGAATTGAATCCAACTCATATTGAGAAATCCATGAGACATCTTCACTAGGTCTATTCTTCCACTTCACCATATATTCATAGTAATCTTTTCCTCTTGTGCTCTTACTAACTCTCTAATCCAATATCTGTTCAACTTCTTCAATTTGCTTCTTAGGATAATCATCTGATACAACAACTCCATCATCTGGCTCATGACATTGAATATAGGATATATATCCATGTCCTCATGCAACTCAACTTCATAAGAATTATCACTATCAAACTTCTTCAAGATCTTACAAGCTCCAAACTTCTTCATCTTCAGTTTACTATATGTTCGAATAGGAAATCTTCATTTCTTCAAATGAACCATCACCTCATCACCAATTTCAAAATCATAATGTCTTTTAGACTTATCAACATTCTCCTTATACTTTTGGTTACTTTGTTCCAACATCAACTTCACATCCTTATGCAAAGATCCCATAAAATCAGCAAATTCTTCTCCTACAACACTTTTCTTTTCTTCACCAGCAACGTCCCTCAAATCTGATACTCCTCTAAGTTGCATTCTAGTAACAATCTCAAAAGGTGTCTTCCATGTAATCCTATTCATAGCATTATTATATGCAAACTCAACTTGTGCTAACACTACTTCCCAATTACTTGGTTTATCTCCAACTAAACATCTCGGCAACATGTTAGTTTGCAGTGACTGATCAGGAAAGTACTATACATACTTCATAAATTCTTTTGGGCCATGGCTGACATTGTGGCCAACATATGGCCGATATGTTGTAATCCTAAAGTGGCATAAAATTACTTGTATAAAAGGGCTTAGGGTTAGGTATTTTTATTAAGTTGTGATGCAAAAATTGGTTCTTGTGGCAGTATTAAGTTGTAAGGGATTATAGATTGTAATTAGATAATAATCAATGGATTGTAATAATATCAAACTTGTTGTTTGTTGGATGTAGCCTAGGGATTGGGTGGACCACGTTAAATCTTGGTGTCTTGTGTTCTTTTTTCTGTGATATATTATTTCCTGTTATTGGTTATATTTCCATGTAATTTTTATTTTTATCTATGGTTTAATCCTATCACAACACCAATCCGGATGTACCCCAAAATGAGGTGATCTAGAAATCAACAAATAAATACACAGTGGAAAATAAATAAGAGGAGTGAGATTTAGATCCTATCACAATGCCAATTTGGATGTACCCCAAAATGAGGTTATCTAGAAATCAACAAACAAACACACAGTGGAAAATAAATAAGAGGAGTGAGATTTAGATCTAGAGAGACAACATTTCATATATTCAAACCAAGAAGTTTACATCCAACATGCCTAACTATACGACCTTCTAGGTTATAGCCATTACAAAGAAGAATACATCTTTTAAAGAAGAACAGATCTCTAGACTCAAATACAAACTTCTACCTCCAAGCTTCTCCACCAAAGACTCCTCTACAAAAAATTATCTAATTAAGGCTCTACCCAAGATCCCCTACTTATAAAAATCTAAGCCACAAGTCAACCTAGAATGATAAAAACTAAATAACCCTAACATTAAATACTTGAAGAGCAACAAGTCGGCCTCCAACATAAATTAAATGTCTAAAATTGATATCCAAGAAAAATCATGATGTCTCCTAGCTCCAATTGAATTAGATCTTTTTATTTGATCTAAATGTAGTACTTTAGGTCCTCTATAACCCCTTAAGCTTGCTAAGGCTGATTCCTTAAGGATATCTTTAGACTCATCTCAAAAGTCACACACAAAAACATATTGTGCAAATTGCCTGAAATTGATACTCTAGGATAATTTCCATATCTCCCAACTTATAATGAATTAGGACTAGAAAAATTAACTAGAGATATCAATCTAGGCCCTCTTAAATTCTCAAACTTTGTATCCTCTAACTCATTACAAAAAATTAGTTACATAGCCTACAACAGGCACCCAGAAACCAGAAAACTCATCTCTAACAACAAGGTAAAAAGACTCAAACTTCAACTCAATCCATCCAATCTCTATGCAATCATGAGGAAAGGTTCTCCAATATGTCTACAACACATCTCTAACCACAAAATCCATAACTCCACCTAAATCCAATCTCGATGCTCTTGCATTAGTCTCCCTAGGTAAATAGAAAAGTATGTCCCATACTTTGATGCCCAAAGAAAGATTTGCAACCAACTTCATCTTTACCAAAGGCTTCCAGTTCATCAAAGTCAATAGAAATTTTTTGAAAATCAACCATCTATGCTTCATCCATTTAAAAAATTAGAATCTCATCCAACCAATCAACAAACAAACTCAACTAAAAATCACAATGATCCATCTACAACTTATCATCAGCATCATTCATAATATCATTCTCATACATGAAAACCAGATCAACAACAATATCCAAATAAAAAACCTAATCATCAACAATATATAAACTCAGATCCATCATAGAAAAAGCATATGAATCCATATCATAGGAATCTTCCACCGAATCAACAGCAAATGAATCCATATTAGGAACATGCAACAATGACCCTATGTCATTCATAACATTATATATATTCATTCTTCCAACAACATGTAAATCAGCAGCGTCATTAAAATCCACATTAGTAGTAACTTCCATATCCTTCATTATCTCAGAAACAACATATAAGTTTAGATCCATATCAACAACAACATATAAATCCACATTAATAACATCTCTAAAATCTTCGACCATATTACTAGCAAGTAAATCCATCTTCTTACCACAAACAACATCTATATCAACATCATTCATAACAAAATGAACATATAACTCCATATCAACAACAACAACAACAACATATAAGTCCTCAATCACATCCATTCCAACATTAACATCATTATGTATAACATCCAATTCCTTACCAACATAAATGAAACTCTTCTCTTTAGCAATCTCATTGTGCACAACAAGATGCTCTACAATTTTCACGTCATATCTATCCATCTGCTCATGAAAACTAGAAGATACTTCCTCCATTTCAGAAAAATCATCATGTACTTTCACAATCTGTCTTCTTCTCTTCATAATCTCTTTAGCCAACCAAAAAACCTTCTTTCTAATCCTCAAATGCCAACTCAAATCAAACTCTTCTAAATCATTAATCCTTTCATGTAAATCCTCCCAAAAAGAATCATACATATTGCTCTCAACATCATCAAGATGTCTTCCATGATCTTGTGCTAACTCAATAGCTTCTAGTCCAGCTAAAAGTTTCCTCAACATGTCAAATAATTCTGGATCAATATTTATCCTTCCATGAACCATATTTTCACATACAAACAATAAATAGATGGTGAGTCCTCTACAAGTGTAGGCCAAATCTGCAAATCTGCAACCCTACACCAAATTGCCAACTAGCTTGGACTCCCAAAATCAAATTCCTTCTCTGATAAACTTCACCCAACCAAGGTCTTGGTACAAACTACCTCACACTTTGGTGATCTACTTGTACACTCAAGAAAAATTGAGCTCTAATACCAAATGGTGCAAGGAAAGGAAAGAATACCTAGGGCCAAAGGTACACCCAACTATCCAAACCACCCTACAAGAGTTAACATAGCGGAAAAAAAAAAACCAAGACAACACCAAGGAGGAAGAGAACAAAATGTTTATTGATTCATCAGATAATCAACATACATGCCCAGTTGTAAGGCCTTCTAGGTTATGGCCAATTACAATATACAACTTTTAGATTCACGATCCAACTTCAAGTTTTCACTTCTAGACACATAGCACCTTATTTTCTTCTTCTATGTTCTACCAATCTACATAAAACTCAATCCTAGACTCCCTTAAATACTTCAACAACCATAGGTTGGCCTATCAAAGAATTAAATCTCACATTAAATTCATGCATAGCCATTAGTTGACTTAGAATAACTACTTAAACCAAAATTAAATGCAACAAAGGTCAACCCAAATTGAAACTAGACACAAACTACTTGACAAATGAAGACTTTGCAAAATACTAGCACTCGACAACTACACAAACTTGGCATCCAAAGGAATCACTCAGAAGCTACCATGAACTTGGCATCCAAAGGAATCACTTGGTAGCTACTACAAACTTGGCATCGAAAGGAATCACTTGACAGCTACTACGAACTCAACATCCAAAGGTATCACTCGACAGCTACTATGAACTTGGCAACAACTACAAAACTGGCACTCAACAATAGCTAGAACTTGGTAGAAACTGGTAGAATGAACAAAAGTGTAGGGTTACAAGGCAACCAAGGATGCTCCTACATTAGGCTCCTAACAGGGATCACCTTAGAAAAGTGAAAAGTAGTAACTAGTTGTAATTGGTGATTTTTCCCAAATTGAGTTTCCATGTTAAATCCTGATGTCATATATGCTCATGTTATTTTATTTCTATTTCTACAACTAAGTTAGTTGTGGTTAATTACATTAAACATGTTAAGAAGCATTTATTTCAATTATTTGTTGGAAAGGATTGAAAAGATCACGAATGAAGAATAATGGAACTTGTAAAGAATGTTTTCAATCATTGTTTTGTCATTGATGTCAAACTTGCCACTTGCAGGAATGATAATTGCTTTAGTGATCCAAATACTATCAATTGGTTGATTAACAAGGAGGTGGCAATCAATAAGATGTAACTAGAGTACCTAGAGAAAGGTTGAAGTTATGCTGTTGTAATGAAGTATAAGGATCAACTAAGCCATCGATGAAATAGTGTGTTGATGACATACTCTAAGACACAGAGGATGGACACACTAAGACATATCAAAGAAGTAAGGATTAACTAAGTTCTATTAAGTGCCAAATAGATTCTTAGTTGAAGCCGAGCAAGTTCAACTTAGTGTGTGCTGAGTGATCTTCAGGTGTCGAGCAGTCTTCAGGTGCTAAGTGAAGATCAGGTGTCGAGTAACATAGAATTCTTCAGGTGCTGAGTAGAAAAAAAAGATAATGGATGCTGAGTAAGTCTTCAAGTGCCGAGAAAAGTAGAAAATTCTATAGGTGCCGAGCACTAGTAAATAATAATAGAAGCCGAGTAACACAGAAGGAGTTGAGCATCAGTAAACCAATGATACCGAGTTGCTGCATTATTTGTTAAAGTCAAAGATTCGCTAGATCAGCAATGATAAGTTTGTTACATCAAATTTTGTGAATTAGTTGGATGATAAGGATGATGAGTAGATGTCACAGAATTCTATGTAATCCATGCAAACCATTTTTAATGCGAATGCTAATGGATTTATCATGAAGTTTCTAGAAGAAGAAAATTAAAGGGAAAATAATGCCATTTTCTCAAGAGAAAATTAAGATTTGAGTGGGAAATCGAGAACATAACTTCTTTATAAGGAGCTACAGGTCAGAGATCAAGTGCGCATGCATGAGAGGGAGTTAGTCATAAGTGTAATCATGCGAAGAAGCCAAGAGGAGTAAGAACAAAGCATCAAGACTCTGAATTGTTCAAGTGATTAGAGAGCATTGGCATAATGAGTGAAAGAACTCAAGAAGACAAATCTTGAAGGGTGAACAAGCTGCCAACACTGCAAAGGAGGAAAACCAAGCAAAGAAGAGAATTGAAGAAGTGATATGAAATCTGCACAGTTAGGGTTGCAATCTATATCAGGTCAAAACCCATCTAATACTTTCTTACCATTATATTAGATATTGAAACCCTACATTGCTAGGTTAGCTTAACAGCTAGGTGGATAAGCCTCAGGAAAAGGATAAAGAGATCCCTAGGAGAAGGAAAAAGAGATCCTCAACAGAAGGATAAAGAGATTCTTAAGAGAAGGATAAAGAGATCCTTAGGAGGAGGATAGGAGATCCTTGGAGAGGGATGAAAGATTCTTTTGAGAAGGTGACTGAAAATCCCATGGACTTGGGTGAGCCGAATAGCTCTATGTAAATCCTTTAACAGGGTGACATTCCAAGTTGAATGTTCTTAAATCCTTTAACAAGGTCACATTTAACAATGTGATGTAGCTTTTAACAGGGCAGACCATCAGAAGTGGTTGAAATCAATTGCGCAATTATTTTGTGGGTATCATCCCCACTCCAATTTTACCTTCTTATTCTTGGAGGGTTTCTGGGTTATCAAATCCTTAGTGTTATGGTGTGATGCATATTTACTGTTCATGGTTGTTTAATGTTCAATTGCATGCATGATAATTTCAGTTATGTACCATTAAGGATTTGTAGAAAAAGTTGTATTGGACATCATTGGACCTTGGATAACTGATTCACCCCCCCCCCCCCCCCCCCCCTCTCAGTTATTCTAAAGAATTCTAACAATTGGTATCAGAGCAGATTGCTGATTTGTTTCAAGGTACTAGCAACAAGAAGATAAAGATGTCCAAGAGAGAAGTTCCCAAGCTAAACAAAGACAACTTTTTTTCATTGCAAAGTCTGATGAAGCTACACCTAGGATCAATAGGCAACTATGCACAAACCTCAGTCATAGTTGATCATGTAGACCTTGCAGGACCCCTCATTGTAGATGACATGAGCAAGAAGAAGGAGCACAATCAAGCAATGTTAGATATTGCTTCAGCACTAAGCTATGCTAAGTATGATGACATCAAAGGATGTGATACTTCACATCAGATGTGGGAAACATTATCAAGAATCTATGGAGGAGATGATAATGTCAAGAGAGCCAAAAGAGAAAGCCTAAGAGGAAAATTTGATGACATGAAGATGGAAGAAGGAGAGAATGTTGCTCAATATGGTGCAAGAATGAAGGAAGTAGTCAGTGCCATAAGAAGACTAGGAGGACAGTTAGCAAAAGAAACAATATGTAGCAAATACTTGAGAACTTTACTTTACATCTATGCTATAAGAGTATCAGCCATCCAAGAGCTAAGGTGTGTACCAAGAAACGCATTATCATTTGAAGGAATAATTGGAAGACTCACTACCTTTGAGCTATCCAACTTTGATAACTATAAGCTAGAAAATTTTGAATCTGCATTCAAAGCTAAGATGACAATGAAGGACAACAAGGATTACAAAGGTAAAGGCAAAAGATGCTACATTGTTGAAGAAGACTTTGACGATAATGATGATGAAGTAGTCTATGTGGCTATGAAAGATGAATTAGATGAAGATGAAGCAAGTGCTTTGGTAACCTGCATGAACAAGAATGATAGATGGATCATAGATAGCAAATGTTCTCATCACATGACTGGAGACAAAAGTAAGTTCATTTCCTTTACTCAATATGAAGGAAATAGTGTTAGATTTGGTAACAATGCACCATGTCAGATCAAAGGAAAAGGTAGTATCAAGCTTACTGAAAAGATATCATGTGATAATACATACTATGTTGAAGGCCTGAATTATAACTTGTTAAGTGTCTCACAGTTAGGCAACATAGGATGTAAGGTTGAATTTGAAAAAGGAATTGCTAAGATTTATGATTCTCAAGGAAGTCTATTAGGAAAAGGTGATCAGACTAAGAGTAATTTGTTTTACCTTGACATGGAAGATGCTTCTTGTCTCATTGTTCAAACTGATGATGTATGGTTATGGCACAAGAGGCTATGTCATGTAAATTTTGACAATCTGATAAGCATCAGCAAAATGAAGAAAGTCAGAGGTCTACCAAAGTTGAAGAAACCTGATAACATCATGTGTAAACAATGCCAACTAGGGAAGATGACCAAGTCAACTTTCAAAAGCAAGACTTATACTTCCAATAAAGTATTAGAGCTAGTTCGTACTGACTTGTATGGTCCTATTGAAGTACAAAGCTACAAAGGTGACAGATACATAATGCTATTTGTAGATGACTATTCAAGAATGATGATAGTCATGTTCCTAAAAAAAAATCAGATGCATTCCAAATGTTCAAATGGTACTTTGCCAGAGTTGAGAAAGAAATTGGAAAGAACCTAAAATGTCTAAAATTTGATAGAGGAGGTGAATTCACATCAAGAAAATTTGAAGAGTTTTGCAATGAAAGAGGAATTAAAAGGCAAACATCAGCACCCAAAACTCCACCTTAGAATGGTATAGCAGAGAGAAGGAATAGATTAGTTATTGACTATGCTAGGACCTTAATGATGGAGAAAAATGTTGCACTCAAGTACTAGAGAGAAGCTGTAAGTACTGCAGTCTACAAACTCAACAGAGTTTAGGTCAAGAAAGGTACAAATGCAACACCTTTTGAATTATGGTATGGGCATTCTCCTAATGTAAAATATTTCAAAATATTTGGATGCAAATGCTATATATATAAAGAGTCTAGAAATGGAAAGTTTGATGCAAAGAGTGAGGAAGGAACATTTCTTGGTTATTCTACTAGAAGCAAAGCTTATAAGTGCTTGAATGGTAACATTAACAAAGTAGTAGAAAGCACAAATGTGAAATTTGATGAGCTTGCAGAAGTTCAAAGTGTTGAGAACACCAAGAAAGAAGAAGAATAAAAGACCTTTGTATACTTTTATGAAGGTATACCTAATAATGGTGAAGTTGCAACTCAGAATGACAATCAACAATAGAATCTAGTATCTGCCGAGTCACAGACAGTAAATGCTGAACAATAGACACATTTAGAAGCTGAGCTGTAGAATACAAAAAATGTTCATTCAGATTCTGAGAATAGCCAACAAGAAGAAAATGAACAAATACCTGATGAAAATATGCATGAGGATACAAATTCTGAAAGAGACAACATGCAAACAAGGAAAGAACTTGTATTGGCAAAGTATGTGAAAAGTCATCATCCTGCAGATCAAATTATTGGAAACAAAGAGGTAGGACCAATGACAAGGAATAGACTCAGAAATGAAACATGTCTGCTCAGCAAAATGGAACCAAAAATAGTAAGTGAAGCCATAACAAATGATGACTGGTATAATGCTATCAAAGAAGAAATAGAACAAATTGAGAAGAACAAGACATGGACCTTAGTCTCAAGACTAGTTGATAAGAATGTGATTAGAACCAAGTGGGTGTTTAGAAACAAGTTAGATGAGAATGGTGAAATCACAAGAAACAAAGCAAGATTAGTCTGCAAAGGATATGCACAAGAAGAAGGAATAGATTATGGAGAAACTTTTGTTCCAGTTGCCAGAATGGAAGGAGTAAGGACCTTACTGGCATATGCAGCCTTCAAAGGATTTAAAGTCTATCAGATGGATGTAAAGTCTACATTTCTGAATGGTATACTTGAAGAGGAAGTCTACATAGAGCAACCAAAAGGTTTTGTTGATGAAAAGAACAAAAATAAGGTATGTAAATTACACAAGGCTCTATATGGATTAAAGCAAGCCCCTAGAGCTTGGTATGAGAGACTTCACAAGTATTTGGTGCAAATAGGATTTGAAAGAACTGATGATAACAACAACATGTACATCAAATTAGAAGAAGGTAAGAATATTCTTGTATCTGAAATATTTGTGGATGATATAGTTTTTGGAGGAAAGGAAGCACTTTGCAAAAGTTTTGCTGACAAAATGAAACATGAGTTTGAGATGTCTATGTTTGGAGAAATCAAGTTCTTTGTAGGATTGTAGGTACATCAACTAAAACATGGCATATTTGTGACACAATCAAAATACATCAAAGAGATACTCAAAAAGTTTGGATTGGAAGACTCCAAACCTGTCAACACACCAATGGCAATAGGACATAAGCTATCTAAAAATGATGAATCAACTGAAGTCAATCAAACAATGTATAGATCCATGATTGGAAAACTACAATATGTTGTACATAGTAGACCAGACATAGCACTAGTAGTAGGAATAGTGGCTAGATTCTCTGCCAATCTTAGAGAAAATCATCTCATGGCAATAAAAAGGATAATGAGGTATCTCAAAGGAATTGATGATTTTGGCCTATATTACAAAAAGAATGAGAAGTTTGAGCTCAATGCATACACAAATGTAGATTGGGGAGGCAACATTGATGATAGGAAAACCACAAGTGGAGGAGAATTATTCTTATGTAAAAGGCTAGTTACTTGGACTAGCAAGAAAAAAACATGCTCATCTCAGTCCACTGCAGAAGCAGAATATGTGGCAGCAGCAGTCAATTGCACAAACATTGTATGGATCAAACATCTATTAAAAGGAATGAAAGAAGAAGTAACCAAATGTATGATACTGTATTGTGATAATACAAGTGCTATAAACATATCCAAGAATCCAGTGATGCATGCAAAAACCAAGCATATTGCAATCAAGTATCACTATGTCAGAGAATTGGTGGAAGACAAACAAGTGAAGATGGAGTACATTCACACAAATGAACAAATTGCAGATATCTTCACCAAACCATTGCCCAAGGATGCTTATGAATATCTTAGAGGCAAGTTGGGGGTAATGCCCCTAACTCAAGTAGTCTAAAGCAACATAGAAGCTGCCTTGCATCAATAGGAATAGATCATTAAAATATCAGAAGAATGATGTAGAGGATGACAACAGGAGTAGAAACTCTAGATCAGTCACAAGCATGGTGACAAAGGGAGAAAACATGAGATGCAAAGTTTATATTGAAGCATGATGTAGATGCTACATCTTTGGCATTTATGTCAAACAGGGAGATATATGATATAACTGATCAATACAAAGTAAGAGGGAGATATATATGAAGGATCATGAATACAAAGTAAGGATTCAACAGTCTAGAGGGAGAAGCAAAACAAAGGATTCAAATTTTGGTGGTAACTAAGTTGATCAGCTTAATCCTTTGATAAGTTTGGTTTGCCATCAATGCCAAAGAGGGAGATTGTTGGAAATGATTGAAAAGATCACGAATGAAGAATAATGGAACTGGTAAAGAATGTTTTCAATCATTTTTTTGTCATTGATGTCAAACTTGCCACTTGCAGGAATGACAATTGCTTTAGTGATCCAAATACTATCAATTGGTTGATTGACAGGGAGGTGGCAATCAATAAGATGTAACTAGAGTACCTAGAGAAAGGTTGAAGTTATGCTGTTGTAATGAAGTATAAGGATCAACTAAGCCATTGATGAAATAGTGTATTGATGACATACTCTAAGACACAGAGGATGGACACACTAAGACATATCAAAGATGTAAGGATTAACTAAGTTCTAGTAAGTGCCAAACAAATTCTCAGTTGAAGCCAAGCAAGCTCAATTTAGTGTGTGCCAAGTGATCTTCAGGTGTCAAGTAGTCTTTAGGGGCCAAGTGAAGATCAGGTGCTGAGTAACACAAAATCCTTTAGGTATCGAGCAGCAAAAATAGATAATGGATGCCGAGTAAGTCTTCAAGTGCCGAGCAAAGCATAAAATGCTATAGGTGCTGAGCGCCAGTAAATAATAATAGAAGCCGAGTAACACAGAAGGAGCCGAACATCAGTAAACCAATGATGCCAAGTTGCTACATTATTTGTTAAAGTCAAAAATTCACTAGATCAACAATGATAAGTTTGTTACATCAAATTTTGTGAATTAGTTGGATGATAAGGATGATGAGTAGATGTCATAGAATTCTATGTAATCCATGCAAACCATTTTTAAGGTGAATGCTAATGGATTTATCATGAAGTTTCTAGAAGAAGAAAATTGAAGGGAAAACAATGCCATTTTCTCAAGAGCAAATTAAGATTTGAGCGAGAAATTGAGAACATAACTTCTTTATAAGGAGCTACAGGTTAGAGATCAAGTGCTCATGCATGAGAAGGAGTTGGTCATAAGTGTAATCATGTGAAGAAGCCAAGAGGAGTAAGAACAGAGCATCAAGACTCTGAATTGTTCAAGTGATTAGAGAGAGCATTGGCATAACAAGTGAAAGAACTCAAGAAGACAGATCTTGAAGGGTGAACAAGCTGTCAACACTACAAAGGAGGAAATCCAAGCAAAGAAGAGAACATAAGAAGTGATTTGAAATCTACACAGTGAGGGTTGCAATCTATATTAGGTCAAAACCCTTCTAATACTTTCTTACCATTGTATTAGATATTGAAACCCTATATTGCTAGGTTAGCTTAATAGCTAGGTGGATAAGCCTTAGGAAAAGGATAAAGAGATCCCTAGGAGAAGGACAAAGAGATACATAGGATAAGGATAAAGGGATCCTTAAGAGAAGGATAAAGAGATCCTTAAGAGGAGGATAAGAGATCCTTAGAGAGGGATGAAAGATTCTTTTGAGAAGGTGACTAAAAATCCCATGGACTTGGGTGAGCCTAACAGCTCTATGTAAATCTTTTAATAGGGTGACATTCCAAGTTTAATGTTCTTAGATCCTTTAACAAGGTCACATTTAACAATGTGCTATAGCCTTTAACAAGGCAGGCCATCAAAAGTGGTTGAAATCAATTGCGCAGTTATTTTGTGGGTATCATCCCCACTCCAGTTTTACCTTCTTATTCTTGGAGAGTTTATGGGTTATCAAATCCTTAGTGTTATGGTGTGATGCATGTTTACTTTTCATGGTTGTTTAATGTTCAATTGCATGCATGATAATTTCAGTTATGTGCCATTAAGGATTTGTAGAAAAAGTTGTATTGGACATCGTTGGACCTTGGATAACTGATTCACCCCACCCCCCCTAAGTTATTCTAAATAATTCTAACATTATTGTCAAGTAACATAGATTCTTAGTGTTTGTCGAGTGATTAAGTGCTAACCAAGTTACAATAGTATTTTTAGTAACTAAGTTTGGTTTTGATTTGTATTGACATCTAAGGGATCTAGTATTTATTTTTGTGGTAACTGATTCACCCCTCCCCCCTTAGTTACTCCTATTATATTTACAACAATTGGTATCAAAGCTTTTAGTGCTTGCAAAGAAGGTTTCAAGGACCTAAGCTAAAGATCAAGATGTCTTATAGAAGAGAGATCCCTAAGCTGAACAGAGATAACTTTAAGGCATGACAGGAACTCATGATAATGCATTTGAAAACCATTAAAAACTCAGGCCTAAACTGCCTAGACACCAGGTATGCGACACCTATTGGAACTATGACTATTGAAGAAATTACAAAAAAGAAGAATAAAAACATTATGATGATTGATATTGCTTCAATTCTCAACTATGCTGAGTTTGATGAAGTCAAAGAGTTTCATACTACTTATGAGACATGGATCAAGCTCAAAGCTATCTATGGAGGTGATGACAATGTAAGGAGAGCTAAGGAAAAAAGTCGCAGAGGTCAATTTGATCAAATGAGAATGAGAGAAGATGAGAACATTACAAAATATAGTGATAGAATCAAAGTCAGTGTGTGTGCAATCAGAGCTTTAGGAGGAAAGATAGATGATGAAACAATGATAAGAAAGGTTCTTAAAATACTTCTTCCTATATATACTATTAGAGTTTCAACAATTCAATAAATGAGGTTGTTAGTGTAAAGCATTAGTTACTATTTACACTTTACTTAAGTTTACTTAGGTTAATGAATTATTATATTAGTTTTCATTTAGACACCTAGGAGTATGCATAGTCATATGAGTTATCTTGTTGACAACATGAGAGTTTGCATATTCAACTGAGTTGTCATGTAGACAATATAGTTGTTCACACTCTAATTGAGCACATGGTGTCTACAACATCTTTTTACGAGATACAACTATGTAAGCTTATCTTGTCATCATTGCACAAACTCTTGTGCTCAATGGAGGATAATCTAATCTCGGTGGACATGTGCTTAGTTGTGAGGCTTATCACTTTGCTAAATCCTAGTCATTCTAGAGGCCTTTATATACATGCACTTTTAGTGTGTATTAATGAATTATTCATTCTCATATTGTTATTATGATCATAAATTATTGGTCCATATTGTGCTAAGTTCTTGAGCTTCTTGATCTTGGTGTCATTTTGGCTTAAGGAAAATTCTTGCATTGTATCAGAGCCGAGAGAGCTTCATTTCATAACCATTGAAGACCATTATTGCTTCACCTCTTAGAGGACCATGATTTAGATCCAAAGTGACTATAGCTATTGGGGGCGTCTAGAGCCAAAACAAACCTCATCATTGCATCTGGAGTGTCAATTTGGTGAATTTTGACTATAAATTTGCCTACCCAGGCTATAGTCAAATTTGAGGCAAATTTTTTTGCAAAGCAGAACCCAAAGACCCGATTTACAAAATTGGTATTGATCATTTCAGATCTATGCATTTAATTTTTGGATCTATATTTTTTATTTCTATCTTTACATTTTTTCGAATTTGTAATTATTTTCTTCCAAATTTTTTTAACCATCAGGCCTATAGGAGAGCATTTATTATATGCAAACTGAGTGATCAATTCCCAGTGCACACGACCAAAATTTCCACATAATCTAGCACACATCACATATTGGTGGATCTCCCCATAAACCAGTGCAACTGACACATTGTGGCTTGCTCATTATTAAACACTCTGATCATTGTGCATTTTAAATATATTACACAACTCCATCACTACAGATGTGGGACTAAAAAACTCCCATTCATCGGTGATAATTGTTCCTGCCAGCCACTTTAGCTTCCCTGCCAGCCACTACATAGTCAATGGCCACTTTACTGACCTCCCACCAGAGACCTCCTCCCTACTAGCTTTCAAAACTGGCGACCGCTTTTGCTGACACCATCCATTAGCTTTGCTAATGCAGATCTACTAAGATTTTCTAGTCACTACCCATCTAGTTCCTAGCTGCCACATCAACAACTTTGGTAGCAACACGTCATGATGCACAGTTGGATCCCATTCAACACTCGCAACCACCAAATTGACTACCAGCACTAACTCAACAATTCTTGCCATGTCGATCTGCCACCTTTGCTGCCAATGTGGATGACAAGTCAACACCCCTATTAGCAGACACATTAGCATCTATACACTATTGGCATCATTTGACACATCACTGTACAGACTTGCATAGTCAGCTTGATAGTACTACCATGTCAGCCAGACAACCCTTTTTTGCTGACACTATCTTTTTCATTAGCCTAAATTTGACATCTGTCTGACTGTCACTAGCAGGTCAAATTGCACTGTTGTGATGACTGTTTGGATGTCAAATTTAACCCAATGTTTTTAGGGTAGACCCCTCACCATATGCAGTTTTGATTTGACAGTCCAAATTTGGGAGGCCATATCTTAGTCATCTAAACTCTAAATTAGGTATAATGTTTTTTGATTTTGGCTAGAATTTCTTGAATTTTTTAGTGGTGCTATTATTTTTTGGTTTTAGTGCATGAATTTGTCAAAAAAATTTAGTTTTTGGAAACTATACCTATCCAATCTTACATTTTGCAACTTCAAATGCTCCGTATAGGCTCATTTGAACACATAATTAGGTTCCATTTTTTTGAAAATGCATAATTTTTTGTCTACTTTCTAGATCTACAATCAGATTATAGGCTTGTGTGGAAAAAAAATCACTTTTAGAAATAGGTCCTTCTTTGCATTGTATTGCTTTGATCAAACTTCAATTGTTGTATATTTGAGCTATAGTTCTAAGTACCAGATTTGAACTCCAAGAGGAGGTTGTAAACAACAAAATCAAAAGCCCACTTAGGCCTAAATTTGCAAGCAGCTATTGTAAATGCACTAAGTATAAAGTGCCAAAATTATTCATTTTGGTGTTTTTTTGATTGAGTGAAATGGGGTGGTGTCTCTTGGTGTTGTGTTCCTCTTTTCTTGTTGTTATATTTCTTTCCTTGCATTATGGGAATCCTTAATATTCCAAAATTAACACCACATAACTATGCTAGATGGTTAGTTAAAAAATGGTATGAATTGATGAATGAAGAAGTTTCTCAATATGTAGATAGATCTTTTCCTAAACCAACAGGTGATCAAATATCTCAAAGTGAAATTCATGCTTGGGAAACAAAAGATAGGAAAAACCTAAGACTCATTAGGTTAGGGGTTGATGATAAGATCCTCTATCAGATCATGAAATATAATACATCCAAGGAAACTTGGGATGTCCTTAAAAACTTATATGGGAAAGTGACTAAGGAGGATGTCTAGAATATTGAATATGAGCTTATCTCCCTAGACCCTAAGAGCTTTGACTCTATCCAAGATTTTATCATTAAGGTGAATGAATTGAGAACAAAACTTAATGGTTTTGGTAGTCCCATTAAAGATGATAGGTTGATTTTTCTAATTCACAATAAATTGCCATCTAAATACTCCACATTTGTCTCTTCTTTCAACACCACAAAGACTACCTTAGGGGCTTCCTATAAGAAAATCACTTTTGATGACTATACTTAGTTGTTAGAGGATGAACAAGCTAAGTTGATAATAATGGGGATTCTCAAGTCTTCAAATTCTAAGGCATTGGTGGCTAACAATGAGAGTTCTAAAAATTCAACTGGTGAAAGTTCAAACAAAGGAAAGGGCAAAAAGAAGAAATAGAAAGATAACAAGCAAGGGGACATAGATAAGTCACCACCAGCATCAAATCAACAACAAGGAAAGTCTTCTCCTAATATCAACAAAAGGGGGACAATAATTAGGAAAAGAAGAAGTGTGCCTATTGCAAGAGAACTAGTCATGATGAACATCAGTGTTATCACAAAAAAATTGATGAATTGAAAAACATCATGAAGAAACACAATGTTTCATTGCCTAATGCTTATAAGGAAAATGGGTCTTCATCTTCAGATTCTAAGAGCAAAGGGCAAGCTTTACTCACAAACACTATTACTCAGGGGAAATAGATTATTGACTCAGGTGCCACACATCACATGGGTGCTTCAATGAGAGATTTTTCTTCCATGACACCTTAGGAGGTACCTCACATCTTTGTAGGGGATGATACTAAAGTGGAAGTTGAAGGAAAAGGTGAAGTTGAGATAGAAAATGGAGCATTCAAGGATGTACTCTATGTTCCTAATCTTACCTCCAACCTTCTTTTAGTCTACCAAATCACTCACTATGGAGGTGGAAATAAGATTGAATTTCTTCTATATTTAGTGGTAGTGAAAAGCATCAAAGATGACTCTATGGTTGTAATAGGTGAAGTAATCATGATTCAAGGTGTTACACTTTTTCTTCCTTTATGCCTAAATATAATGCACAAGCCTTGTTAATGCATTCAAATACAAAAAGAAAACTATGGCATGAGAGATTTGGACATCTCAACTATAGGTATCTTCAACAACTTAGTTGCAAGAACATGGTTCATGGTGTACGTCAAGTCCAATTTTTAGGTGGTGTTTGTTTAGGTTGCACACTTGGGAAGCATCTAGAAAAATGTTTGACAAGGGGAAGTCTTGGAGAGCACAATGTGTTCTTGAACTAGTTCATAGTGATATGGTTGGCCCATTTATAATGCCACCATTTGGAAAGTCTCACTATGCACTCACCTTCATTGAGGACTTTTTGCTATACTTGGGTTTTCTTAATGGCTCATAAGAGTGAAGTGTTTGAATGATTTCTTAGCTTCAAGGCTCAAGTAGAAAAGTAGTTAGAAAAAGCCATCAAAGTCCTTCAAACAGATAATGGAGGGGAGTTTGTGAACTCAAGACTTATAGACTTTTGTACTCAAGAGGGAATTGACCATCAACATTTAGTATCACATACATCATAGTAGAATGGTGTTGTCAAAAGGTAGAAAAGAAACCTCAAGGAGATGACCACTTGCATGCTACTACATAAGTCTCTTGATCAAGTCTTTTGGGCTGAAGTAATGAATTGTGCTAACTACATCTAGAATAGGAGTCCTCATAAAGCTTTGGATGGTGTAAATCCTTTTCAAGCTTGGAATGGTAGGAAACCTTTTGTAAAGCACTTTAGAGTCTTTGGTTATCTAGCACGGGCATGAATACCTCCATAGAAATGTAAGGCATTGGAATCTAAAAGTAAACCTTGCATCTTTGTTGGTTGTGCAGACTCTCATAAAGCCTACAAGTTGATGGATCTAGAGACACATGACATTTTTTATGAGAGGAGTGTAAACTTTGAAGAAAGTTGTCCCAACTTTAATTCTTTAACTCCTCCTTCCTCCTTCTTTGAAGAGAGTGACAACAATGATAGTGAATTTCAAGATGTTCATGCACAACCCAAATAGAGGCATCAACCAGATGAGGTTAAGGATATTCCTGCTACATCTTCTTCCACTAGACCTACATGGGCTCAACAAACATTGGATGCAGTAGGACTATTGGCAAGGATTCCTTCAGATACTAGGAGGACAAGATCATAACATAACTCACTCCCTCATGTTTATATTATAGTTGCTTCTAATCCTCAATCATTCAAAGAAGCTTTAGGTATTCTAGAATGGGATAAAGCAATGGAGGAAGAATATAATTCTCTTATGAGAAATGACACATGGGACTTAATCTCTCTTCCTAAGGGAATAAAATTGGTTTAGTTTAAATGGATCTATCAGACCAAGTTTGTAGTGGATGGAAGTGTTGATAAGCATAAGGATAGAATTTTTGCAAAAGGTTTCTCTCAGGTACCTGGCATTAACTACACTGAGACCTTTGCACTAGTTGTAAAAATTAACTCCATTCATTTGACACTAGCTATAGCTGTAGCTCAAAAATGGGTTGTTCATCAGATGGATGTGAAAAGTGCTTTCTTGAATGGTGATCTTCATTAAGAGATTTATATGGAGCAGCCACAAGGATTCATTTAGGATTCTACCTTGGTTTGCAAATTGAAAAAGTTTATCTATGGACTAAAACGAGCTCCAAGAGCTTGGTATTCCAAGATGGATTCTTTCCTTCTCTCAGTAGGGTTCACTAGATGTCATTCTAATCAGAATGTCTACATTATTCAGAGGGATGATTCTCACTTGCTACTTGTGCTTTATGTTGATGACTTGATCATTACAGGGAGCACAACATCCATCATTGATAGTGTCAAGGCTACTTTGCAAGACAAATTTTTGATGACAAATTTGGGTCTACTTCATTATTTCCTTGGTATTGAGATACATCAGTCTTCATTAGGGATCACATTATCAAAAACCAAGTATGCTCTTGATCTTCTTGCTCAATTTTGCATGAGTGACTGCAAGGCTGCACCTGCTCCATTTCTTTCAGATGTTAAGTTAGAAGCAAAGTGTTCCACTCCACTTGTTTATGCTACTTTGTATAGATAGTTGGTTGGAAGTCTCATCTACTTGAAAAATACATGCCATGACATATCCTTTGCAATTGGCATGGTTTCTTGATTCATGCAAGAGCCACATGAACTTCATTGGAAGGTAGCCAAATGCATCCTACACTATATTTAGGGTACACATACATATGGAATATGCTATGCAACTGGTACTAGACTATATTTAGTAGGTTATACAGATTTTGACTATGCAAGAGATATTAATTCTCACAAAAACACTTTAGGATATATGTTTCATCTTGGTTCTGGCCCCATTTGTTGGCAAAGTAAAAAGTAGAACACTATTTCTCTTTCATTGATTAAGGTTGAGTATTGAGGAGCTGTCAATGTAGCTATAGAGGCTATTTGGTTACAACATATTCTAAAGGAGTTTGGTTTTGACATACCTAGACCTAAAATCATCCATTGTGGTAATTAGAGTGCCTTTGAAATCTCAAAACATCTTGTGCAACATCAATAGACAAAACACATTGAGGTTCATATGCACTACATTAGAGAGCTGATTAATGAGTAGGTCATTGCATTGCAATATTGTCCTATAGAGTAGTAGATTTCTGACATCTTCACCAAGCCCTTCATTGAGGTCAAGTATCTTCATTTGCAAAATCTCTTGGGGGTGCAAGATTTTTCACTATGGAGGGTTACATGACTCTTCTCTTCTTTTTTGTACATATCTCTCTTTTTGGGGGAGGGTTTTTCCCATGAGGTTTTCCCTCTTTCTCCATTTTCAGAGAGATTGCATTACATTACATTGCATTGTGTGTACATCATTTCATTTTTACATGGGTACCTAACATGACCTAGTAGCTAGGACCAATCATAGCTTTTGTGAGCTTAAGTGCATTCCCCTAAGTTGCACTTAAGGGGGGTGTTAGTGTAAATAATTAATTACTATTTACACTTTACTTAAGTTTACTTAGGTTAATGCATTATTATATTAGTTGTCATGTAGACACCTAGAAGTATGTGTAGTCATATGAGTTGTCTTGTTGACAACATAAGAGTTTACATATTTAATTGAGTTGTGATGTAGACAATATAGTTATTTGCACTTTAATTGAGCACATGGTATCTACAACATCTTTTTATGATATACACCTATGTAAGCTTATCCTCTCATCATCACACAAATTCTTGTGCTTAATGGAGGATAATCCACTCTTGGTGGATAGGTGCTTAGTTGTGAGGCTTATCACTTTGTTAACTCCTAGTCATTCTAGATGCCTTTATACATAGACACTACTAGTGTGTATTAATGAATTTTTCATCCTCATATTGTTATTATGATCATACATTATTGGTCCATATTGTGCTAAATTCTTGAGCTTCTTGATCTTGGTGTCATTTTTCCCTAAGGAAAATTCTTATAGAGATGTGATCCTAAGAATGACCTATCATGGGATGCACTAGTAAGAAGGTTGACAATATTTGAGTTAGATAACTATGAAAACTATGTTCCTAACTCTAGAAACCTTGGGTATACATTTCAAGCCATGTTATCACTCAAGAAGAAAGCTGAAAAATCTAAAAATTAATTTGATAGTGAGGATGAAGATCTTGAAGCCATCAAAGCATTACTTGTGAGAATATTTCTCGAGGGTAAAGGGAAGTACAAAGACAAAATTCCTTTGATATGCTTTTCTTGTGAAGAAGTTTCTCACATTGCTACAAGGTGTCCACATAGAGAAGACAAAAAAAAAAGAGAATAATGACAAGTACAAGGGCAAGGACTTCAAAAACTATAAGGACTACAAGGAAAAAGGTAAGAAATATTGCTACATTGCTAAAGATTCTGATAGTAGTGAAGAAAAAGATGAAATGGTCTACATTGCTATTAAGGATGAATCAAATGATGATAATGATAAGATGACACTTATCTCACATATTATTAAGAATGATACATGGATTATTGATAGTGGTTGTTCTCACCATATGACCGGTGACAAATCTAAATTTGAGAACTTGTTATACTATGATGGTGGAAGTGTTAGATTTGGCAATGATGAACCATGTTATGTGAAAGGTAGAGGTTGTATTGCACTAAAAAATTATCTTAGATGTGATAATGCTTATTAGGTTGAAGGACTGAAGCATAATCTACTTAGTGTGGCTCAATTGAATAACATTGGATTCAAGGTAGAATTCAAGAATGAAAAGGCCAATCTACTGGATGGGAAAGGAAATCTAGTTGGGACTGGTAAGAAAAAAAAAGGTAATCTATTCTACCTAGATCTTAATGGAAGATCATGTTTCATTGCTCAATTAGAAGAAAGGTGGTTATGGCATAAAAGGTTATGTTGTGTGAATTTTAATAACCTGATAAACATAAGAAAGAGAAAAAGGGATAGAGGTATTCTAAGCCTAAAGAAACCTAGCATGGGCATGTGCAAGATTTGTCAAATTGGTAAGATGGGCAAGGCAAGTTTTAAAAGCAAGAACTATCATTCTGAAGAAGTACTGGAGTTGGTTCATACAAACCTTTGTGGACCTATTGGCATAGAAAGCTACATAGGAGTTAAGTACTTTATTTTATTTGTTGATGATTATTCTAGAATGTTGAGAGTTATGTATTTGAAGGATAAATTAAAAGCTTTTCAAAAGTTCAAATGGTATTTGGCTAGAGTGGATAAAGAAATAGGAAAGAAACTAAAATGCTTAAGATTAGATAGAGGAGGATAATTCATTTCTAATGAATTCAATGAATTCTATAATGAGAGGGGAATTAAAAGGCAAGTGTTTACACCTGGTACACCTTAGTAGAATGACATAGATCAATCATGGATTGTGCAAGGACCCTAATGATAGAGAAGAATGCTGCTATCAAATACTAGAAGGAAACAATCAACACTACAGTTCATACTTTAAATCGAGTTCAATTGATGAAGGATTCAAATAAAACACCTTTTGAATTATGGTATGGCTATAAACCTAATATGTGCTACTTTAAAGTATTTGGCAGTAAATGTTATATTCTGAAGGAGTCTGGAAAATGAAAATTTGATGTGAAAAGTGATGAAGGCATATTTCTAGGATATTCCAATAAGAGCAAAGCATATAAATGTATGAATCTATCTACTCATAAAGTTATGGAAAGTGCACATGTGAAGATTGATGAGTTTGCAAAAAAGAGTGAAGTACATAGTAGTTAGGACCTTGAAGACTATAGAAAGTTTGTTTACTATGAACTTGGTATTGTACCTAATGTTTAAGCAAGTGACAATTATTAGCCTTCACCACCCGAGTCCCCAAAATCTCTACCCAAGTCACAATTAGTGGGACTCGAGCATGACTCAGAAGATCATGGTGAACCTAGTGATTTTAGAAAGGAGCCCAAACTTGCTGGATATGTTAGAAGGCATCATGCACCCAAGAAAATCATTGGAGATTAATCAGTTGGTACAATGACAAGGAACACATTAAAATGTACATGTTTTCTTACTAAATGTGAACCTAGATTTGTAAAAGATACATTAGAGAATGAAAGATGGATTGAATCTATGAATGAAGAAATTGATCAGATAGAAATGAATAAGAACTGGACTCTTGTTCCTAGTCTATACGTGAAAACCTTCTCTACTGGGAGCACGTGTAAACATTAAAACATTAGTAGCATGTGCATATAGAAATATCAAAATCAAGATAACTACTCAAAACATTATGTTTTAATACTAATGCAACCAATAAACAAGAGTTCTCACACAGCCTCAGAGAAGCTCAACAAGGGCACCCACAAGAGGCCTTGTTGGTGTGCTCAAGATTCGGGGATGTGGATGTGCTCTCCCAAACACAACTATGAATTCCAATGATATGAAAATAAAATAATGAATATAAACCTACATATGCTTAGTGATCAAGAATACCTCAAGAGATGGTTATGGAAAAAAACATTCTTGAGAGCATTCAAAGATGTGAGTGATGGATCCAAGGAAATAAACTAAGTTAACAATGCAAATGAAATGAACTAGCAACTATCAAAGGTTAGAAAAAATACATAAAATTACTAAAAAGCTCTAGAATTATACTAGTATGATAACAATGCAAATGAGGGAGATGAGAAATGCTTGAGACAAGGGCTCTATTTATAGGCTTGAGAGAGGCCTTGGGGAGGTGGCATCTATGTGGTATCCACATAGGTGCCACAAGGGAGACACATGGGCTAATGGAACAAGCTATGTAATGGTCAACATAAGCCTTTTTGGTGAAAGGGATGGCTCAAGGTTTGGTCACACATGTGTGAGAAACCTTGGAGAAACGAAAGGGGGACAAGTGTGTAAGAGTGTAAGACTTTTTTGGATAAAATAATGAAATAGAAACTTTATTGCATCTTGAGTTGCTTACACATGTGTGATCAAACACTTAGCTGCTAAAACATGTTTAGAAAGGTGTTTAGGATTAATTACTTTGGATTAACTAATGGGTAGGCTTAGAAGGATGAGAGTGATGGGTGTAGACTAGGTTTTAGGATGGGATTACGATTAAATTAAATAGGATTTAAGTTAATCATAGGATTAAAGAATTTAATAAAGTGGAGGGAATTATTTAAAAGTGGATTTATGGAGCATTATTTATTAAATAAATTTAATACATTAGAGGGGATATATTTGAATTAAATTTAAATATATTAGGGAAATGAACCTATTTAATTAAATAAATTTAATTACATAAGTAGCAGAATATGAAAAATATAATTAATTAATAAATAATTAATTATAATGTCAAAGGAGATATTAAATAAATTAATATAGTGTTTGGGATGATTTTAAGTGTCTATATTTTGCCCCTCTTTGATGTGATGTTGGGATGACATTATATCAAAGAAAAGAAAATATAGGTTTCCCTAGAAAGGATAGGAGTCCTAGGAGTTGTGTCGTAGTGATGACAGGGGAGGAGGGTGCCCCCTCGAGGAAATTGGGTGAAAAAGGAAATATATTTTCCCCCATTTTCTTGAAAATAGACATGGGAAGGAAAAGGAAAAGAGCAAAGGCTTAAAAGATGACCTTGCATGACTTGTTGGTAAGATTGGAATGAAGTAGGGTGAAGTGGATAATGATTAATCTAAATGCATCCTAACTACATGAATGCATGGGATTCAATTTGGTTCATATGGGAGAACACACCCTAGTTTGATTTTTTAAGAGGAGTTATGCATCAAATGCCATAGTATCATAGATGGCAAGGTTCCTTTGTATGGACTAGACTTGTAAAACACAATGTAGATTTTGTAGCTATGATGGAACAAATGATAGATACACACTAGAGAGGTTTGGGCACACCTAAAATCTTTTCAGGGATCTTGGTGGAAAGTGTGCTAAGCTGTTGCCCCTAGTGAGTAATGCATAACCATGACTCAAAACTGATATAGATGTACTAAAGAATCATGAAAATAAACCATATCATAAAATTACTTGTGTAGTCAGGTTAAACCATTGAAATGATACCAAGATATTGAAGATTGAGGCACACTTGGGGAGACTATTGCTGTAATACAAAGATAAAATAAACAAAAGGCCTTATGACCAAGTAGTCACTTAGTCCACAGTTCTTGCCATGAACTTTATGTGAATGGTGTATTTGTTAAGCCTATGTAGGAATGATACATCCTGTAAGGAAAAAATTGATTGTTTGATTGAATTGTATTGAAAATGTTTATGATTGTTCACTGGCAATTGTGTAAAAGGAATAAGGTTCTCAAATCATGTAGTCTTCGTGTAAATTAGTGTAAGTTTGTTTACAATCACTATTTTGATAAGTTCAATTTGATGGGTTGAAGCTTAGTATCATGAGATTAGATGATGAATAGAAGAATTTGGACAAGATAATGGATGAATGAAGAGCTTGATTGAATGGGCTGTATGATGTTGATAAGATTGGGTTAGAATAAAAAAGATACTTAGATAGGATATAAATTGATTTGTATGAAATGATTGGAAGAAGAGAGTGTAATTAGATTAGAGGATAAATGAACCGATTGCATGAATAAAAATGACTAGATTGGGACCACTGACAAGGGAGATCCAAGGAATGTTAAATGGATGAGAATGGTGGGGATAACCAAATGGTGAAATAATATGGGGGACCAAAGGATATGGTATTAAAAAATGGGGAGCCAAGGACCATGTTTCAAAGAAGTTCAAATGCCCCAGACAAAAGGATATGAAAATGAAAGGAAATATGGTGGCAAAGGATGCATGGAAATAGAAAGATGATGCAAAGGATATTTTATGGAGGAAGGGAAGGCATGTGTTCTTCCAAAGCATGTATGAACATTTTGTTATCATGCCTCTAGTATTGATCATGAGCATAGGCCTGAAAGTGAAATGAATAGTAGATATGGGAGGGAGGTACAAAATGGGGACAAGGATATGAAGAGTATGGATGAAATGTGGGACATGAAATGGATGGAATGCATGGGATAATCAAGACCAAGGACATATGAAAGAAGGATGGAAGTATGTAGGAGTATTGATGGAGGATGGAGGAAATGAAATGCCAAGGACTATGGGATGCAAGATATTGATAGGATGTCAAGATAAAATACATGAAACTGGATGGGAATATGTAGGATAATGGATGGATATGAAAAGTGAACATGAATGGATGAAAGAAATAGGATAGTCAAGATCAAAGATGGAAAAGGATGATAAGCAATAGATGGAAGTATGGAGGACATATAATACAATGTGGTATGGATTGAGCTTCTCCCCAGTGTAGATTACAAGTGGAAGAGGAAAAGTGAATGGATGGATAAGTGGAATTGGAAGACATTGGATACATGATAGGAAAATAAAGGGAGGACTCAAGAATCTGGATACATGGATTGTATCCCTTGATATTTATTTCTCTTTCTTCTTTTCAAGGAATTCTTACTATTTTCTCATAGATGTTGGTAGGATAGTGAAAAGAAGGATGAAATGGTTGGTAAATGGAGGTCAAGGACTTATGAAAAAGTTTGGATTAAGGGGGTGGAGTGGTTGGGAGGAAGACATGGTTGATGGATGCTAGGTTGGAAGACTTGTGAATTAGTGGATGAAGGAGGTGGAAAGATCATCAATGGCACACATCTTGAAGGGTGATGGACATGAGGAAATTTTGGAGGATATGTAGGAGAAAGTTTGAATTGTGGGATACAGGGACCCAAAATGGATAAAGGATATGATGGATTTAGGATGGCGGATTTGGGTACATAAGAACCCAAAATAGAGTTGGTAAATGGAAGTCTTAAGGATTTATGAATGAGGGAAACCTTTGGATTAGCAAAATTGGATGCCATTTTAAATCTTTCTTTCAAATTCATTACTTAATTAAGTAGCTTTGGAATCCACATAATTTTTGCACTTTTTATTTTTAGCCTTTGGATTTTGTTTTGGATCATATTTATCTTTTCTTGAACATGTCTTTTAGAGGGGATATGTTGATCCTTGGATTTTTGTGGATATTTTGGCTTTATTCACTTCATCTTCAGCATCCAATTTTCTTCCATTGGCCATGGTATGGGTGTATGAGGATAAATGGTAGAGAGATTATGGATGAAATTATGGATGGTAAACATTGGAAGGAATTGAAGGATGTGTGTCTTTGTTGATCTTTACTAGGAGCATGAAGGGATGAAATCAAAGATTTGGATATGGTAGATGGATGTATGTAAGGACCCAAAATGGATGGAAGGGACAAATGGTTTTTTTTAGGATCATAAGGATCCAAAATGAATGGAAATGAAGAATAAAATCGATTATGGATATAAGGGCCCAAAATGGACTTGGAATATGGATGATGGGAACGTTTAGGTTTGGATGGAGAAATTTTGGATTTGGAAGGAGTGGAAGGTTTACCAACATCTTGAGACATTATTTATTCAATGGGATACATATCATTTTCAATACAAGATGCGAGTCCATGTATAGGGGGTTCATGAGTGGATTGGATAGGTGTGGCAAGGTCTTGTGGATGATTGGTATCATGAGAGGAATCATTAGGGATAATAGGATCATGAAATGAAAAGGAAGGGGTATTTTGATCTTGACTTAAAATAGGATTATGTAGTGGAATGAAAGGAATGATTGGATCATATAACAAAATAGAATCATATAATGGAGTGGATGGAATGGAATTCTGAATTGGAACATTTTGGTCTTGACAGGGAGGAGAGCTAGTAGATTATGTAGAAGTATCATCTTAGCTAGTGGATTCTGTAGAAGGACCATCTTCATGAGGTGGAGAATTTATGGATGCTAACTCTTGAGATAGAATGAAATTAGTAATGTATGTAGTACATGAAATTTCTTGATCTTGATTAGGAAGAGGATCATGAGATGGATTAAGAGGGATAAATAGATTTTCAGGGATAAAGGAATTATGGGATGGGAATTGCTCAGAGCTAGAGAAGAAGAGGAATCCATAATGGCATGCTTTGGAGGAAGGTCTTGAGATGGAATCGGGTTATGACTTTGGGTGATTGGATCTCTTTATTTTTGTTTTTATACTTAGACAATGTTTCTAATGAGATAAACCTATTACAAGGCGGGGATGATGTAAATTTTAGGGGATTAGGATTGTGTGAAGGTGGACGTATGGATAGGGGATTGGGCTGATGACTTTAGACATTAAGTTGGAAGTATGGGGAATTACATGGAAGATTTGGGTTGGATGGGACATGAGGATTATGGTCTTCGAAACATGGGGGAAGGGGAAATATGTCTTGGAAGGTAGATTTTTGCTTTTGATTTACTAGGCTCAAGATAGAATTTTTGAGTTCCTCATTTTCTTTGGCAATGGCATTTTTGTTTGCAGAATTGTGTGGGCTACGAATGGAATCATATGTCGTTAAAGGATAATGAGGTGGATTTCCCTTGTCAAAGGTAGAAGAATAATGAACATGAGATGGATTAGAATTAGATATGAAGTTTTGAGGATTGATTTGATATGGGGTTTGTGCTAGAGGTGTGACTCCATATTGCATTTGAAGGTCCCCAACCATTTGGTTAATCCAATTCATACCAATGGAACTTAGACGAAGAGTGATGAAAGATTTGATGATGGATTAAATATGACCTTACGACTAGGAGAAATTGTGGACTTTGTTTTGATTTGATTTGATATTGGATGAAGATTTAAGATAACCTTGATAAGATTTGGGTCATTCAAGATAACTAGGATTAAAGTCCAAGGATTATGATGGTGCTCCTAAGTCCAAAGTAGAAGTTTTTATGGAAATTGAATTAGAAGAATATTTGAATAGATGAAATTTAGTAAGATTGATTTTGGATGAAGATGTAAATGGATTGCATTAAGAATTTATTAGAAAGGAAAGAGAGTTTTAATTTTTGGATTTGATTGTGTATAGTTTTTTACTATCAACATTTTAGATCATACTACATGATCCATCATCAAGATGCAAGAGAACATTAAGAATAAAAAATGCTAAGTTGTAGATTTGGCAGACCACCAAAGAGGTGACACGAAAAGGGTGGGGGGTTGTTTGGGTGAGGAGAGAGAAAATAGTACAAAGGTGACATGACAAGACTCTGATCTCAAAATATAAAAAAGCAGATTGAAAACCACTCCAAATAAGTGGAACTAATAAGTAAGAAAAATAAAAATAAACAAATAATAATTTTTAGAAAGAATAAGAATTGATATTTAAACAAATGAATAAATAAATGAATAAATGTATAATAATGATAATAATAATAACAAAAATAATAGTAATAATAATGATAGGAATTAAAATTAGATTAAAATAAAATAATTAAAAATAGTAATAAATAATAATAATAATAAAAATGATATAAATAATAATATTAAAACTAAAAATAATAATATAATTGATAATAATAATATTTGAAAAATCTACAAACACCTACACCAAAAGAAGACGAAAAAGCCTCTTCTATATATATAAAATGAGAAGTGACCTCTACCATGATTATGAACCCTAGCTCTACCTAATCTAAGTCTAAGGGGATAAAACCTGTTTCTACTTCTTGTTGCCACAATCATAGACAAGGAAAAAAAGTGAAATCCTAGACAAGGACCACACTAGAACATAGTCTCAAAAAAGTAAGATAAGAGTGTTGTGTACTATGGTATGAGTCATCTGAGTAACGACTAGAACAACCAAAGATTATAACTATCATGACAGAAAGTATGAAAAACACGAGAGCACAAGAATAAGATAGACAAGTAATGAGACTAGTTTGCATGTAGGTCACAAGTTGTTAGCTAAGCTAGAAGCCGCTATTTAACACTACTTACAGATAGAAAAGTAGTAAAATGTTGTAGGTATAGACTAGACTTAGAGCACAAATAGCTTTGATAGAATAGTTTGATAGTTTTTAGGACAAGACCTTGTACGAATACTCTTAGGGAACTGCATGAGGAAGTATTACGAAGGATGTAAAGATTCAGAACAACAATTCAAGACTAGTTTTCTCGCACGAGGACTTGCACAAAGCCACAAAAGGAGTTGAAAAATGGACAAGATTCTAACATAAAAGGTAGTATTTGCAAGATTTCACATGGAGACTCATAGAGGATTGCACAAGGACTTTAACAGGACCATGTGAAGAAATGCTGACCAAAAAGGTTCTCGTGTGAAGTTTTACAGAACTTGGTGTGAGAAAGGGGACTAGACTGACAACTAAGACAAAATTTTGAAGAGATTTTGCAAGTTATAGACAGTTCTGGATAGATTTTTGGTTGCTTTTATAGATTTTAGACAAGTAACAAAATGGTTTTCAAGTTTTGAACAACATTGTGTTTTCAAAGAGATAGTTTGTTTTCAGATAGACATGGGAAGCAAGCAGTAGTTGTAAACAATCCAATTGAGGACAAAGAAACTTAGAGGGACAGGGGAGTCTTAACCTTTAGTTTGTTTGATAAGTTTGGACAAAGTTAAAGACTCAATAAAAAACATGCTTTATCCCTATAAGAAAAAATGGTAGAGAAGGCAAAACCTTTGTCTCACAACTTATGTGCATGCACACACCTCACACAACCGTGTCACCCCACTAGAGGGCACCCATATTTTTGGTGTATTCCAAGGTCTCAATAACATATACACTAAATGAAAACCCTTGTGGTAGGGGTCAAGCATGTATACCACCTTCCAATGCCTAGGTACATGCCTATGGTGAGGATCTACAAGAGAGATTCTTCCCCCTCCTTGCACAAAGATTATGCCCCCTTTTGGAGGTGAACCAAGTAGCAATTAACTAAGAGGTTTTTACTTGGCTTCAATTCATATTAATCCCCAGTGGCTTCACAAGAAAAGTTAAGACCAACAACCCACACTAGCATCTAAAAGTGCACACACTTGAATAACAAGACTAGGGCCTGCATTGGCAAGTGCAATAGACAAAGCCTCCTCTTGATATGTGCTATCAAGAATCAAGAGGAAGAAATTAACATGGCTTTAGAGTCTTTTACTCTACAAAGCTTCTTTATTATAGTGAGTTGGAATCTTCAGTGAAAGGAGTGTTCTCACTTGGGTCGTTCTCGGAGGTTGGATCAATCTGGTAGACCCTCTAAAGGTTGACTCAAACTAGTGGTTCAAATATAAGGGTCCAAGTTTCTAATTTCCCTCAAGGGGAAAGAGCATACTCCTCTACCTCATCACCTTGGCCAAACATGCAAGACATGTTAATCACCAAGTTAGCTTTATCGATCCCAATTCATCCTCTTTTAAGATTTTGATTCCTTAAAAGGAAATTATCATCCCTTCATAGAAAAGAGTCCTATAGGATAACCACTAACTTGCTTGCCTCTCTCAGGTACCATCTTTTAGAGGCTTCTAGGTTTTTGATTTACTCTTGGGCATCACTATTGGAAATAATCAAGACTAGCTAGGTTATTGAGAGGGGAGGGATGAATCAGTAACCTCAAAAAGTTTAAATCAATTCAATACTTGATCCATTCATCATTCATTCATCTAATCTACTCTATGCATGAGAAAGATAAGCATTTATAGCACATGAAAATAGAATTTTGGTGACCTAGAAACCTTCCAAATAGAAAGTAAAACTGGGGTGGGGATGATACCCACAAAACTTTCTCTACTGTAGTATGAAGTTAGCTTGTTAGGGCTTACATTGATCACTTCTGATGATCTTCCCTATTATGAGCAATTTGGACTACTAGATCCACCTTGTTAGAGGATTTACAAACATATAATGAAGTATGCACTCTGTTAGGAGATTTATACAGAGACTGTTAAGTCTACTTTGTTAAAAGATTTATAAAATTGATTCACCTGTTAGGATGAAATAGTGGATCTACTTACAACTTGATTGCTAATTAGATCCTTGAAGTACAAATCACCTCTTGTGATTGATGAATCTTTACTGCTCCTTGTAGACCTTGCTGAATACTCTGCTCTACTGGCGATTCACTGTTATTCTTCTCAAAGAATTACATGTCCATTCCTTAAAAACATATTCATACATTTCAAATGATATAATACATTACATATATACCATTCCAATAATTACAATTGCAAGGTTGACAAACACAAGTGAACAAAATATTACTGAGTCGGCCAAACAGTAGAAAACTCAATTTCTTCAAGCGAACTTGGTAACCTTTTGATACTCAACATCCACTGCATTAATCGACATCATCATGTACTTGGTAGAAGTAGAAGCTCAGTTCATACTAATCACACAACATAGCTTGGAACTCAGTAACCATTGTAGACTCGGTAGACATAGTGTCACTTGGTAAAAATTGAATCCTTCATTTTCCTTGCTTTCACTTGGTAAACACTACACTTCCATCACTCGATAAAAATTGGCTTCCATCACACAAACTGATGAATCGATAGACATTGTGAAGCTTGGTGAACACTGTAGGCTTGGCAGATACTACTGGACTACACACTTACTCGATAGCTTCATGAATGCTCGGTATGAACTGATGGACTGCACACTCACTCGATAGCTTCAGGAATGCTTGGTATACACTGTAGACTGAGTGATGAACTCAATAATCATTTAGAATTGAATAAGTGTTGTCACTAATGACAAATACAATATAATGCCAACAATCTCCCCCTTTGGCATTAGTGAAAAAAAAACTTATGAGCCAAACATTGTGTACACTAACATACTGGATTTGATTTTTCAAAATTGATCTTTGTAAACCTGTTGTGTATACATTTCTTACATGTCTTTACATATCTCCCCCATATATATGGCATGGTATAGACATAGCTTATCATTCTACATATATCAATATATTCTCTCTTATTTTCTCCATTGTCTCTTACTCCCTCTTTGACTTTTACTCTTTCTTAATCACAATAATCTCCCCTTTTTTTGAAAATAATGCCAAAGGTAATCATACTTATACAGAGACACTAAAATGTGAGAAAAACTCAGAATGTACCTAATCCACTTAATTTGGAAACTTCTTGGCATATGCGAGATATGGGTTAATCCTTTGGTCTCTAGATGCTTATGCTCGGATTTCAAAGAGCCATCAACATTCATTTCTCCTAGGGCATTGTCCATTTCTAGGTTTCCAATCTCTTGAACAAAACATTTGAAATGAGTATGAATATCGTTGATAAGAAGTACCTTTGGTGGAATTTACGATTGAGCTCTATTGGGGTTGAGTGACTTTGCAATTGCTGGAACTAGCTTGATATTTGGTGCCTTCCACTCCACACCCTTAACTAGCATTTCCAAACCTCTTTTTTCCTTGGTGCTGCTACAACTCTTGGATGCCATTGATGCTCAATAAAAGATAGAATTTTTTTGAATAAATCCTTCGCTCTAAAATTGCTTGAAATAGCCTAGATGCACCTAAAATCACTTAGCTCTGAGAATTTTGAAGACATAGTGAGAAAAGAAATCAAAATTTTCCTTTTTGATGAAAATCTGCCATTAATGCTTGGTACAAAAGTTGCTGTGATGACATAGTGCTTGACAGGTTGTCATCCACTCACTTGCTCATTAGGAACTTGAGACTCAGTGATCAAACAAAACTTTTGTTACTCCCAATCTAGCTCGGTTGAGTCTGTGACTGACCTTGCTCGGTATGACTTGATTTCTTGTGACCCTTTGTATCTGAAATTCTGATTGGATCTTTTTCTTTCTTTCATTTGGAACTGCTCTAGATATAGCTTGATGATACAATTCTAGATTCTCCTTTATGAATCTAATTGGAAATGGTGGAGTCACCCACTTCTTGAGTGACGTGGCCATCATTTGAACTATTCTGCTTGGTAGATTTAGGAATCCACTGTTGTCTCATCTGTTTCTGAATGTTATTAGCTTTAGCTTTCTTTTCATCTTCTATTCTTCCTATATTCATGAAATTCTTGGCTATATGATCGAGTTTAGTGCATGTATAACATCTTACTATTGTATCTCTTTTTCTCAAGTGATGCCTTGAGCAGTCTTTGCCAATGTGTCTATATTCTCCACAATAATGACATCTGCACCAGGTATTGTAATCCCATCCAAAGATTTCCTTAACAAGTTTTTTAGCTGGATTGAATGATTTTGGTTTGCATTGGAATGTCTTGTGACCATGCTTCTTGCATTTGCGATATTTGCCTTCAAATTTTGGTTTTTCCTTGCATTCATTAGCTTTGTGACCATGTTGATTGTAGTTGTAGCATTTTCCATTGAATTTTTCTTTTTCATTACTCCAACATTTGTTTGATGTATGACCTAACTTACCATAGTGATTGAAAGTAGGTTTTTGATTCCTTTGAGCACCTTGTTTGGAAGATTCACCTTCTTCATTATATCCAAGTCCTGCTTTACCCTTTTGTCTATGGAGATTCTGCTTATTTTGTTGATTTGATTGATTCATATCTTCTTGAGACTTCATCATTCTCTCAATGATTTTTTTTTCAGCATTTAGGTCATTTTTCAATCTTTCACTGATTTGTCTTTCAGTGATTAAATCAATCCTCATGCTTTCATTTTCATATCTTAGATTCATGATTTCTTCATTTGCATTAGATAATTGATTGATAAGACTTTGATTTGCATTGATCCTTTCATTTGTCTCATTTTTAGATTTGTTTCTTTGTTCTAAGATTTCATATAGCCTGATTTATTGGATTTCTTGTTCTCTTTTAAGTTTTCTTACTTCTTCCTATATAGAGCCATTCTTTGCTAGGAGTTCCTTGATTGCCTCATTAGCTTCATTTGAGCTGCTTGATGGTAAAAGGTCTTCATTGTTTTCTTCAACATACTAATGGTCATTTATTTGTCTTGCAAGTTCCTTCCTTCTCTTTAGGGATTGAGAAAGATGCTCCTTTGCTTCCTTGAGTTGAGCCATGGCCATTTCCAAATCTAGCTTTTCATTTTCAATTACTTTGTCAAGTTTGAATATCTCCATTTGCCCTTTAGATCTTTGCTCAAGCTGTCAAACTTTGTCTTGAGAACCACAATGCTTTGATACAAATTGTTGGAAATAATCAAGACTAGCTAGGCTACTAAGAGGGGAGGGGTGAATCAGTAACCTCAAAAACTTTAAATCAATTCAATACTTGATCCATTCATCATTCATTCATCTAATCTACTCTATGCATGAGAAAGATAAACATTTATAACACATGAACATAGAATTTTGGTGACCCAGAAACCTTCCAAATAGAAAGTAAAACTGGGGCGGGGATGATACCCACAAAACTTTGCTATTGTAGTATGAAGTTAGCCTATTAGGGCTTACATTGATCACTTTTGATGATCTGCCCTGTTAAGAGCAATTTGGATTGCTAGATCCACCTTGTTAGAGGATTTACAAACATACAATGAAGTATGCACTTTGTTAGGAGATTTATACAGAGACTGTTAAGTCTACCTTGTTAAAGGATTTACAAAATTGATTCACCTATTAGGATGAAATAGTGGATCTACTTACAACTTGATTGCTAATTAGATCCTTGAAGTACAGATCACCTCTTGTGACTGATGAATCTTTACTGCTCCTTGCAGACCTTGCTAAATACTCTGCTCTATTGGTGATTCACTTTTATTCTTCTTAAAGAATTACATGTCCATTCCTTAAAAATTTATTCATACATTACAAATGATATAATAAATTACACATATACCATTCCAATAATTACAATTACAAGGTCGACCAAAACACAAGTGAACAAAATATTACCGAGTCAGCCAAACAGTAGAAAACTTGAGTTCTTCAAGCTGACTTGGTAACCTACTGATACTCGGCATCCACTGGATTACTCAGCATCATCATGCACTCCCAGTCCATACTAATCACACAACGTATCTTGGAACTCGATAACCATTGGAGACTCGGTAGACATAGTGTCACTTGGTAAAAATTGAATCCTTCATTTTCCTTGCTTTCACTCAGTAAACACTACACTTCCATCACTCGATAAACACTAGCTTCCATCACAAAAAATAATGACTCAGTAGACATTGTGAAGCTCAGTGAACACTCTAGGCTTGGTAGATACTGCTGGACTACACACTTACTCGGTAGCTTCATGAATGCTTGGTATGAACTGCTGGACTGCACACTCACTTGGTAGCTTTAAGAATGCTCGGTATGCACTATAGACTGAGTGATGAACTCAGTAATAATTCAGAATTGAATACATGTTGTCACTAATGAAAAATACAATATAATGCCAACAATCACTTCCAAGTAGTAAAGAGCATACTCCCCTATTCCCATATCTTGCACCCTACTAAGTTCACAAGCCCTATTTATACTATGTGTGAAAAACAATAAAGAGGACATGACATTTAAGTGGGTTTGAAATAAGTTTTCAACATATGATCTTTGACAAGCGTCCTATAGACACACAGTTAGTACATGTTTCAAGTGTTTTGATAAAGGTGTATTCATCAAGCATCCTACAAACCACTATTAACCTATAGAAAAACAAAAAATCTAAATGAAAATGCTTTAGAAAAACACAGTTAGTCAAATATAATGATAAACTAAATTCTGAAAAACTGTATTTTGTATGTGCCATTGTAAAATTTTGCGAAAAATTATGCATAGGCCTACATGAGAAAATGATGTGCACCGCATGAGAAACCACACATTTATGCACTTTTTCGTGTGAGGAAATGGTATGAAATATGCAAAATCTTTAGTTCTTCACACGAAAATGAGATTTCTCATGCAAAAATTTGGAAATTTGTATCGAAAAACACAACATAATCATTAAAAATGCAAAAAATAGAGTAAGATGAGGCCATAAAATTTGATTTCTTAGCCCCACGATGGGCGCCATAAATGTATATGTGAAATGTAGGCCTTAGATCCTCACACACACTTCAACACGGTCATTATGTAAAAGATTAGCTCTGAATAAGCATCAAATTTTTCATGTGAGTAATCCAACAGTGTGACCTATTTCCTTCTAACTAGAAGAATTTTGCCTTTTCTCTTAAAACAAGAATTAGTTAACCAAACCCCTAGTAAAAAGGATTTATGCAGCTATATGTGAATGCAAATTACTCTAAATGAAATGCAAATATTAATCTAAGAATAAGAAAGTGCATTTAATCTATATGGATGCATTATATTAAGCTAAATAATATTATAATACTAAAAGATATGAAAGCTATATGAGAAAAATAAGCATATATTCCAGCATAAGTTCGACATAATAAACATTTAACCTTTGTAATGAGGAATTGAAGGCCTCTTAAATAGAGTTGTAGAATGGATCGACGTTAAGATCAATTTTGGAACTAAAGAGAAGATTTGGAGAGATTATTTATTCTAATAAAATGAGACATGACCTCATAAATGCATAAAATTTAATTAATTGAATAATTAAATTCAATAATTAAAATGAGGATATTATTAAATTAAATATATTTAATTCTTTTACATTATTAGCTAAAGAAATAATTTAATTTAATTAAAGTATGAACACTTATAATTAAATTAAATATAATCAATAGGTTTAATATAGCTAATTTAAGTCAATACTTTAGGAATTAAATAAAGAGTGTGATTAACATGATTAGGGTTTTCTACATCTGAAACTTAGGTCAAGTAGCAATTAACAGAATTAGAATTGCCTAATGAAATAGGACTTAGGAATGATTTAATAGACCAAAATTGGTTATCAGGTCAATGTGCCAATTTTGGGGTATTACACCTTACACAATCCATAATGGACCTATTTCTTCTTTCTACTATACCATTCTATTGAGATGTTTGAGGTGTAGATAATTTTCTTTTGACTCCTCTTTCATTGAAGAATTTATTAAATTAATTTGAGATGAATTCTCCTCCTCTATCTGACCTTAGACACTTTAGTTTCTTTTCTATTTCCTTCTCCACTCTAGCCATATACCACTTGAATTTTTAAAATGCTTTAGATTTATCTTTTAGGTACATAACTCTCATCATCCTAGAATAATCATCAAAAAACAAAATAAAGTTCTTATCTCCATAGTAGCTTTCTATGCCAATGGATCCACAAAGATCTGTATGAACCGGCTCCAAAACTTCTTTAGAATGATAATTCTTGCTTTTGAAACTTGTCTTGCCCATATTTCCAATTTGACAATTTTTGCACATGCCCATATCAGGTTTCTTTAGACTAGGAATGCCTCTCACTCTTTTGTTCTTTCTTATGTTGAACAGGTTATCAAAATTCACATGACATAACCTTTTATGCCATAACCAAGTTTCCTCTACTTGAGCTAGGAAACATGAACTTTCAGCTAGATCTAGATAGAATAGATTACCTTTTGTTTGATTTCTTGTCCCAACTAGATTTCCTTTCCCATCCAATAGATTTCCTTTTCCATTCATGAATTCTACCTTGAATCAAATGTTGTTCAACTATGCCACACTAAGTAGATTGTGTTTTAATCCTTCAACCCAATAAGCATTATTACACCTGAGTTCATTAGTTAATGTAATGCAACCTTTTCCTTTTACATAACAAGGTTTATCATTTCCAAATTTGACACTCCCATCATCATAGTATTCCAAGTGCTCAAATTTAGATTTATCATCATTCATATGGTGAGAACAACCACTATCAATAATGCATGTGTCATTTTTGCTAATATGAGAAATGAGGTCCATATTATTATTTTCATCATCTAATTCATCTTTTACAGCAATACCATTTTGTCTTCATCACTACTATCAGAATCTTTAGCCATGTAACAAGATTTCTTACCTTTATCCTTGTAGTCTTTGTAGCTTTTGAAATCTTTCCTACCTTTGTATTTTTCATGCTTCTTTCCCTCTTTTCCTTCTTCGATTAGACACCTTGCACTAATGTGACCAATTTCATCATAAGAAAATTAAATTAGAGGTATTTTACCTTTGTACTTTCCTTTGCCTTTAGGGAATCTTCTTGCAACTAAGGCTTCAATGACTTCAAGGTCATCATCGAAATTGTATTCATCTTCATTTTTAGAATTTTTGATTTTGGATTTTCCACCTTTCTTTTTGAGTGCTAGTTTATCTTGAAATGCATACTCAATGCTACTAGAGTTAGGAACACAATTATCAAAGGCTGTCAACCTTCCCACTAGTACATCCAAAGTTATATAATTTTTAGGATCACATCTCATCTCTTAAATAACTGGCACTCTAATAGCATAAATAGGAAGAAGAGTTCTGAGTACATTACTGACTACTGTCACATCATCTATTGTCCATGCTAAGGCTCTGATTGCACTTACACTTGCTTTGATTCTTTCACTATATTGTACAATATTTTCATCTTCTCTCATCTTCATTTGATCAAATTGACCTTAGACTTTTTGCCTTAGCTCTCCTCACATTTTTGTCTCCTTCATAGATATCTTTTAGCTTATTCCACATTTCATGATCAATAGGACAATCTTTGACTTCATCAAATTATGCATAATTGTGAGTAGAGGAAATGTCAATCATCATTATGTTATGATTCTTCTTTTCCATAATTTGGTCCATAGATAAAGGTCCAGTAGGTTCCACATATTTGTTATCTAGATATTTCAATCCTATGTCTCCAATAGTTTCCAAATGTAGCTTCATGAGTTCTTGCCATGCTTGGAAGTTATCTCTGCTCAACTTAAGAATCTCCCTTCTATAATACATCTTGATCTTTGCCTTAGGTCCTTGAAACCTTATCTGTAAGCACCAAATGATTTGACACAAATTGTTGGAAATGGAAAGGAGTAAATAAGAGAGGAGGGGTGATTTAGTTACCACAAAAACAAATCCAAAAAATCTTTTAAAGATGTCAACACAATATAAAGCCATTAACTTGTTGTAACTCGGTTAATACTGAATATTTTGCTGTAGCTTGGTCAACACTAAATATATTCTTCTATAACTTAGTTAACATCAAATATATTACTATTACTCGATTAGCATTAGACATTAAAATCTTAAGATATTTAAATTTGATTAACCTTAATTAACTTAGTTGTAGAAACATAAAGCAAATAACATGAACACAAGAGACATTTAACATGGAAACCCAATTTGGGAAAACCACCTGTTGCAACTAGTTACTGTCTTTCACTCTTTTGAAGTGATCCCTATTAGGAGCCAACTTGGTTAAAGGTTACAAAACAAACTATTAGGTGTGACCTTGTTAAAGGATTCAATTCACCCTGTTAGTAGTGGCCTTGGTAGAGGTCTTTAGACACTTCAATCTAGAATTGCCACCTTATTAGAGAATTTACCAAATAACTGTTAGGATAACTCTATTAGGTGATTTGATTTAGTGCTACAATTATTGCAGAGTAACAATGACTTGACCTGATTATTGATGCAATTGTCTTTGTTGATTTCAAATCTTTGTTCTAGCTTGAATACTTAATCCTCTTTGATTAGAATATTCTTTATAGCTTAGTCAACTTAGATACTCTGATATCCTTCTAATTCACTTCCTTAAGTCATCTTTTTCAATCCCATGCTTCACACTCTTCAATTCTAAACTTGACCTTGTACTTATATGAATAAACTTGTCAAATTGACCTAAATATACTTTTAATCAAACATTTTTTATCCCTTAAGTTGGCTAGCATTAACTAATATATCAATCAATCTTGATATGTTATCAGTCGACTAACATAGAATTGAGTCCTCGCTCAAATTAGGGAAACTCTTCATTAACTAACCCAACTTAGTCAATACAAATTCTGAACAAACTTTCCTTTGGTAACTGAGTGAACTCAGTCAACACATGATCCATGCCAACTTTCCTTTGTTAACCGAGTGAACTCAGTTAACACAAGATCTTCCTTCGATTTTTGAGTGCACTTAGTAAGAACTAACTTTGAACTTGGTTGCAACTAGAATGCTCAACATATACATGAAATTGTCTTCAATGTCCAAGTGAGCTTGACAATCACTGACTTATTGGTTAAGGCTTTACATTTTGTGTAACATCAAAGACAATAGACAATTGAATAATTGTTTTCAACATATATGTTCTTGAATATCTTTCATACGTGTTTAGGGAAAAATACACCACCTTTTTAAATAAAAAATTCCAAATTCCAAAATTTCTTTAGTTTAAGTAATTAACTACCATTTTACAAGTTTTTTAGGCATAGTAGGGGTAAATTAAGGTTATTTTAGTAGTATATAATGAATAAATAGTCCAAAAATGATGTAAATACCCTCTCTAGTGCTTTATAACCTATTTTTTGTGCCCATCATTGTATTTATATTTTGATCTCATATTATTCCCCATAAGTAACACATATTACTTTTTTTTCTTGAATGCATGTTATAACTTCTCTTCTAAATACTTATGCTTTTTATTTTGTCCCTTTTGATTTCTTTATTTTAATATTGTAAATAATTTTCTCTTTATTTCCAAGTGTATAAATAAATTACTCACAACCAATTTATAACATACACAAATATTTGAATATATTAGCTATGTAACAATGTATATTTATTAAAGCTAAATATCTAAATATTTGAATATATAGATTGGGGTAATATTATGAAAGCTAAATATCTGTCAAATTCCCCTTTCAAGTAGAATCTTTTTAATAATGACCTCCTAGGAGGGTCTAAAATCTGGATGAATATTGTCAGGAGTAGAGGATTGTTAAAGGAAAGGACAAGGTGAATTGTGGGAAATCCTCATAGTATCAAATTTTGGGAAGACAAGTGGATGGGAGGGAAACCACTAATTTTCAACAAATTTAGAAGAGTAATGGAGTTTCTTAAAGAAGATGTGGGAAGAAAAGTTGGAGACTATATTGATCAAGGGAGGAAGTGCAAGAAAATTTGTAAGGAAAATTACTCCCAAGAGGATATTCAGCTTCTCAAGGAGTTGGAAGAGCTAATAGGAGAACAGAGACCCCCAGTTCTATTCCAGGAGGACATTACGACTTGAGACTTAACTCCAAGTGGTAGCTTCACTATAAAATCAGCTTACTTTCACCTATTCAGCAAGGATCCCTTCCCACCATTGTGGAATAAGGTATGGATTAGTGACCTTATTCCTAAAATCAATTTCTTTTGGTGGACGGTTCAACATGGAAATTTTTTAACCTTAGACAACCTGAAAAGAAGGGGCTTTTATATAACAAACCATTGTTATCTCTATAAGGAAAAGGAGGAGAGTATCTCTCACCTATTCTTGGAATGCCAATATGCTTTAGATATATGGACTAGGGTCTGGGAGAGATTTGGTTTGGACTGGGTTATGAAAGACAATCTAGGGCAATTTGTGGAAAATTGGAGCTATCCCTTTTATCACCTTAGATTGATTTTTCTATTGAAAATTGTTCCACCATATGTCTGTTGGCATATATGGAAAGAAAGAAATAATAGAATATTTAGAGAGGAGAATAAATAGGTGGAGGTGGTTTTTGGAATAATGGAGAAATTATTGAAGGAAAATTTAAAGGTGGCTAAATGTAAAATGCCAAAGGAAGAACTAGGTAGACAAGAAGGGCTGATTGCTGAAAAGTGGGGTTGTCATGAGGATTTTTTCCTCTTTGATAACTCAAAAATGCTGAGGAGACAACAAAAAAGATGGAAACCACCTACCCTTACACAATATAAATTGAATTTTGATGGTTCTACAAGAGGAGGTATAGGAGTGATGGGAGGAGTGTTCTGAGATAAGAATGGTGATGTGCTGTTGGTTTATGTTGGGAAGGTAGGAAATGGAAGCAATAATCTCGCTGAGGCAATGGCATCATTTTGGGGTCTTCAGCTGATTAGTGAAATGCATATTAGGGAAAAGACAATAGAGGGAGACTCCAAATTAACCATTGACCTAGTTAAGGGAATGTCCCAACCAAGATGGAATATTTGAACTATCATTATGGATATTAGGCAAATTTTGGAAGGGATGGAAAGTGTCCACCTGCATCATATTTACAGGGAAGGAAATAAGGTGGCTGACATGGTGACTGCCATGGGGTTTAAATCAATGGCAATCACATGCTGGAGATATATGATAGATCTTAATGAAGACATTAAGTCATTGAGAAACAAAGAAAGAGACATGAATATCATTTAATTATGACTATAAATTTTAATGTTGGGGCCAATTTTGGCAATTTTGTTTTGGTGTTCACTAAATTTAACAAAGGCTTTTCAGAAATGATTAGAAGATGTGGCCGTACAAAAGGAAATATGAGTAAATGCAAATTAAGAGAGATGTCTTTTCACCATTATGGTTACCCATCGTGGAATTCAAATTACTTCCTAATTAAAAGTACGAATGATATCTTTTATTAGACTGTTAGAGATTTTCGAGGTGTGAAAATTATGATACTATACAATCATGATTCCCATAATGAAATTACATGGGATTTTGAAACTTATCAAGCATGAGACTATAAAATTATTTTGCTTATTGTTATAGGTATCAAGGTGGAAAGTAGTTGCAGAGATCTCACAAAGAAGGAAGTTTAGATGTGCACCACTAAAGAAGAGGAACCAGATATTGGTGGAATAGATATGGGGGGGACTTAAATAGCCTAGAGCCCACAAAAATGGAGAACTTCAAGGATAGGATGGCTACTTGGTTTTTGCTGAAGGAAGGGTGTTTTCTTCCCTACATGTAGGTGATGGTGGGGTACGCCGAGAATTGTGCCCTCTAGTTTGTTAATGAGTGAAATGACCACAAGGTCACCATTAATGGAATCACCTTCCAAGTGAATGAGGAAGTGATTGCCATGGTGACTAGCCTTTCAATCAAAGGGAAAAAATGGAGAAAGGTAGCTAAAACTATTGATGAGGCCAGTATGAACAATTTCTTTGTGGAAGATGAGGAACCGGTTTGATATAGAGGAGGGTTTAAAAGGGACAAGCTAGCAGCCCCATGGGATGATGTGTGCTTGGTTCTCATGAGATATCTGATGCTGGTGGGTAGGTTCAATGTTTACTACTACTACCATTTCCCTTTGTTAAATTATTTTAGGAATAGGGATTTCATTTCTATCCCATTTTTCCTTTTGCATTCTCTTGAGGATATGGTAGCTGATGTTAGGAAAAATAGGAATAAAGGGCATAACTTTACCATAATCCATCAAGGACTAATTTTTTGTCTCTACCAATTCCACCTTGCCCTGTGCCCCCCTAGAGTGGTGATGGTTGACAACCAACACCACCACCATAATTCTCCCCCGAGCACTAGTACTGGCACTAAAATTCATACCCCCCATCCCTCCAATCAAGAAAAAGAAAAAACCTAATACAACTGTGGAACAAAAGGGCCACAAAAAGATAAAAGTTTAAAAACCTGTTGAGGTGGAAGAGGAGGATTTGAAGGAGGAGGTAGGGGCTAAGACTAGGAGGAGATTTGGAAGACTCACCCAATCCTAGGCAAGGTGCAAAAAGAAATCCAATAGATTCAGAGTTGAGAAGGTTGAGGAAGAAAGCTCAAAAAATAATAAAGAAGAAAGGGAGGAGGAAGAAAAATCTAATTCTAAAAGAGAAGATGAAAAGGAGGAGGTGGAAAAAAGTGTTAACTTAGAGGATAATTTTGTTGAAAATGCTCAGACTCAATTGTCAGCTAACAATGTTGCTACCACAAAGATCACCCATGTTTCTGCTAGCTTCACCCTCTAGCCCATAACCTTCTGTGAAGAGAGTAGAAAAGTGGACACCTCCCTCATAACTATCTCATCCTTGGCTTAGGAAAAATCTATGTTTTCTACTAATCCTGGTGTTTTGTAGGATGATATCTAGGTACACAAAACAAAGAAACAAGCAAAAAAGGTGGAAATAGATATCAAGGAAGAGACCAAGGAGTAGGTGAAGGTGTATGCCAATTTGGATAAGAGGGTTAAAATCTTAGAGGAGGGGTTCTTTACCTTCTTTAAAATTTCCCCCAAAGTCATCCATGCCGCGACCACCACACTCTAGCTGCTGACACAGGAAAAGGAAGATATTGGGATGGATATGGAGGACCATAAGCTCCTCTTCAAATTCCTTACTAAAGACTGGTCCCAGATTCTGCTGGCTACAAAGGACAAGGAGAAAAAATAAAATCAAGTTTTTTAGTTTAATGGGATCCTTGGATCCAAGACCTTTTTGTTTTTCTACTGTTTCTGGTTTTGCTAGTTTCCAGCTGTAACTAAGACTTGGGTAGGCTTGTTATGCCAACAATTATTTTGTTGAACTTTTGTAGTTGTTAGATCTTCTAAACTTTTATTTTATTTTAGTTGTTCTTAAGTTAGTTATTTTGTGGTTTGGTGAATTTTTAGTTTTTTTTTTGTTGGCTGTTTGTCACTATTGGTAATGCGCTGGTTACCAACTTTTGGTTTTTAAGGGTCGACCCCCTTGTTTTTGGTAGCTTTTTATTTCAAAAATAATGTATATTTATATAGGTATATATGTGTGCATCCATATATAATTATATAAATATATTTATAAAATATCATAGACAATTTATATGAAAATATTAATATATATTATGAACACATAATTCTAAACACTAGAATCCATTGATCAAACCATAAAAAGGAATGGTATAAACACAATCTCAAGAGTAGATGAATAGCTTCTTATTATATTTCTAAGGATATAAGGATTCCTTTATGGATCATGGTTGCATCTTTTTTTAATAGCAACTAGTTCAAGGATTTTGAGGCACGCTCAGACTTGTGTAGCTAGGTGGAGTTAATGCTTGGTACATGCACACACCTATATCAACAATGAAAAAGATAGAATACAACACACACACACACACACACACACACACACACACACACACACACACACACACACACACACACACACACACACACACACCATGAGAAACAAGGAAGGAGGAGTGTGACATAGATCTTCCAAAGAAGTGACTATGATTGCCTCCCCTAATACATAAGACACACCAAGAAGAGTAAACACACACATACAAAAGCTATCATGGGTTAGTTGGGTTATCTTAAGAAAAAATAATAATTGAAAAATTATAAACAGGGTATTGAAAGAATAAAAAAAATTTAGAACAATATATAAAGCAATATACAATTCAACTATATACCCAATATCATAAAAATGTTATATAAAACATGATCAATTGTCTAATGCAAAGCAATATCTAACATCACAAGCAAGAAATGATGTGTATAATAAGTGTAAATATATTATAGCATAAGAACTTAGTTGATTACCAATTTTAGAGTAGATAGGTACCATTCTTTTGTGTTAAGTATGTGAGATGTTATCTTATAGTTTTACCTATGAATAAAATTGGAAAATTGTGAAATTAAAGAATACCCAGAGTAACCTTATCTCCCAAGCTATTTCAAATGTGGTTATACTATCTTCTAAACCCCACTTAATACTTGTTAAGATAAGAGGAGTGTTAAGAACATCACCATTATTCTTAGGGCTAGGTCAAATTCACTGAATCCTTCCATATTTTAATTTTCCTTCTTCTAGAAAATTCTAATCAAATCATTTTATTTGATTAGTTAACAAACTCTCCTTGTGCATTAAATATGCCTTCTCATCAATCCTTATCTTCTACACACTTTGACTAACTCAAAAGTCTAACTGCATTGACCTCAAAATCAAAATTTTTATTGTCACTTGGCAATAGTTGTGTTCCTCTTCTTGGTCATCACTATATATCTTGACACACATTATACTATCTCACTCAAAATAAACAAGCTCACTTGGTTATTAGTATGCTTAGTCGCTACTAACACTTCTTCATACATTTTACCAACAATAACTAGCACTTGGGTTGAACTATTTTGATTGGCTTCTACTAAAGTTCCTTAATCTTTTGCTTCAACTCCTTCATTGACTCACCAATATTGATACTCAATCAAGCTTATCCTTATCACTTTTTGCAACTATAAGCTTCATCTAACTATCTTCTTTACTTCATGTATTGATCTAACAACACATTATTTTTCTTTAGAACAAATTATCAATTTCCCATTCTATTTCCATGATACTTAACTTCTCATCACTCATTAATACCACTAGCTCATCTTTTTATCTATTCTTTTCAAATCCTCTTCATTAATCAAATGATATGGAACTATACACTATTAGTAAGAGTTTCTCCAGTAGGTTTGACATTATGTCTTAGCAATAGGCTTGACATCAAAGACAACATAACAATTTTTCCAATTATAGTTTCCAACAATATTTGCATTGATGGTAACACCTCACAAGTTACCATGCAATCCAAAATCTTCAATACCAATACTTGTACTATCAACTCCCTCTATGTTTGTGTTCTCTCTTTGTTATTTTTATTTAGATTCTCATCCATGCAATCTCAAGATGCTCCCTCTATTAGGTCAATAGATACTCTTCCTCATTGGTTTAACAACATATGTATCGCTCTTTTAACATCCATCAATCTCTCCCTAGTAATGTGATCATTCTCCCCATCTTTATTTGATAGGAATGGTAACTGACACACATCTCCCTCTTTGTATATATTGTTGTATGGTAACTCAATCATGCTAATCTCTCCCTCTTTGAAAACAATACCAAAGACATAAAAAATTCTCATATATCATCATATCACTGTTATGACTGATACAAAAATACCACTTCAACATTATCTCTTTGTAGTTACATCTGCTCATAGTTTAGTGTCTTTATTTTCTAAACTTTAGACAGCTTCTAAAGTGTCTTTTTTCTTACTCTTATTCAATAAGGGAAATGACCCCTAACTTACCTCTTAGATACTTAAAATAATCCTTAAGTAGTGCCTTAACGAATATGTTAGTTAACTATTATTTTGTATCACATATTCCAATCTCACTTCTTTGGCTTGTACCAACTCTCTCATGTAATGATACTTGATCTCAATATGATTAGTCTTTGTATGAATCACATGATTATTTTATATATTTATAGTGCTCATGTTAGCATAGTATATCACAATAGATTCAATGATTTCTTTCAATAATAACTTGATCCATACAATATTTGAATAATTCATTGCTATAGTAACATACTTAGCCTCTATTGTAGATTGTGAAATATAATTATACTTCTTTCTTGTCTGAGAAAACAATCTTCTTCCTAAAAAGAAATCTCCTCCACTAGTATTATTTCTATCAAACATTTCCTACCCAATCAGCATATGTGTAAACCTTCAATTCAGATTTGTCACTTCTCTTGTATCATAAACCATAGTCTTCTATTCCTTTCAGGTATCTCAGTATCCTTTTTTCTGCCATCATATTATTTTCTCTAGGAGTAGTTGATAATATAACAATAATTACAATTACTAATGTAATGTTAGGTTTTATTTATACAACATATTATAGTTTTCCAATCATTAACCTGTATAATGTTTGATTCACCTCATCAAAAGCATCATTCTTTGACAATTTGTGTCTAGTCACCATAGGTGTTCCAACTAGTCTTGAGTCTTCCATACCAAAAGTCTTCAAAATTTATTTGACATACTTGGATGAAGTGATGAAATACCTTTATTCATATGATACACTTGTAATACAACAAAGAATTTAATCTCTCCAAACATTGACATCTCAATTTCCTTTTTCATTTGATTAGAAAATGACTTTCTCAATGATTGATTACCTCCAAAATGGATATCATCTACAAAAATTTCAGCTAGCAATATCTTGTTTTTAGATTCACTTTTAAGATAAAAATTATTATTGTCATTAGTTCTTGGAAAATAATTTTTTACTAAATAATTGTATAACTTTTCATATCTGATCTAGGGGCTTGCTTCAAACCATATAAAGCTTTATGTAATTTACATATCATATTCCTTTTGTTTAGATCAACAAATCCTTCAAGTTTTTCAATGTGGTGATTGCACAACCTAAGAAAAAATGAACACATTAGGAAAAGGAGAATATTATTATCAGAAATAATATGCTATTATATTTAGTTAGAGAAAATATACTCAACTACATGCCCTATGGGCTTATAATGTTATCAGATTCTGGAGAAAAACCCTTCTCATAGTACCTTCTCCCAAACTCCATAAAAACTACCTTTACAATGCAATAAATGACTTTAAGTAACCCAAATTAGGTTTAGGGTTAGGAATATAGTTTATAATATTCCATTTAGAATCCACTACCAAAGCAGAAGGTTCTAGAAGATATGTTAGAATTTGGTGTAAAATTAGAAGAATCGAAAAATGGTAGTCTAACTTTTGGGAGGCATAACTTTGATCTAGGACTTTGATTGACAAATCACTTACATTTTTGAAAATCTCTCCAAGTGCTCTATATACCTATGGACTATATTTTATTTTCACCCATTTTTTTGGGCCTATAAGAGGTCCTTTAGTACCCCAAATCTGACATTGAAGCATTCTTACGGAATCTCCAGGTAACTTAAAATTGCAATAACTTTCAAACTATAATGTCTTTTGACTTGATTCTTTTTCTAGAATGATTTAAATTAAAAGTACATTAATTCATCCAACTTAAACCCTCTAACTAATCATAATTATGGCTCAATTACAAAATAACCTATTTTTTACATTGGCGCATATCCCAAGGTTCTAAAAAACACTAACCTACAAAACCAATAGTGGAACTATGAGAGTTGGAATCTCTATTTGGCCCAAATGGGTATCCTAAAATACAAGCACATTAAACAAAAAATAACACTAAACATATTTTTGGGTGATACATGATTGCAATTACACCACTTGATGGTCCTACATTAGACACACAGGGTAAATTAAAATCTAGCCCTATCATTTTATAAATGGTAGAGGAAAACCGAAATGGGAAACCTCCATTACAGATATCCAAGTCAAATCTTTGACTATTTGTCCCTTCCACTTCACCAAGTACTCCTCATACTGCATGTTTCTGGTACTTCGACCCATATGACTATCCAAAATTTGTTCAATCTCTTCCTTCTCTAATCTAGGAAGGAGACATGGCTATAGGATAAAATATTCCTTTGCACCATCTTCATGATATTTTGTTAAGTTTGCAATATTAGAAATGGGGGAAATATGGATCCCATCTTGCAACTCTACTTCATACGCATTCCTTGAATCATGTTTCTTCAAAATCTTGTTGTAGGTGCCCATTGGAAATTATTCCTTCCTAAAATACAACACAACTAGATCCCTAATGTGGAACTCCTTATGTCTCCTCTTTTGATCATCTTGAGCCTATAGGTTTATCTTGGTAATATGTGCACGTACCTTTTCATCAACAAAGTCTTCTACCTCAACACTAGTTCTCTCTTCTTGCTCCATCTTCCTTAACTCTGGTGCAGTCCTCAGACTACTCCCATACAAAAATTGGAATGTTGATCTACCAATACTTCTATTTACAGAATTATCATAAGAAAATTCTACTTGTGGTAGAATCAAATCCCATTACTTAGGCTTATCTATGACTAAACACATTAGCAAATTGCCCAGACTTCTATTCACCACTTATGTTTGTCCATTAGTCTATGGATGATGTGCATAACTAAACTTTAGTTCATTCTTAAACTTCATCCATAAAGTCCTCCAGAAATATCAAACAAATTTAGTATCTCAGTCAAAAGTGATACTTTTGGGAGACCATGTAGCCTCACCACCTCTTTGAAATACAAATCTTCCATACTTATGTCCTCCCAAGGCTTTGATGGAACAAACAATGGCTAATAGAGTTCGGTATTTTTATTGAATCCTTTGGTTGTTTGACATACTTGAAAACTTTGTACAAAATTCTTCACATCATGTGAAAATTGAGGCATAAAATAATATTCACTAACAATGAAAATGGTCTTATCACAACCATAGTGTCTTGGCATCGCTCCATTATGTTTCTCCTTGATCAAGTTCTCCCTCATGGAGCTCCTCGGAATACACAATTGACTGCCCTTAAACAACATACCATCCTGGATCATGTAATCTAGCCACTTGGTCCTATCTAGAGTAATAAGTTCTTTCCAAGCCTTCCAATCCTTTGCAAAGTTAGGATCCTTAGGGTACAAATTCTTGAGTTCATCAAATCCAACCACTTCAACCTACATTTTTGTTAGCAAAAACTTTCTCCTACTTACTGCATCTGTAACCCTATTAGAATATGTAAATTCAAAAGAACAAATTGTAGACATATTCACTAAGCCATTACCTAAGGATACATTTCTATATCTAAGAGGTAAGCTAGGGTTCGTTCCCCTATCCAAAGCTCACTAAATGATGTTTAGTGATGCATCAACCAAAGAATATTAAAGATCAAGCAGATGATGTAGTATTGACAAAGGCACATTGAAAATGAATCTATACATGATGTACATTGATATTTACTGAACATGGTCTTTGGCATGAGATGTCAAAAACAAAGAAGTTTTATGTCATATCTAATAGAAATTTTATCACTTCAAGAGATGATACAGAGGGAGATATCAAAGGCAAAAGTTTGCTGATAGAGGGAGAAACTGAAGGAAGAGGAAGTTCATAGGGATAGAGGGAGTTCTAATGGATGAGGATAAGAATGAAACTAAGGATATGTTCCTTTATTTATTTTTTCTCTAAAATTTCATTGCATTATGACATGTGTTTGCATCAATGCCAAAGAGGGAGATTGTTGAAAATAATTGATTAATTGTGTATTGTCTTTGATGTTACACAAAATGTCATATCATTGCCAATCAATGTATGCTGAGCTCACTTGGGAATTGAAGATAGTTTCCTATGTTTTCCAAGCATTCTAGAGTTTGCTTAGTTCAAAAGACAATGTCTATCGAGTTCACTTTGGTGACAAAATAAAGCTTGCAGAAGTTGAATGTTAACCAAGCAAACTTGGTTAATGAAGGAAATGTTGGATGGAACCAATGTTAACTAAGCTCACTTGGTTACCAAAGGAAATTTGTACATATGTAGTGTTAATCGAGTTCACTTTATTAAGATAGGAAAATCACTTTGAGATAGTATCTACCAAATAGAGTTGGCTAACAAAGGATTTTCTTGTTTTGGCATACTGAGTTTAATCGAATGGTTTGTTGGTTCTAGTCAACTAAGAAGATGAATATTAATTATTCTAAGTTGTATTCAAGCCCACTTGATAATGTGTAAGATATAAATATAAGGTCAAGTTTAGGATTGAATGTGTGGAACATAATTGAAGATTTGATGATGCTTAGAGGAAGCGAATTAGAAGGATAATTAGAATATCCTTGTTGAGATGCAAAGATACATTTGATCAAGAAGGATCAAGTATACAAGCTAGAATTGAGATCTGTAATAAAAAATTCAGTTACAATAGGAATAAAGTCATCTCATTGTTACTCTCTAACCATTGTAGCAGTGATCTAAATCTCTTAATAGAGTTCGCTTAATAGCTATTTATAAATCCTCTAACAAGGTGGCATTTCTATTGAATTATCTAAATGACCTCTAACAAGGCCACTTATAATAGGGTGATTAAATCCTCTAATAGGGTCACACATAGAAATGTGTTTTATAACCTTTAACAGGGTTGGCTCCTAACACGACTCACTTTAGAAGAGTGAAAATTAGTAACTAGTTGCAATTGGTAGTTTTTCCCAAATTGGGTTTCCATGTTAAATCCTTGTGTTCATGTTATTTATTTTATGTTTTTAAAACTAAGTTAAAGTAATATAAATCATTGATAATATCTTTATATTTTCATGTTAAGCATTTGCTAAGCTATTTCAGTGTTTATCGAGTTACAATATTTTTCTTATATATTAACTGTGTTACAACAAAGTTCAATTTTGATTTATATTGACATCTAAGGGATTTGTGACTTATTTTGTGGTAACCAATTCAACCCTTCCCTCTCAATTAATCCTCTTATATTTCCAACACATAGCTTTTCCTCTATATTTCACACTCGTACAAGGTTTTTTATTGCCTCAAATTTGACTTTGAAGTGTTCTTAGGGGATCTGCATGCAATTTAAAATGGTAATAACTTTCAAACCATAAAGCCTTTTGACCTAATTTTTTTTGGATTAATTTTAATTACAAGTACAATTATTCTTCCAACTTACACCCTCTAACTCATTATAATTATGATCTAATTACAAAATAACCTATTTTTTGCACTAGGACATATCCCAAGGTGCTCAACAACACTAACCCAGAAAACCAATAGTGAAACTATGAGAGTTGGAATCTCTATTTGGCCCAAATGGGTATCCATAAATACAAAATAAAATAAAATAGAAACTAACACTAAGCATAGTTTTGGGTGATACAAGATTGCCCTTACACTATTGGATGCTCCTACGTCACAATGTCAACTTCTTCCTCCAAAAACCCATTCATAAATATAGATTTTTCATCCATTTGATACACTTTGAATCCTTTGTAAGTAGCATAGGAAAGAAAAGTTCTCACTCCTTCAACCCTTGTAACTAGCAAGAAAGTTAGTCAACTCCTTCTTGTGTATGTCCCTTACAAACTAGTCTTGTATTGTACTGATATGTTTCTGGATTCGATTGTGTTAAGATTTTTACCATCAAACATATCAGTACAATAGAATGGACTGTGGAAATTTTTTCTCTTTAATAGTCTTGTATTGTTCCTTGCACTTCACCTTTATCATTAGGCTTATTTCTAAACAACCACTTAGTTCCAATCATATTTTTTATTCTTTGGTCTTGGTACCAATGTCCAAGTCTTATTCATCTCAATTTGTTCAATTTCTTCATTCCTTTCCTTGATCCAATCTTTGTTCTCTAAAGCATCTTTGATAGATTTAGTCTTGAACTCACACATAAGAATGTATCATTTTTCAATATTCTTCTTGTCATGACTCCAAAATATTTATCTCTAATGATTTGATCTATTGAATGATGTCTTCTCACATCCTTAGTCAATACAAGTTTGGCTCTTGGTTTTTCTTGCTATTATTCACTAGATCCTGCATGTTCAAATTCTTCTATTGTGTCTAACTATAACTCAACTTCCACTATCTATCAGTTGGAAGCCTCTTTCTATGACTCAAATCCTATAGCCTGATACTTATAAGTTTGTTAATGCTTAGTAGAACTCTTCTATAGAACATTGGTAGTTCCTAGCTCTTGATGATTGGCAACCACCTTTTCTAGTTCAGGTAAGGTGTTAGCTTCACCTTCATAGACATAGACAAAATTTATATAGTCTTCATGTTTTTTCTTGCATTATTCTTCATTGTTCTCTACAAATTCATCAACTCTAACATTTACACTTTCTATAATTATTTAGTGTTAGAATTCAAACACTTATAAGCTTTTCTCTTAGTAGAATAACCTAGAAATATACCTTCATCACTTTTTGCATACATTTTACCTTTTCTTGTATCTTTCAATATGTAACACTTTTTTTTAAAGACTTTAAAATAATTCACATTTGGTGCATATCCATACCAAAGTTCAAAGGTTTTTTGTTTCTTCCTTTCTTCACTTGAACTCAGTTTAGAGTGTGGACTGCAATACTTAAAACCTTTCTCCAGTGCTTCTAAGAAATATCATTCTCCATCATCAAAGTTCTTGCACAATCCATAATTTATCTATTTCTCCTTTCTGCTATACCATTTTGTGGTGGAGTCCTTAGTGCACTCATTTGTCTCTTGATTCCTTTTTCATTGAAAAATATGTTGAACTCATCTGAGATCAATTCACCACCTCTATCTAATGTCAAGAATTTCAGACTCTTTCCTATTTCTTTCTCAACTCTATCTAGATACTACTTAAACATTTTAATGCATCAAATTTTTCTTTAAGAAACATCACATTCATCATTGGAGAAAATTCATCAATAAATAGAATGAAATATTTGTCACCATAATAGATTTTCACTCCAATAGGACCACACAAGTTAGTATGAACCAACTCAAAAATATCATCAGAAGAATATGTCTTTCTCTTGAAACTAAACTTAGTCATTTTACCCATTTGATATTGTTTGCACATCACTTTATCAGGTTTTCTTAGTCTTGGCAACCATATAACTTTTTTTGCTCTACTATTTCTTACCAAGTTATCAAATTTCACATGAGATAGCCTCTTATGCCATAACCAAATATATTCACATTGTGGAAATAGAAAATTATCTTTAGATGGCTCTAGGTAGAACAAGTTACCTCCTATTTTCTTGCCACTTCCAACTAGTTCACTAGTAGCATCATAGATCTTTGCCTCATTTTAAAAATCAACTCTATAGCCTAAAATTATTAACTATGCCACACTCAAAAAGTTCTATTTCAGTCCATCAACCAATATGCATTGTTACAATTGATCTTATAATTCACTTTAATTGATCCGTTACCTTTCACATAACATGGTGCATCATTACCAAACTTAATACTACTTCCATTATAATGTTCTAACTTCTCAAACTTACTTGTATCACCAGCCATATGATGTGAGAAACCATTATAAATTATCCATCTATCACTCTTACTCACATGTGAGATCAATGTAGTTTTCTCATCCTCATCAGAATCATATTTCATTGTAAGATATGTAACTTCTTCAACACAATCATCATAATTACTATCAGAACCATCTCCTTCAATAATGTAACAATATTTATTATCTTTTTCCTTGTAGTCCTTGTAGTCTATGTTACCCCATCTATCTCTATTATCTCTCCTTCCTTTTTACTTGAAGCATTTCCTTTCATCTTTCTCATCTCTATCAAGACATCTAACAACAATATGACCAACTTTTTTACATGTAAAAAAATTTAATAGGAAGTTTACCTTTGTATTTGCCTTTTCCTCTAGGAAGTCTTCTAGGCAATAGTGGTTCAAGTTCATCATCAGATCCACTATCATTTTCTACATATCTTCTCTTTTTTTTTTCTTGGAACCATCAAGGGTTACTTGTGCTTTGAATTTAGATTCAACACTAGAAAGGGAATAATTATCAAATTTTGATAATTCAAAAGAAATAAGTCTACCAATCAGACTATCCAAGATCAGATCATTACCATGCATACATCTCAGTTCTTGAATTGTAGATACTATAATTTTATAGATGGGAAGTAAAGTATTAAATAAATTACTTATCAAAGTCTCATCAATTGTGTCATTTAGCTCCTCTGATAGCATCAACCACTTCTTTGATTTAGTCACAAGAGTGTGCAATAGTCTCACCTTCTTTTATTCTGATGTCATCAAATTTTCCTCTCAAGCTTTCTGCCTTATCTCTCAACAAATTTTTCCTCCTCCATGGATTTTGTCCATTTTGTCCTACATTTTCTTTACAATAGTCCATTACTTTACATTATCAAATTTTGCATAACTTAGGGCTTCTACAAGTTCAATAATCATTTAGTTGTACTCCTATTTCTCTTTTATTTGTTCAAATGTCATAGGTCTAAGAACCTTAATGTATTCATTTTCCAAATAGTATAATGTGGGATCTCCAATACCAGGTAAGTTCAATGTCATTAGCCTTTTCCATGCTAGAAGTTTTCCTTATTCAACTTAAGTATCTCTTTCTTGTACATCTTGATCTTTAACATGAGTCCCTTCAAAATTTCCTTACAAACACCATATACTCTAATAAAAAATGTTATAATAATTTATAATAACTAAGAGGAGGGAGCGGGGGGGAATTGGTTATCCCCAGGTCTAGATGTAACAATTCAACTTGTACTAACTTCAAACAACTTAATCAATCTCAAATACTCACTCGGTCTATATATCATATCATAAGAAATTTGACTTTTGATGCAATTACTTAACTCATTGTCTCTTATATGTGTCAACTACTAGTAAATAAACTACTGTAAAATATAGCATGCATAATATTGATGAACAATTTTTCCTTTTCACAAATTAAGAAATGAAAGACTACATGATAAGAAAAACTATTACACCATAATTGAGTTCTCTTTATAAAACTCTTTGTGTTTAGAGGAAAATCTCCCTCCTTGAATGATAAGCAATAATCTCCTTTATTTCCAAAGAATGAAATGAAATGTGATCTTTTCACTAGAAATAACTAAGGCAGTGAAAAAACTTTTTCATAGCCATGTAAAAACATTTTAGAATTACTGATGGTTTAATACTAAGTCTTAAGACTTATGAAAAGGAACAATGCATATTAAAATAAGAAGATCAATTCAACTAATTATAATTAAGTTTTGAACCATTCACATATAAAATAGATAACGACTCATCAAAACCAATAGAACATTCCTTAAGAAATGAATCAAGATTACTCAAACTCATGTGATCTAGAGTCACAAATAATACATCAAAATATTTCATTTCTATTTATTCATTCTAGTAAATAACAAATAAAAAATTGTTCAAGAAGAATCAATTTTTAACTAACTTTTGCTTTTCCTTAACAAAATTACCCAAAGTATTGATACCAAGACTATAAAATATAATAGTATATATAGATGCACATGGCTCTTAGAATAAGTTTAAAACTAACTCCATATAGAGTTATTAAATTTTTAGTTTAGAACAAAATAGAGCTAACTTAGATATTTAAAATAACTAAATGGCCATATCCCCTAGTTCTAAGCTAGTTACTCATTGCATTAACTAGATTGGTCTGTTGTCCCTGTTCCACAGATGCATTATTTTCTACCTCTTTCTATTCTTTATAAGAAAACTCAAAGTCAACAATCTCTTTTTATTGCAAATTTTTTAGTTGTTCTTTCCTTAGTTGCCAAATAGTGATCACTGTGCGAGCATGTTCTAGCTTTTTGTTTTGCATAGCTAGATGATCATCACTAATTATGATCATTGAATCTATTCAACCTATAATGGAAAATTTTTCAATAGAGACTTATTTGGTGTCCTTCAAAGCCCATATTTTATCTTGGCATTTTGTCTCAATCTCGTTCAAATCTTTATTAGGTTGATCTTTATTACCCAAGATTTCCACATCGATGAATTTCACATCATTGTAATCTAACTCTCTCACAAGTTCTGAGAATTCATCCAAGCATTGTTCAAATACCATATTTCTCCATTCCAAGTAAGTTGTAGACACATACATGAAATCTACATATATTCTAGGGCTCTATTTTTTTGTCAGAAACTTTTTTGCGAGGACCATATTCCTAGACTTTGGTTATATGAATGATGACTTCATCCCGTTTCTCTTTCTCTTTAGCTCAACCACTTAGTTTTTATTCCACATTGGCCATCTTTTGGTTGGCATTTGACCTTGTTTGAGTTAGTTGGGCAATGTAGTTGACTTCATGAGAGACTACAGATTTGATACACTTAGCAAATGCCTAGAAGATTGATCTATTTCTTTTCACTTGGTCAATAAATTGATAATTAACAGGAGAAGTTACATCGACCATGGAGATGGATTAAGGTTGAACTTATAGTTTAACATTCTATAAAGTGTCAATATATTCTTCTAGAAAATGAATTGATTGCTTCATTTCTTTCTTCTCTTTCCAATATTTCCAAATACGATTGGTGACCCTGGCATGGCCTACATCTAGAATCTTCATATCAACAACTCTAGAAGCCGCTCCTACTACAAGACTAGACCAAAAAAATTATGCTATAGGAACAACTAACATGGTTAAAAATGCTATAGGAATAAACAAGGATGAAACTATACTTCTAAATTGCATGACAGGAAGACATAACAACATGATGCTGCAGGAAGTGCATAAACTATGAAGAAAGTAAATGTCATGTTTTAAGTGTGTTTTAAATTTTGATGTTTGTAATAAAGTCCTACGATGTGGTGGCATAAATGGAATAGTGATCCTATAAGCTCTCCAATTATAACCACTTAGGACAAAGTTAGTTGCATTTTATTTAAGTGTGTGATTGAATACTTAGCCAAATAGGAAATTGATGGTTACAGGAAACTTTAAACAACTGGAAAAGTTGGTGGTAGATTCTGATGCCTGACCAATCCTTCATGATTTTGAAAATGGTTTTTGATTTCTTATTTTTTTTGCATTTTCATCTTCGCAATATAAGAGAGGGGAAAGAATTGAAAAATAAGTTTTTATGTAATTGAGTGGATTAGATACAATAGAAGGGAATATAAAGATTTTCATTTTTCTAATTTTGGGAGTCTGCAATTTAAATGTATGTCTTTTTCTTATTTTCTTTCCTAAATTAAATCATTGAATTCTAAGAGTATGTCAATGACATGTTCATAGGTTAGGGAAGTACTTGTCTGGTTTTGAATCAAAATTAAAGCTTTCTAGTTTGGAATTTGTCAAGAGAAATCCAATTTTTTGAGTCATTGAATATAAATATTTGTTGTTTTGAGGGCCACGACAGTCAATGGGAGTATTTTAGACTCTCTGCAATCTATTTTTCTAAGATTTTAGAGGAGCTATATATCATATTATTTTGTCTTCATTTGTTTTTGATGTGGTACAAGGTAGGAGAATCCCCAAAGGAGATGTTCTAGCCCCCAACAATAAAACTACATAGCAAAAACACAACAATAAGAAGTAATAATACAAGATCTTGTATCAAATAAAAAATTTCTAATCATAGAAATAATTGATTACATGCAATATTCCTAGTTGTAAGGCCTTTCAAGTTAGGGCCAAATACAAATAGCAATTACAAAACAATCAGTTCCGCACGATCCAACAAGATCCAACTTACAAACCCAATCCTAGCTAGTCTAGATACACAACTAGATAAGAACACCAAGAAGAATCTACACTTGTACCCTCAGGTCCACCAAGAAATCCTCTAGTTCCCAATATGCAACTCGAGCTTTCCAAAATTTGCATCTCTCTATATTCCCAAAACTAAACTACCAAAAGACTCAACAAGACCCTTATTTATAATTGCCAAAATGACTTACAAAATATTCTAGAACATACAAAATAGGAAGGCTAACCCAAGAATGGTCAAGACATATCCCAAGGCAAGATCTCATCATAAATATCATGATCAAAATAAATTTTGCAAATCTGCTCACACCAAAAATGTGGAAATAAATTTTTGGTGTGAGCATACTTGCCAAATTTATTTCAATCATGATGTTTTTGACGAGATCTTTCCTTGGGATGTGTCTTGACCATTTTTGGGTTGACCTTTCTATTTTGTATGTTCTAGAATGTTCTGTAAGCCATTTTGGCAAGTATAAATAATGGTCTTGTTGAGTCTTTTGGAAATTCAGTTTTGGGAATGAAGAGAGATGTGAATTTTGGAAAGCTAGGGCCATGACTTGGAAACTAGGGGATTGCTTGGTGGACTTGAGGGTACAAGTGCATATTCTTCTTGGTGTTCTTATCCAGTTGTGTATCTAGACTATCTAGGATTGGGTTTGTAAGTTGGATCTACAGAATTTATTGTTTTGTAATTGCTATTTGTATTTGGCCCTAACCTGGAAGGCCTTACAATCAGGCATATTGCATGTAATCAGTTATATCTATGATTAGAAAGTAGTGATTTGATACCAAATCTTGCATTATTGCTTCTTGTTGTTGTGTTTCTATTGTGTGGTTTTATTGCTGGGGGCCTTTGGGGATTCTCCTGCCTTGCACTGCATCAGTTTTTACTATTTTAGTTACCTCTTCTTGTACCCATGTAGAATGAAATCTTTGAGTATGGTGAATATCTTCATGTATTCATTGATATGTTGAAATCACATAAATGATAGTGATGGTGGTAAATATTAGCTCGAACCACAAATTTGAAGACATTGTTAATAATAAAAAATTTGATGTTCGATGATTGGCTCACGATCAAGTTCTAAACCTATGCATGCAAAAAGGTGGTGTAGATTCAAATATAGATCAATATCACTAGGTAGATAGTTTTTATTTGATTTGATATTTAGTTGTACATCAGAAAGTGATCAAGTGGTCTATTTATGTCAATTCCCATAAACAAGTGGCCAGTTTAAGTTAAGCTTGTGCAGGAAAGTAATGTTGCTACAAGAAGGTGATTAGGTTTATGTCACTTATCTACACATTAATTGGTATTAATATAGAGTTCAGTTTGAGCTGAGTATAACTATCAATCTAGAATGTGTATGATCTCCTTATTGTAGACTTAGTCAAGTGATTTATTTCCTACTAAGTTTTCCAAGGTGAGGCTCTGCATCATTTTTGGTATCAGACTGAGAGTCCTCAGATTGTGTGAAGTTACATAGTGTATATACCTCATCAAGAGTCCTTAGTAGGGTAAAAAAAGATGGTGACCAATCTAGAATTAGCCAAAAAGGTTGAGGAGAAAGAAGAGATCTATCAAAAAGAGAATAGAGAAGTGAAGGGGATATTAGTAGAATTAGAAAATAAGTTCGAACACATAAAAAATGTGGTTGAGAAGAAAGAAATGAAAGAAGAAGAAGAGGAAGAAGAAGTCCTAGATGAGGTATTTGAAACTGAGAAGCCATTCATTAAAGATTTGAAGGCTTTGGAATGAAAATACACTAAGTTACCTATATTTATAGGAAAGATGGATACTAAAGAAGTTTTGGAACGAATTGAAGCTTTAGATAACTACTTTGAATGTGAGAAAATTTTAGAATCACAAGAAGTCAAGTTGGCTAAGTCTAGGATGAAGGGAGCCATCCTTAGATGGTGGAGTTTTCTACAAGAAGAAAGAGTAAAGGAAGATAAGAAGAAGATTTGTTCATGGAAGAAGATGGTGTCTATGGTGAAAGAGATCTCCCTCAATATTATGAAGTAAAATTACACCAGAAGAGGTAAAATCTTAGACAAAGAGATATGGATATCTCCACTTATAAAGAGGAATTCCAAAAGTTGAGTCTAAGATCAAAATTGGCAGAACCTAAGAGTGTCAAGATAGAAAGATACCTAAATGATCTAAGAATGAACATACAAGAGGAGTTGCCTTTGTTGAGTCCTGACACTGTAGCTAATTTTTACCAACTAGATGTGAAAGTGAAGGAGAAAATCAAAGGAAGATAGGAGAATAGCAACAAAATTAGAGGAAGATAGTCATTCAGAGGAAGAGGCATATTTAGAGGAAGAAGTCCAAATTTTCAACCACAAATAGAGACACATACTAAAATGACTAGGTTTGATAATTTTAGATGTAGTTTTAGAGGTAGAAGACCAAATTTTAGAGGAAGATCACCAAGAATAATGAAGGGAAAAATAAGATGTTATAATTGTAACCAAGAAGGTCATATGACACAAAAATGCCCAACAAAGGCAACTTCTAGTACTCATGGAGAGAGGAGAATACACCTTGCACAAGAAGATGATTCAAAAAATGATTAAGGTACTTATGGTTATCCAAAGAGAGGAGAATCTCTTATGATGAGAAGAACACTATTGAAGATGTACATAAAAGTGGAACAACCACAAAGGAAATCTATTTTCAAGACCACTTGTAAGTCTGGAGGAAAAGTTTGCAAGGTATTGATAGACTCTGGTTCTATAGAAAATATTATTGCCCTTAAAATAGTGGAGAATTTAAAATTTCCAAGAACACCTCATCCATATCCTTACGAAGTAATTTGGTTGAATAAAGGACGAAAAACTATAGTGGAAGAACAAGTTTGGTTTGAAGTTCAAATTGGAGCATACAAAAACAAATTATTGTTTGACACTGTTAATATGGATGCATGTCACTTACTTTTTGGTAGGCCATGGTAGTACAATCTCAAGGGATAACATGATGGAGAAAAGAACACATACACCATTACAAAGAATTGAAATGTGATTGAACTAATACCTCTAATTGAACCAAGCTAAGAAGAAGAAAAAGCTACAGAAGCTAAGGTCATGGTAATGGGTAAGAAAGAATTTCTGAAGGAAGTTAAAGTAAATAAGTTTCCACTCTTTGCATTGATTCATGTACTCAAAAATAAATTATAGGAGGATGCTAAAAATAAAATTGAGGAAGAAAAATTAGAAATGGAAAATTCAAACTTGAAGATGGAAGTAGTAGAAAAGAAGACACAAAAGGTAGTGGAAGAAGTTAAACCAATTCTGGACAAGTACAAGAAAATCATAGCTGATGGAATGTTGAGAAGTTTCCCACCTATGTGAGAAATTAGTCATTGCATTGATCTTATATGAGGTTCAACATTACCCAAAAAAACACCACAATAGAATGAAGAAATGGCAAGGCAAATTGAAGAATTACTTGAAGTTGGTTTTATTGGAAAGAGTCCAAGTCCATGTGTAGTACTTGTAGTCCTAGCACTTAAGAAAGAGGGAACATGGAGGCTTTGCATAGATTCAAGAGCACTAAATAAATCACCATAAGGTACAAATTTCCAATACCTATTATAGATGATTTACTTGATTGTTTGGATAAAGCAAGATATTTTTCAAAAATTAATTTAAAAAGTGGATACCATCAAATAAGAATTAGGCTAGAAGATGAATGAAAAACAACATTCAAAACAAATGAAGGATTATATGAATAGAAGGTAATGCCATTTGGATTGTCTAACACTCCTAGTATGTTTATGTGACTCATGAATGAAGTTCTCAAAGATTTTTTAGGAAAGTTTGTGATAGTATATCTAGATGACATTTTAGTTTTCAACAACACAAAAGAGGAGCATTTGAAACATCTAGACTTGGTGTTAAGGTGGTTACATGAAGAAAAGTTGATGATTAATTTGGAGAAATGTAATTTTATGCAAGAAGAGCTGGCATACCTTGGATTTGTAATCTCAAAAAGAACACTCAAGATGGATCAAGATAAGGTAAGTGCAATTCTTTCATGGCAAATTATTAAGACTATTGAAATAGTAATAAGTTTTCGTGGTTTAGCCACTTTCTACAAAATGTTTGTTAGGAATTTAAGCTTGATTTGTGCACCTATTTTGAATACTATAAAATAAGGAAAAGAATGTAAATTTTTTTGGATAGTAGAAGCTAATGAAACCTTTGAACTTCTTAAGAACAAAGTAGCTCAACAACCAATCCTCACATTTCCTGATTTTAGTAAAGTTTTTCAAATAGAATGTTATGCAAGCAATATAGCAATAGGAGGTGTACTTAGTCAAGAGGGCATACCTATATCCTTATTTAGTGAGAAACTCAATGAAGATAAATAGAAATATTCTTCATATGATTTGAAAATGCATGCCCTTGTCCAATCCCTTAAGAAATGAAGACACTATTTGCTACCCAAAGAATTCATTATATACGCAGATAACTAGGGCCTTAGTTTTAGAAAAAATCAAGAAAATCTAAATCATAGACATATGAAATGGATGGAGATATTATAAGCTTTTACTTTTTCTATAAATCATAAAAAGGGAGTTGAAAATAAAGTTATTGATTCTTTAAGTAGAAGAGCTTTGACTACATCATAAATTCGGTTGGAAACTATAAGAGTTTCAAATTTGAAAGATATGTATGCTAATGATGCTGATTTCAAAGAGATTTATCAAGCATGTACTAATTTGAATGATAGGTACAATCATGAGTATGCAAATTTTCTGATTCAAGAAGGGTTACTATTCAAAGGAGGACAACTTTGCATACCAAAATGCTCAATGAGAGATAACATCATACAAGAGAAACATAGTGGAGCATTATCTGGGCGCCAAAAATGTACACTCGAAAGTGTCCCACTCTAAACCCTTCTATCCAAACGATTCCATGAGTTGGAATGCTTAGATGCCGGCTTAGAGCTCCCTATCCATGGAGTGCAAGAGAGTATATTTGAAGAATAAGAAGGCTCTCAGATGAGCCTTAGAGATACTCTTCTTGCTAGTAAACCATGCAATGGGAGGTTCCAAAGACAAGATGCAAGAATGCAAATGTCCCAAGGAGTTCCTCAAGAATGCAATGCAAATGAAGATTAAGCTAGAATAAATATGAAAAGTGCAGCTATTCTAGGCATGGATGAGAGTGTTACAATACCATTATTAAGCTATGTGAGATTAAGCTACATGTAAAAATGAAAGCTAAGCTAAGATGCTATGGTATGAGAGAATGTAGACAAGAAATAGAAGTTCTCCACAAAGCTCCAAAGAAACCTGTTAGAAAACCTGCAGCATAACAATGTTCAAAAGATGGATCGATTGAGGGGGAAAGCTCTCTCCCTTTTAAAGATGTATGGACGGTGGAGATCAAGATGAAGATGGTGGATGATCAACGGTTGAATTCAAAAATAGGAGTGATCCATGTGCACACACAAATCAACCAATAAAATATAAGTTGACTTGTCATATAAGACAAAAGTCACAAAGCCTTTTCTTTTAATTGCAAAATAGAAAAAGGACTTTATGTGTGCACTTTAAGTGGGTTAGAAGAATGGGGTCTTTTATTTAATTAAAAGGGGACATGTTCTTTTAATCAAATAATGAACTTAGGATAGCATAGTCAAACTATAGGTTATAATCAAATAAATTGATTATTAGCAATTTGGTCTAGGTAAATGATTAAATTAATTTAGCCAAAATGCCGAGAAGGGGGCTAATAGTCTAGATGACCATTTTTAGGTGATTACATTTGCCCCTCTTTGACTAATGCGTGATCGATCTGGGAACACATTATGTCAAAGAAAATTGAAACCAAGTAGGCGATGATAGATATAGATATCTGATTTTGAAGAACGAAATGTAGAAAAAAGATAGCAAGTCCTAAATGTACAGCCTGATAGCGGTAGTACTGAACACTAGGAAGATGATGTTAGAATTCAAGAAGAATGCTAACACCTAGAAAAGCGGATAGAGTGAGAGCAAGTGAGAAGATCAAACAAATGCTCCTAAGCAGTGATAGAGTATTTCTGCCCCCTCGGGATCGAAATTGAAATGAGGTAAGGGGATGCAAAAATTGGCTAGAAATGAGAAAATTAGAATATAGCAATGTCCAATATGACAGATAGATGATTAGAACTCAAGAATGACTTATTAGAAACTGACAAAATGCCCCAGTTTGACTAGAGTTGACCTTGAAGGATATAGCATAAAATTAGGTCAAATCTAGTAGAGAGATGATTTAGATGTGAAACAGTGAATTGAAGTAGATATGAAGTATGGAAATGATGAAGTCATGAATAAATGAAGATGCCCCAGTGATGATTCGGAGATTAGACCTCAAAAGGTCAGCTAACTGCTTAGAAGAAAGTAGAATTTTAAAAGACAATTTTGACCATCAAGATGAACTCGAATTTGGATTTCGATCCCGAAAATGAATCTAGGACATCAAAATTATTTAAGAGGTCAAAACTTTATATAATGTGATGATAAGATAGAAAAGAGATGAAGTGAAAGATTAAGAAGGTGAAAAGACATGAACAAGAAGAAAATAAAGAAATATATGAAAGGAGTTAGTTGATATGTCCACAAAAAGATGAAGAGAGAGCTCTCCCCATATGCAAGAATGCAAGACTAAGCTAGAAAATGAACCTAAAATGCAAGCTAATATGCAAAGTGGTTTACCAGCAAGAAGTGTATAACATTTAGACTCTTAATTTCATCATTGAGCATTTATTAGGGACATCATGAGATCATACAACCATCACTAGTATAACTATGAGGATATGAATATGATCGATATTAGATAGGTATGTGGAAATCCAATCTAAGCATCAGAGACATGTAAGTCAAGATAACTACACGATTAGATTCCCTAAGTTTAATTTAGCAAGATTACACCTGTATCAAGGCATAAGCGCCAGGATAAACCCTGAGTGCGATCTTGCAAAACAATCAAGGATGATACATTTATAAGTCAAAGTGTTGAATAGGACAAGCATGAATGCTTACAACACTATAGACAAACAAAAGTATACCCACAAGCAGAAATCAAGAAAATATGTCCCATGCCCCCAGTCTTCTAGTCAATGACATCCTTGAAAGACTATTAGGGAGGGAATACATGGCAAAGAAATCATCATAGACAGCACACAAAATAGATAAATGTCAGCATAGCTCAGTCGTTTAAGTGTTAAAGTGTGTGTGTGTAAGTCACTTGGCCATTTCTTCCAGACTTGATTCTGATAGTGAGAAATATTGCGACATCGGAGACTGTAGGTAAACTATCTGTAAAGTGTTAAAAAAACACTTGATGTCAAAGTGGGGGAAGTGTTGAGAAACACTATTTTGTGAGTTGTCAAAGAAACCCTAATGCACAAGAATACCTCAATAGGCTAAGTAGCTATGCCCCAAGATGAGGACAAGAAACAATTCCAAGCTAGGAAATGTGTAGCGAAGTGGATGATTGAGTTTGATAGACATAGGTGCAAGGGTTTCAAGTAGCGCTTGTTTCCAAGTTTTCACCACTTGATAGATTTTTTTTTTTTTTTTTTTTTTTGGTGATACATCAAAGTGAGGTTTCCACTAAGATGATCATTTTTTCAAGACATTTTCTAGTTTTTAGGATTTTTTTCAGCATCATATATGATTTTTTGGATTTTTTAGAAGGTTTTAGAAATTACTAGTTCTCAACCAAGATCACATCATTTTCTCCCAATGTCTAGCAAGGTATAGGACACGATGGAGAAACAAGCCAGTGGATAAGAAAAGATGGATGAAAAAAAAGTATGAAGCAAGTGAAAGTGATCCTTAAGGACTGACTCCTCAAGAGTACCCAAGCTAGGGAAAGAGGTGAATTAGTCATATGAAGAATATTTTGGATAAGCAATGGAAGAAATGAGCAAGATAGCATGTAGGATAAGCGGTGAAGCCAACAACTGAGATAGCATGAAGTGTGTAGTCCAAAAGAGTAGCCATGTCAAGAGACCTATAAGAACCATGTTTCATTTATTATGATCAAGACCAAGGGGTCAACTAGATAGTATAGCAATGGGATAGAGCAATAAGAATAAAACTCAAGATAGAGGCTATGAGTGAATGGGAGAGCATAAATAGAGAATCTCATGGATAAGATAGCCAATAAGCAAAGATAGGTCAACATTGTCAAGATCAAAGAGAGAAGAGGGGATAGATGGATGATGGAAGAGTTACGCATGATGCCTGTTTGCCAGGTTTTCATCATGGTACTTATCCAAGGTGCCACAAGAAGTAGTTTTCACCATAGGATAAATTTATTTCTCTTTACTTTTGCTACCAAGGTGCCACAAGAAGTGGTTTTCACCAAGGCACATTTTCAATTTTTTTCATTTTTTTTTTTGAATTTTTAGAAAGAGCTCAAGCTTTTTGAATTTAGATAGTGCTCCTATAGGAAAGATAAGCCATGATAAGCCAAGACCATAGAAAGGTATGCTCAAAGATGTTGATAGGGTGATGAAAGGGAAATGGTAGTAGGAAGAATATATGGAGGATAAGAGTTCATGTATAGAAAGGAGGTGTAAGCTTTAGAGGATTTCATGAGGGTAGTTGAAATATTGGACAAGATCAACATTGACACACACCTTGAAGGGTATTGGAACAATGGAGGAATCATGGATGAAATAGCTTGAGATTTAGATGTATGAGGTGGTAGAAAAGATTTGGAAAAAAGTGGAGTGGAAGGCTTTGGGATATTTGTAGAAAGATTTTTGAAAGAAGATGGACTGGAAGCCTTTGGAAGCTTGAATGTCAACTTTGAAGTATTTTCAATATTCAAGTCTTTTAAAAGAGACTTGGGAATCCATATAGCTTTAGATTTTCCTTCAGATACTTCAAAACACATTTCTTCAATAATGGGTTTAGGAACCCATATTTTCTTTGATTTAGCTTTTTTAATAGTGGACCTTTGCGGTCTCTTTTGTTCATTCTCTTTCTTAGCATTCATATGTCGATTAGATGGGACATAGTGATCTTTCTTTTTCAATGGATTCTTATGTTTAATCTCACTTCCAAAGGAATTGGGATTTGTGGATGAATAAGGATGATATGACTGGTTTAGATGTATAGATGGGTGAAAAGTCATCAAGGATGAGTGTCTTTGTTGATCTTGAGGTATTATAGGAGAGCTAGGGAATGAGCTAGGAGTGAATATAGGAGATGGAGGAACATAAGGCCCCAATATGGATGGAAGGTTTGAATGCTTTAGCTTAGATGGATAAGGACCAAGGATAGACTTAGGAGATGCAAATGGATAGTGAAAAGGGATATCAACATCTTTAGAGTGAGCAACGTGGTCAAAGCCATCAATAGATTCATGAGTACCTTTGATAGGAACAACATTTCTAATAGAAGCACTTGAAGCTTGAGCACAGTTTTGAAGTGGATGTGAAGAAGTAGAACATGAGGGGATGCTTTGATCTTGATAAGTAGCTTTGGATAGCATATGAAGAGAACTTTTCTCATAATTTTCAGTAAGCTCAAGGGAGATAATGGAAGTGGTATCTTCATCATACTTAGGAGGTGGACAAGATATAGGATATGGAGGGGAAAAATCTTGAAAGAGATGAACGGGTGCTTGATCTTGATCTTTCTTGACATTTATAGCTTTTTCTTTTTGAGAGTCCTCTTGACATGGAACCACTTCTAAGGACAAGGGAGAATGAAGAGAGAATGGAGTAGTGCTTGGATTAGGCATAGTAGTGCATGAAGGTTGAGGATGTTTAGGATTGGTAGCATGGAAAAGGTTTGCAACCAAGTGAAGGTTAGCTTGAGTTTCTTTTAGAGGTAGCCCTTGAGGGTACACATATTGCATATGGAAAGCACTAGGTTCTTTATTTGATGGAGGCATGTTGGAAAGATTTGAAGTGTTGGGAGATGCATGAGTGTTGGAAGAAGTGGAAGATGTAATGGAGCCACTACTAGACATAGGTTCATTAATATGATCTTTCTCAAGAAAAGTATCCTCACCACATGAATCACTAGAGGTTCCAATAATTCCATTATCAATAAGATCTTGGATTTTATGTTTTAGCTCAATGCAATCTGAAGTACTATGCTCATTATGTTGATGATAAGCACAATAGATATCCAAGAATGGGTTTCCATATGAGCTAGACTTAGGTAACATGATGATCTTATTGATAAGAAGTTTTTGTAAAGTGTCATCGTAAGAATCTTCCAAGGGAGAAAAAGTTCTATTAGAAGTATGTCTAGAGTCCCTTTGTTGTTTCTCAAGTGAATAGAATGCGTTCATGTATTCATCATTATCTTTTTCAAAGATAGGTCCATCATGAAATTTTGGCATAGCCTCAAGTGCTTGTTCTCTAAAGAGGTCTTTAGATCTAGAAGATGAAGACATTTGATGTCTTGAAGTAGAGCATGTAGACCTAGAAGAAGAGGATGACCTCAAAGAAGGTGACTCACATGCATATAAAGACCTTAAGTAAGATTCATGTAATGATGCAATCTTCTCCTCTAACCTTTTCTCAAGTTTAGACTTCATTTCTATCATGCGCTTAGAGAGATGAAGGTAAGAAAGATCATTTGTCTCTTCTAGTTCTTTGTATTGTGCATATAGATCTTGAAACTCTTTAGTGACATGGAGGATATCATGATCATCTAGATTTTGTTGAGGTTTGGTAGCACAAGCTTTGAATTCCATAGTGGTAGATAGATACTCAAGCATGAAGGAGACTGGAGGAAGCTAATAGGGTGACACAAGATAACTTGATGTCCAAACTAGAGAGGTAGAGTGTTCACTTGCCAAGATAGTAGAGAGAAATTAAAATGACTTGTCAAACAATATGTCCAAGAAACTTACGACATGAATGACTCAAGTCAATAGCTAGGCAAGATGCCCAAATAGCCAAATAGATAGAGCAAGCAGGGTGACAAGTGAACAACTCTCCAACCCAAGAGTGTAGTCAAGAAATCAAGGTAACCATTTTAGCAAAAGGATAACTAGCAAGCATGCATAGACCATGAAGATAGAAATACCAAGAGCACCAAGACCAAAGAGTCACTTTAAGCATGTTCAAGCACTAGAGACATATAAAAGAAAAGTCAAATGATGAGACTCCTCTTAGCAAGAAACACAAGAAAATGTTAAGACTTGATGTTTTGACTTGGTTGAAAAATTTTGACAATAGTTGATAGCATAGCAAGTTTGATGTTTAAAAGCAATTTCTTTCCAAGCAAGATAGTGACACATGGAGTAGTCTTCAAACAATCAAGCAAGGGACAAAGCAACCTTACATGATACAAGCATATGTGACGTCTCAAAAGAATTCCCTAGAATTATCGTCATGTGTATGTTCAAAAGATTTTCACAAGTATACCACATTCGAGAACACATCAAGCAATATCTACCTAGAAGTCATGGTTCATTACTCAACAACTTGGCCCACGCTTGATGCTCCTTTGCCTCACACCAAGTGGTTGCCCACAAGAGATATTGGCTTTGTCATGGAAATGCCATAAGCATAACCAAGGGAACACATATGGTGAGTGTAAATCTTGGGGTGATCCGGGTAGTCCACTAGGATCAATCCTTGCACCAAGAAGTTGAGCGGCTAAAAAAAAGGTAGTTACTAACTTAGAGTGTTTATATAGGGCTTCCGTTCATAGTGTTCCTCTTGCTCCCAATTACGGGACACCTCACCTTGCGATGAGTAACCGATCTCGCGATCACAAGAGTACCTTAAGCATTCTTGCCTAGTGATCTCCCTATGGTCAAAATCCCATAAGCAATCACACTAGGCGAAGACAAACACTACGTCTACCAAAGTTTTGTGTCCTTGGTAGCCTTGAGTTTATAGTGGGTTGGAAGAGCCGGGTAATCTGCTTGTCCCCACTTGGGTCGTTCCTCTCAGGTTGTCCGAGAGCAGGCCCTCTAAAGGATTCTAACTACACAAAGTGGATCAAATTTTGGAAGTCAAGATTTCTGGTTCACCACAAGGGTGAAGAGCATACTCTCCTATTCCAATCATTTTCTCCCAAACACGCCAAGAAGATTCAGTTACCCCTTGCTTTTGAAACCAAATGGCAAGTCAAGATTTTTGATTCACCACAAGGGTGAAGAGCATACTCTCCTATTACCAAAAGACTCCAATCACAAGTTTTATGTGCCTATGAAAAATGAACAATTATTCAATGCCACACATGAAAACAAAAAAACAAGAAATTTGGGTTTTTATGCTTTGGGCAGCCCTGCAAACAATCGTTAGTAGCCCTTGTGCATTTGAAGCTTTGACATGCGTTCTTTTTATGCAATGTTTCAATTTTTTTCATAAGGATGGCAACCTGAAATCACAACTTGTTAACAACAAAAGTTAGTGTGAAATAACATAAAAATCTGCAATAAAAAGTGGTGAGTTGCTTCAAAAATCTAATTTATCCTCCAACCAAGTACATGCAAAGAAAGTGCAAGTTAATCACAAATGCTTTCATTTTTACTCTTTGGTTTTGACCTAGTCAACAAGATTGAACTTTTTTGCTATGATTTCGTATCCAAAAATGAAAATGAAAAAAAGAGACCCCTGTTAAAAATCAGAGAGCTTTCCAAAAATGCAAGAAATTTTAAAAAATCTCTTCATTTTCTCCCTAGAGATTGATTTTGTCAAAACAGGCCAAATTTATCAAATCGAATTTTTTATTCTTAATACGATCTCAAAATTAAAAACACAAAGAAAGAACCCCCATTAGAATTCGAAAATCTTTCTGAAAATGTAAGTTTTTCCAAAAAATGCGCTGATTTGCGATCAAAAACGGCTTTTTATGAAAAATAAAGAAAATATCATAACTTCCGAAAATCACGTCAAAATGCTCTGAAAATTGGACTGAGACTTTTTGAGCATATGCGCAACCTGCAAACAAAATTTCAGAACCAAATTCTAAGCGGTTTAAAAGATATGATCAAATCTTTAAACCAACTAAGTTTTTGGCCTTCAAACCAATTTACTTATGGCTTGGCCTTAAAACCAAAGTGAAAATTTTACAAAAGCATTTGATTAGACCCAATATGCTGCTGTAAAAAAACCAGAGATAAGAAATGAAAGCAAATGGAGCTGAAAATTTGATTCAAGCCCCACGGTGGGCGCCAAAAATGTACACTCGAAAGTGTCCCACTCTAAACCCTTCTATCCAAACGATTCCATGAGATTGGAATGTTCGGATGCCGGCTTAGAGCTCCCTATCCACGGAGTGCAAGAGAGTATATTTTAAGAATAAGAAGGCTCTCAGATGAGCCTTAGAGATACTCTTCTTGCTAGTAAACCATGCAATGGGAGGTTCCAAAGACAAGATGCAAGAATGCAAATGTCCCAAGGAGTTCCTCAAGGATGCAATGCAAATGAAGATTAAGCTAGAATGAGAATGTCAAATGCAGCTATGCTAGAATATGAATGAGAGTGTTACAATCCAAATATTAAGCTATGTGAGAGATTATTGCAAAATAGAAGCTAAACTAACATGCAACATGAATCTAAGCTAAAATGCCATGGATGAGAGAATGTAGACAAGGAAGAGAAGTTCTCCACAAAGCTCCAAAGAAACCTGTTAGAAAACCTGCAGCATAACAATATTCAAAAGATGGATTGATTGAGGGGGAAAGCTCTCTCCCTTTTAAAGATGTATGGATGGTAGAGATCAAGATGAAGATGGTGGATGATCAACGGTGGAATTTGAAAAGAGGAGTGATCCATGTGCACACACAAATCAACCAATAGAATATAAGTTGACTTGTCATATAAGACAAAAGTCACAAAGCCTTTTCTTTTAATTGCAAAATAGAAAAAGGACTTTATGTGTGCACTTTAAGTGGGTTAGAAGAATGGGGTCTTTTATTTAATTAAAAGGGGACATGTTCTTTTAATCAAATAATGAACTTAGGATAGCATAGTCAAACTATAGGTTATAATCAAATAAATTGATTATTAGCAATTTGGCTTAGGTAAGTGATTAAATTAATTTAGCCAAAATGTTGAAAAGGGGGCTAATAGTCTAGATGACCATTTTTAGGTGATTACAGTCACATTGGACTAGATATGACCTTAAAGCTGGTTTATAGACATTAATTTTGGCCAAAGTTGCTGAAAATTTTGAATTTTTTTGTAGAAGAATGCATCATTTGTTAGAAAAGAAAAGAAAAAAGTACTAATGGTGGATTATATCAGCCCCTACTAATTCCTCCAAGACCATGGGAAAGTATCAATATGGATTTTGCTATGGGATTACCAAGAACTCAAAAGGGGTATGATAGTGTTTTGTTGCTATAAGCATGTTTAGTAAAATGGAACATTTCCTACAATGCAAATCTACTAAAGATGTTTCATACATAAGAGATCTATTCTTTGAAGAGATAGTTCAAATTCATGGATTACCATTGAATATTGTATCAGATAGAGATGAGAAATTTGTAGGTCATTTTTTGAGGACCCTTTGGAAGAAACTTGGCACAAACTTATCTTTCTCATCTACATATCATCCACAAACTAATGGTCAAATGGAAGTTAACAATAGATCTTTGGGAAACTTGTTAAGATGCCTTACAAAACAACATGGAGAAAAATGGGATTCTATACTTGCTCAAGTTAAATTATCATACAATGAAATAGTGAATAGAAGCACAAGAAAATCTCTATTTTAGATTGTGTATGGTACACACCCAAGAGGAATTCTTGAGCTTAGAGAACTTCCAAAGAATTTTTCTAGTAGTTCACATGGTGAAGAATTTGTTGAATCTATTAAAGAGGTCCAAGATCAAGTCAAGTTGTAGCTACAAAATTCAAATTAGAAATACAAAGAATTTAATGATCAGAAAAGAAGAGCTATACAATTCAATGTTGGCAATTTAGTGTGGGCATATCTAAAGAAAGAGAGACTACCTCAAACCAAGTACACTAAATTATTACCTAAGAAGGTTGGTCCTTGTAAAATCTTAGAAAAGTATGGACACAATACATACAAGATTTAGTTGCCTCTATGAATTGTCATTTCACCTATATTTAATGTGTGTGATATCACACCATACAAAGGTTTAGAAACACAACCAACACACTAAGATTCAATAACAATAGATTTGCAACAAGTACCCAAATGAGTACCACCTTAATTGGAGAAGATACTTGATACAAAGATAAAGAAGACTTGAAGGAAACAATATACTTAGGATTTAGTCAAATAGAAGAACAAATAAGAAATAGAAGATATTTGGATGGATGAGAAAAAAATCAATAAACATGGTTCATCACTACAAAATCTTATCTTAAGTGGACTTGAGATTCATTCTATAGGGGAGTATGCTGCAGGAGTAGACTAGATAGATTATAATGCATGAACAACTAACATGGTTAAAAATTCTATAGGAACAAAAAGGGATGAAACTATACTTTTGAATTTTGTCACAAGAAGACATAACAAGATGCTGCTATAGGAAGTGCATAAACTATGAAGAAAGTAAATGTCATGTTTTAAGTATTTTTTAAATTTTGATGTTTGTAATAAAGTCTTATGATGTGGGTGCATAAATGGAACAACAATCCTTTAAGCTCTCCAATAATAGCCACTTAGGACAATGTTAGTTTCATTTTATGTTGAGTCAGTTTTCATTAAGTGTGTTTGAATAATTAAGCCAACTAGGAAACTAATGGCTACTAAAAACATTAAATAGTTGGAAAAGTTGGTGACAAATTTTTATGATTGGTTGATCCTTCATGATTTCGAAAATGGTTTTTAATTTCTTGTTTTTTTTGACGTTTTCATCTTTCCAATAGAAGAGAGAGGAAAGTATTGAAAAGACATATTTTATGTAACTAAGAGGATCATATACAGTAGAAGGGCATAGAAAGATTTGCATTTTTTTGATTTTTGGAGTCTATGATTTGAATGTATGTCTTTGTCTCATTTTCTTTCCTAAATTGAAACAAAAAATTCTAAGAGTATGTCAATGACATGTTCATAGGTTAGTGAAGTACTTGTCTAGTTTCAAATCCAAATTAAAGCTTTCTACTTTGGAATTTGTCAAGAGAAATCTATTTTTTTGAGTTGTTGAATATAAATATTTGTCATTTGAGGGTCATGATAGTCAATGGGAGTCTTTTAGACTCTCTAAAATCTATTTTTTGAGATTCTAGAGGAGTTATGTATCATATTTTTTTCATTTGTTTTTACTATTTCAGTTACCTCTACTTGTACCCACACAAGATGCAATCTGTGAGTACAGTGAATATCTTCATGTCTTCACTGATATGTTGAAATCATATAAATGATATGTGATGGTGGTAAATATTGGTTTGAAACAAAAATTTGTAGACATTGTTAATAATTGAAAATTCCATGATCGATGGTCGGCTTGTGATTGAGTTCTAAACCCATGCATGCAGAAAGGCGGTTTAGATTTGAACATAGATCAATATCATTGGGTAGTCAATTTGTATTTTATTTGATATTCAATTTTATATGTGAATGTGATCAAGTGGTGAATGTATGTCGATTATGATAAAGTAGTGGTAAGTTTAAGTTAAACTTGTGTAGGAAAGTAATGGTGCTAAGGGAAGCTGAATAGGTTCCTATCGCTTATCTACACATTAAGTGGTATTAAGATAGAGGTCAACCTAAGATGAGTAGAACTATCAATCCTAAATGTGTATGATCCCCTTGATGCTGACTTAGTCAAGTGATTTATGATCTCTAAGTTTTCCAAGGTGAGGCTCTATATTAGGTCCAAGGACTTTCTTCTCTATTGTGTAACCTTAGGGCATAATGCCATCTAAAATTTATTTTTAGAAGGATTATGGACATTAACCACCCAATTCCTTGTCTACTCATCAACCTCGAGCATGGTTTCTATTTTTTCCTTTTTAGCCTTAGAAGTTCTACCCAACAATTTTCCAACCATGTTCTACACTGAGAAATTTATGGGTACTATGTTTCTCTTCTTGTTCATTGACAAGTCAAACCAATTTGGTGTTGAGGAAGTGATTTTGGATGAAGGAGTTTTTAAAATAGAGGAAGTAATGCTGATGGCCAAAGAAGCTAGAGCATTGAAACCAATTTCTATTTTCTAGTTACTTTGGTCCATTACTCCGAGTGTCTCTTCTTTTATAGATTCAACCACTATCTAAACTTCAATCAGTTCTATAGTAGGATTCACCACAATAGCTCTTTGGACTCTTTCTTTCCTAATATGAGAATGGGTTCACTTTATTAAACTTTAAGGTTTAACTAATCTTGGAACTTTAGGTTCAACTTGAGCTTCAAGGTTCAAAATATTTGCAGAGGAAGATGTGGAAACTTTTTGATTACTATGAATAGGAAAAGTTTATTTAGAGAAATTAGGTTCCTCTTGCAAATGTTTCTCTAAATCTCCTATATTTAGAGAAATTAGGTTCTTCTTGCAAATGCTTCTCTAAATATCCTATCTTATATTTCCTTCTCACTTTTAATCAACTCTTAGTTCTTTCAATGATAGGATTAGTTCTGGTTTGGAGATTATCTTCTTTAGTTGAATCCCAATCTATCTCTAGCAAGGGAAAGCTTCAATTGAGCTACATAGATAGGATCAACTAGTTCTTCATCTTTATCTTCTTTCACACCCTTGACATTCATATTTATCTTAAACTCTTTTATTTATTTCAAGGTGAGCTTAGACCAACATCTTTTCCTCACTTTATAATCCTCCTCACAGTCAGTGCATAAATATTCCAAATGAGGAACATGAGAAAATAAGAATTGCAACTCAAAAATAGGTTGAGAAAAATCTTTGCTATCAAAATCAGAATGAGTGGAACAAGTTGCTAGGTTCATTGTTTTTAACTCAAGATCTAGACCAAAAGTGTCTTGGATGGTCTTTCACTAGTAATGGCCAAGTTCTATGGAAAAAGTAGAACCAAAATCCTTCCTAGCTTTTCAACTCTTGTCAATCTCTGCAACTTGTCTACAGACCTCAATAGAAACATAATAATTTAGGAAGTATCTAAAAAATTTAAGAGGTTTACCTTTATATCCACCCACCCAGATATATGTAAATTTAGGGAATGAAGAAACTACCATAGATAGAGATGAATTATGTCACTTCTTTAGTCAATCTCCTCTATTCTTTACCCTACAACTCAAAAATTAGTTTAGCATTGAAAGTATCTTGCACCCTTTTGAAATCACTCAAATTATTCTCTTTCTACAAAGAAGTAAAATAGTCATATATGGGCATATTGTTAACCCATAGGAAATGAGGCTATCTGACTAACTTTTTACAACATGCTAGGATGTAAAATAAGTATGAAGTCATGTAAAAAATAGGAACATCAGATGCTTGGAAAATTTTTGTTGGGAAGATTATTGGGAAACAAGAAACTGAGAGTAATGTAGGGGCATTTGAGGTTCCTGGAGATTCAGGCATTTTTATGGAAAGCTAGAAGTGCTCAGTCATCTCTACAATGTTTCTTAGTTGGAGGCTTGATCGAATGGGCTTGGTGTATAAGCTTGGTGCTCGATCAAAGAAGGAGTGGTGCTCAGTTGCTACTGGATGTAGTTTTGGTTGAGGAGATTAGTCATTGAAGGAGATTGAAAGATACTATAGTGCTCAATATGCACTGGGAGCTTAAAAATACTTGTGGTTATGTTGATGCTTAGCTTGGTTTCCTTGACACTCAGTCTACTCTTGCTTCCTATAAGTGTTGAGTTGTTAGTGAGCCAACTTTTAGCATTTAATTTTGTATGGGTATGTGATTTGTGTTGGAGCTGACTTGTACGTCAATATATATCTAATGTATGGGATTCAATTTAATTTATAATGAACTGGGCTGACTTATGGATTAGTTGGGTATAAATAGGGGGTTCTTGTGGAGTCTTTAAGTATTTTATTCATTCATTCAGAGGGAGTAGATCCTAAGTTCAACATGGAGTAGCTGAAGGGAAAGTTTTCCTGAGTTTGTGGACAGAGTGCCAAATGTGAGGTAGTTTACAATAGGATTGTAGTGGACTTGTGAGTTTTTAAGTAGAGCTAGTAGTCGAGGCTTTAGAACTAGAGGATTGCTTGGTTGACCTAAGGGTACAAGTGTAGATTCTTCTTGGTGTTCTTATCTAGTTGTGGATCTAAACTAGCTAGGGTTTGGGATTAGTGTTTGGATTGGATCTTGAAGGATATTGTAGAACTATTAATTTCTCTATAATTGGCTATAACTGGAAAGGTTGTACAACCTAACACATTGCATGTAATTAATTATTTTATGAATCAAGTGTTGTGATTTGGTATTAGATCTTATATTTTTGATATGTTTCCACTATGTGGTTATTTTTTTGGGGCAAGGAAATCTCCTTTGGGGATTCTCCTACCTTGTATTGCATAAAATGTTGTCCGAGTGAAGGTGTTCCTAAGTGTGTAGAAAGATCTTTGAAGTCGAGGCAATTTTCACCATGACCTTGGGTTGAGAGAAGTAGATCTTAGAAGATCTTGATTGAGTGGTGGATTGTTTTTATAGAGTCCTAGATCTCTTGGTTGTGAGGTGGAAGATCATGGTTCTAAATAGCAATTGCAAAGGACTTATAGATGGATTGATCAATGCAAAAATGGAAGGTTGATCTTGTTGGAGTATGATCAAAGAGAGATTGTGTGATGAGTATTGCATATTTGTTCTTAGACTTTTGATTTGTTCCTGGTTATTTGTGTGAGGTGACATGTTGCAATCTGACTAACAAATAATTTAGGTTTATCACAAGGTGCATGGGAAGGATTCATTGCAGAGGTTTTGTGAAGATCTTGGGAGACGGATCCAAGAGGACTAGGCCCTAGAATGATTGTGAATCTCTGTGATGTGGTGGAGAGGAGGCTTGATGAGATGGTTTGAATATAGTTTGGTTGATTGAGCTAAGGTGGTGTTTGCTTGGTTTGAAGCTATCTTGGCTAATTTATTTAAAGGTTGGATGAGGAAGGTATTCTATAGATGCTTGTGGATTTGGAGTCTACTGATCTGGATGAGAGTTGTCTAGCCACTTAAGTGACATATTTGAGAGATAAGATGGCAAAGCAAGGTTGAGGTGGAAGAGATTGGTTTTGTTGATCAATTTATGGAGTCTGATACAAAACCTATAGAGCAATTGGAGGCTGTTGTTGAGGATATTAATAATCTTGTTGATGTTGAGATGGAGATTGGTTTTCATGATCAATCAATCGAGTCTGACATGGAGATTATAGAGTACTTGGTCATGGATGATCCAATTGCTATTGGTGGTGAGTTGTATGTTGCAGAGCATCTTTTTGTGAGCAATAAGATGGTTGGTGTTGAGAGTTTGGAATATCTTGATGGAGATCTAAATACTGTTACTGATATGGAGTTTGTTGTTGCTAGTGTGGATTCACTAGTTTCTTATGTGAATGAGATTTTGTAGAATTATGTTTAATTTTTTCTTGGGAGTGAGCATACTAATTGGATGGTTGAGATTTTGGTGTTTGAAATAATGAGGCAGATTTAGATGATTTGCATGTTGGTTTTCTTGTCCCCATTAGAGTGGAAGCATTTGGTGAAGATGAAGATGATTGTGGATTTTTCATTGGGCATCAAATTATAGGACACACTTTTCTTTACCCTAGGAGTCTAATGTAGGGGCATCTAAGGTTCCTAGAGATTTAGTCATTTTTATGGAAAGTTGGAGGTGCTTGGTCATCTCTATGGTTTTTCTCAGTTGGAGGCTCAACCAAATGGGCTTGGTGGATAAGCTTAGTGCTCAATTGAAGGAGTGGTGCTTGGTTGTTACTAGATGTGGTGTTGGATGAGGAGCTCAGTTAGTGAAGGAGCTCAATAGATAGTATAGTGCTTGACATGCACTGGGAGTTTGACAATGCTTGTGGTTAGGCTAATTCTTGACTTGGTTTCCCTGACACTCGGTTTGGTCTTTGTTCCTGTAGGTGTTGAGTTATTAGTGACCCAACTTTTGGTATTTAATTTTTTATGGGTATTTAATTTGTGTTTTAGGTGACTTGTGGCTCAACATATATTTAAGGTATTAGATTTTAATTAATTAATAATGAAATAGGCCAACTTGTGGATTAGTTGGGTATACGTAGGCAGGGGGGGGGGGGGGTCTTGTGGAGTCTTTAGGTATTTTATTCATTAATTTAGAAGGAGTGGATCCTAAGTTCAACATGGAGTAGATAAAGGGAAATTTTTCTTGAGTTTGTGGAGATAGTGCTGAATGTGATGTAATTTACATTAGGATTGTAGTGGAGTTGTGAGTTTGTGAGAAAGGCTAGTAGTCGAGGCTTGAGAACTAGATGATTGCTTGGTGGACATGAGGGTACAAGTGTAGATTCTTCTTGGTGTTCTTATCTTTTTGTGGATCTAGACTAGCTAGGGCTTGGGATTAGTGTTTGGATTGAATCTTAAGAGATATTATAGAACTATTACTTTCTTTGTAATTGGCCGTAATTGGGAAGCTCATACAGCCCAACACATTGCATGTTATTTGTTATTTTATGAATAAAGTGTTGTGATTTAGTATCAAATCTTGCTTTGATATTGTGTTTCCATTGTGTGGTTATTTTCTTTGCCTTATGGCTTAACAAGGTTTGTAGTTCCTACATATGTTCAAGTGTTAAATTATTTAGGTCATACATGGGTAAAGTGATTACCCCATCTAGACTGAATTACTTAGCATCCAATTCATCCATCTAAATCAAAACTTGAGATCTATGGTTTGTATCACTAGGTAGTGATAGTTGTAATTGTTTCCCCTTCTCACTTGATCTTATTACCTATTGATGCCTCTTCTAAGTAGGTGTCACCTATTGTTTAGTGTTCTAGTAATTGACTTTGCAGGATTTGCACATATTTTTCTTCTATCCTTATGGTTTTATCATCTTCTTTCCTCTCTTCTATCTCAAAAATAGACATACAAGTTAATTATGTAAACACAATTATTGCCTTGCCTTGTTGCTCAACACTTGTATCGTTTGCTACAAATGTAAGTTCTACTTTATCAATCTTTGAAGTCTCAATCTTTGGATAATCTACCACTTGTAACAAAACTAGATTTGTACAAGGTAGAGTTGTGTCTGACATAGGCTTATGCATATCTTCCTCAGTGAGCACATTTTGGTTCTACGGAGGTGTGTTAGATATGTCTTTGATAGTGAATAGGGTGAAAATAGTGCCTATTCCCAATCTTGATTTCCAATAGGAATGATCAAAATTGATTAAGCACAAGAGAGTGATAAATGGATATATGGATAATGTAATGGAAAATAAGGAGAGAAGAGGTCCTATGATCTTCCTATTTGAGAATTATATGCTTAAATCTTAAAATAGAAAAAAGACAAATACTAACTTTTAAGTAGAATAATTCTAGAAACTGATGATTTATGGTGTCTATGTATAGTTTTGGGGATCTTTACAACCTAAGCTGGATTGGAAATGTCAAGATGAAGAAAACATAGAAAACTTTTATCCTTTTGAAGGTAGGTTAGCCTTGACCTTGATAGTAGGGCACAATCTTACCTCGAGGCACAATTGTACCCCAAAATGTCGACCTTGACTTGCATTGTGCTGCCAAAATTTGTGTTCATAGATCCAATAAGTTCAATGAAAAGGTTATCCAAATATACTCTTTAATTTATTGTTCTACACCTATATCTATAAGAAAAATGAATTGTTTGTTTATATGGGGGGTTTTACTTGGTCAAACCCCCATTTGGAATTAACCTTGAAATTGAATTCAAATTGCAATATGTATAAACAAAGTAAATGAAACTATTCACCTTGATTATATTGAAATCATTATGGAGTATTCAAATCCTTGAATCCACAAGTACAGATGTTCCAAATGAATGTACAAATGTATGTATCTCAAATAAATGGCGTTAGATCTTCAACACCAATCTTGAATGTGTCTTTGCATAGAAGAAGGCTTGAGTGAATGTGGATGGAAAAATATTCAACAAGAGGGTTCCATAGAGATTGAATCCTTCAATGACAAACAATGGACCTCCTTGATGAATTGGATTCTTGAACACTTGAATGCTTGATAGATAGAATAACTTCACTTCATAGTAGGTGGATAATAACTTTTCTCATAGATAGTGCATGTGCTCATGAAAAAATATGGATGTAAAAATGAGGGAAGAAGGCTTCCTTATATAGAGATCTAAGCAATTAACTCCTAGAGAAGGCTGACATGGGAGCATTAAATCTCATTTAACCTTAACCACTATAAGTGGACCTAGATTAAATGTAATTTAAGAGTCTAGCATTACAAAACCCAAAACAGCTAACTCAGAAGTGGGAAAAAGAAACTTTCTAGAGCTTGATGTCCTGAAATTCCCAAAAATTGAAATATAGATATGGGGTCAAGGATGAGGTTGACCCTACACTAGTTCAAGTTTGAGGTCATCTTTGACCTTGGTCAGGGTCAAGGTAAACCTTGACCTAGAAAATCAAAGTCCTCATTTTCAAAGAGAAAGTTATTAGAAATAGGCTAGAAATAAAAAGAGAAAAGAAAAATAGGGGGAAAATAGCCAAATCCATTCAAAGACCCATTCAAGGCACTTTACATGACCCCATACCACTTACTCATAGGGATAAACACTCTTAACATAGAATTGCTTCCATTTTAAGATGATACATTTAGCCCCCACTTTAGCAAGAGTATGGACTCGATGCAAACTCTTGGTGAAGTAGATTGTAATGAAAAGATAATATTATTAAAATCAAAGGGAGAAAGAGATCCTCAAGTCCCCAAAGGCTCAAGTCTTGATCAACTCTAAGATCTCAATAAGAGAGACATATCTAGAAAAAGAGAAAAGAAAAAGAGTGTGATTATCTCACCTAATGAGAACTTGTGTCTCATTTTGAACCACATTAGGAAATTGCACAATTAGGAAGATGGAATTGAGCTGCCTAGTGAATGTGACTACTCACTAGTCAACCCATCAAGGGTTCACTCTCAAGAATATTCTATTCTATAAGAGTAAAACCAAAAAGTAAAAAGAGATCCTAAAGTATAAATCTATGCTTTTAGGATTAGTCAATAATCCAAAAAGGGAGAAAAAAGTATCTTGACAAATAACATATATGTATTTAAAAATGTATGTGCTATAGGTGTACAGAGCGTATGCCCTCACATTAAAGTCATTGCTAATACTTTAATTGGAGCAATGGCTTTGAAGAAAACATAAGCAACTCCAATGATTACGTTTCCACTACGAGATGCCCCCAAACAAAGATAACTCAAGGGAAATAGTACATAAACATAAAAAGAACATCAAAGGGATCTACCTACTATGGGGTTAGTTAGATCATAAGATAATAATATTATTGCAAATGAATTGATATAATTCCCCAAAGAAAGTAGAACTACAATCACAAAGGAGGAAATATCACATAAGAGATACAAAGAAAAATCTTTTTAGACCATGACCTAGAGACCAAAAAGAATTAGTGCTACCAAGTCACTAATCCAAGTAGATTACACAAGGAAACATGTACGAACAATAGCACAAGTATGACTTAACTTGAAACAAAATACATAAGAATAGAGATACATAGAGAGGATTAGTACAATAGGTTTGATGGCTTTATCACCTTGCACCAATAGAGAAATACAAATTAGATAAAAGAATCTGATGATATTTAGGAAACATATCATAGGATAAGCACAATATAATAGACAAACACAAAAAGGGATACCATGAAGGACTATCCAATCAAATGTGTCACCTACTCTCCCTATCTCATTGTATATCATTTAGGGAAGGTGGGTAATGCACAAGATGGACTATATCCAACATAGTAGGAATGATGGCCAGTTCCAAACAAGGATCCCCTTGAGAATCACAATGTTTGATACTAGGTTTAATTGTTCATTATGAGGAAAGCATATTAAGTAAATCAATGTCAATGTCAATAGTTTCATATTCATCATTAAAATCATCAAGAGTATCTTCTTTATCTAGATTAATCAAAAGAGGATCTAAGTTACAAATAGAATCATCAGAATCATGTAGCTTAACATCATGATTAGCAAAAAATTCTTTTAACACATCATGCATAGTTGTATCCAAAGAAGGTAAAGATTTTTGAAGAATAGAATTATGAGATTTATCTTGAGCATGAAACTTTTTATGATGTTCATTAGTAGATCAATTATGTTTTGTCTTGAAATTTTTTGAGAACTAGGAAGAACAAATACATGATCATTGACAACTTCTATAGGAGGATTAATAGAATTATTAGGAGATTGACAAGCAATAAGAGGAGTTTGATTAAAAAATGTAGAAGCCATAGATAAAGGAGGTATGGAAGGTGTAGGAATAATACCACAATTACGATCCATAGGAGGTAAACTTAACTCAATAATATTTCGACGCTTATAGGCTTGATAGGAATGGAAAAGATGATCAAGTTGAAAAGGACATGAATTACGTAATGAAGGCCAAAAGAAGTCAATGGTAGCAGAATCCTTGGGCCAAGAAGTTGTTGGATACAATTGTTCAATTGTGTGTTTTAATTTGATGTTACACAAATGTCATATTAGTTATCAGTTAAAGTCTACTAACCTTAGTTGGTTAGAAAGGAAAAAGTAGAGTCTACCAAGCTCAGAAGGATAGCAAAGTGAATTATAGAGTCTACCGAGCATTTCTGGAGGTTACATTGTGAAGACAGTTTCTATAGAGCTCACTCGGGTGCTAAAGGATTCTATAGTAGAGACCAGTTTCTACCAGGATAGCAAGGTTAGCAAAGGAAATTTAGTTCTTACCAAGTTTACTTGATCTCCAAAGGATTTTACAGAGTTTGTAATGTTTACCGAGCTTCACTTTGTTAACACTGGAAATCATTTTCTGGAGCAGTCTCTACCAAGTAGGGTTAGCCAATGAAGGATTTCATTTATTTGGGAAATAAAATTTATTTGTTTAATGTAATATTTGTAGCCAACTGATGTATGGTTTATTGGTAAATGTAACTTGTAAATGAGTTGACTTGAAAATCTATAATGTATAAATAAAAGCTCAAGTTGTGGATTCTAATTGTATTTGAATGAGTATGAAAATGAGTTGATTATGCAAAGAGGAAGTGTACGCAAATTTTGGAGAAGGATCAAATATCCTTGAGGAGAAGCAAAGTTGTATTCGATTAGTGAGGATCTATTGAAGTAGAGTAGAGATCTATATCAGCAAAGTTCAGTTGCATATCTTTTAGGTCACTTATTGTTATTTTCTTACCATTGTAGTAGTAATTCCTAAATCTCTTAACATAGTTGGTCTAACAACCATTTTGTAAATCCTCTAACAAGGTGGACAATTCTACTAAATTTTTCTAAAGTCCTCTAGCAAGGCCACTTCTAGAAGGGTGATTAAATCCTCTAACAGGGTCACACCTAACAATGTGTTTTGTAACCTTTAATAGGGTTGGCTCCTAAGAGGGCTCACTTGAGAAGAGTGAAAATTGGTAGCTAGTTACTTGGTGGTTTTTCCCATATTGGGTTTCCATGTTAAATCTAGTGTCTCCTGTATTCATGTTATTTACTTTTGCATGCATGTTAATATTTGTGAATGCTTAAAGTTTAGTAACAAGTTAATCTATCGAGTTACAACATATCTCTATGTGGCTACCGAGTGACAATAATAACTAGTTATTTAAGACATCTAAGGGATCTGTGTATTTGTTTTTGTGGTAACTGATTCACACCCCCTCTCAGTTAATCCATTTATATTTCCAACAATTGGTATCAAAGCTTTTGGTTCTTGTAGGAAGGATTTCAAGGATCTAAGCTAAATGTCAGGATGTCTTACAAGAGGGAAATTCCAAGGCTTAACAGGGATAACTTTTTAGCATGACAAGGTCTCATGAGACTCCATCTGGCTTCCATTGGAGATATAGGACTGAAATATCTAAATGAAGCATATGTAACTCTTACTAGCACATTATCTACAAATGCCATTTCTGAGAAGAAGACTCATAACACCATGATGATAGCTATTGAATCTACCCTAAGCTATGAAGAATTTGGTGATATCAAGGATTGTAAAGCTACCTTTGAAGTGTGGAACAAGCTAAAAGATATCTATGGAGGTGATGATAATGTGAGAAGAGCCAAAGCAGAAAGTTTGAGAGGTCAATTTGATCAAATGAGGATGAGAGAGGATGAAAACATTGCAAGGTATGTTTAAAGAGTCAAAGCAAGTGTTAGTGCAATCAAAGCTTCTGGAGGAGATATCAAAGAGGAAACAATTATAAGTAGAGTTCTTAGAACATTACTTCCCATTTATGCAATCAGAGTCTTTGCAATTCAAGAAAGAATATGTAAAGAAAATCATAAGATAAATCTAGAGGCCATAGTTGGAAGATTGATTGCATTTGAGCTAGAAAATTATGATAACTATGTTCCAGCTACCAAGAACATTGAATCAACATTTGAAGCCAAGATTTCACTCAAGAAGAAAGGAAATAGGATAAAAGGTTCTTAGTCATAAAGTGAAGAAGAATCAGAATAGAGTTCTGACAGTGATCTTGAGGTAGTTGAAGTTCTACTAGCAAGAAAATATTCAAGAGGCAAAAGAAAATACAAAGGTAAGGTTCCTCTAATCTATTTTTCTTATGAAGAAATTGGACATATTGCTACTAGGTGTCCAAATAAGTAGAACAAGAATGAGAAGAAAGGTCACAAGTGCAATGACAAGAAATACTTCAAATCATTCAAGGACAAAGGTAAGAAAACATGTTTCATGGCTAAGAATTCTAATGATTCTGATGATGAAGAAGAAGATGAAATTGTTTACATTACTGTGAAAGATGAGTCTAATAATGATGAGGAAATGGCACTTATTTCTCATGTGAGAAAAAATGATACATGGATCATAGATAGTGGTTGTTCTCATCATATGACTGGTGATAAAACTAAGTTTAAACATTTTAAAGAATACAATGGTGGTAGTGTGAGGTTTGGTAATAATGAACCTTGTTGCATAAAAGGAAGAGGAAGAATCTCACTAACCAAAGAGCTTGTATGTGATAATGCATATTGGGTAGAAGGACTAAAACATAATTTGTTGAGTGTGGCACAACTACTTAATAATGGATTCAAAGTGGAATTCATTCATGGAAAAGCAAGATTGTTGGATGAAAAAAGAAAGCTAATTGGATCAGGCACTCGAATAAAAGGTAACTTGTTTTATCTTGAACTTTGTGAATGTTCATGCTTTATTTCTCAAGTTAAAGAAAGTTGGTTATGGCATAGGAGGTTGTGTCATTTGAACTTTGATAACTTGGTGAAAATAAGTAAATTCAGGAAAGTAAGAGGCATTCCTAACATAAAGAAACTTGAGGTTGGTCTATGCAAGAATTGTCAAATTGGCAAGATGGGAAAGACTAGCTTTAAAAGTAAGAACTATCAGTCTAAAGAAGTTTCAAAAATTATGCATATTTATTTGTGTGGACCTATTGGAATTGAAAGCTATACTGGTGAAAAGTTCTTCATTCTTTTTGTTGATGATTACTCAAGAATGATGACTGTCATGTACTTGAGAGAGAAATTAGAAGCATTTGAGAAGTTCAAATGGTATTTGGCCAGAGTTGAGAAGGAAATAGGCAAAAGACTAAAATCTTTGAGATCAGAAAGAGGTGGTGAGTTCATCTCCCATGAATTCAATAAATTTTGCATTGAAAGGGGAATCAAAAGACAAGTATCAACCCCTAGAATTCTTGAGCAAAATGGAATAGCTGAAAGAAGGAATAGATCTATCATGGACTATGCAAGAACCCTAATGATTGAAAAGAGCATTGCTATCAAATACTAGAAGGAAGCTATCAACACTGCAGTTCATACCTTGAATTGAGTACAACTGAAGAAGGACTCATTCAAAACCCCCTATGAGTTATGGTATGGCTAGAAACAAAATGTAAGTTACCTAAAAGTATTTGGAAGCAAATGTTACATTTTAAAAGAATCTAGAAAAGGTAAATTTGATGTGAAGGGAGATGAAGGAATATTTTTGGGATATTCTTACAAGAGTAAAGCATATAGATGTTTGAATTTGTCTACTCACAAAGTCATAGAAAGTGTACATGTGAAAGTTGATGAGTTTGCAGAAAGAACTAAAGAAGAAAGCAAAAGGGAACCAAAAGACTATAGGAGATTTGTTTTCATTGAACCTGATACAGTGCCAGATACACCTATCAATTAGGAATCTTCTACTCCTGAGTCTTTAGTAACCGAGCTACAGGAACCTGAGTCACATTCTGATGCTACCGAGCCAATGCCTACCAAGTTTGAAAGACTTGAGTAGCAGATAGAACAATGAGAACAAAAAGTTGAAGTAAAAGATGATGAAAATGCAAAGCATTCAAAAGGAAAGGAACTTGTATTAGCTAAGTATGTCAGGGGACATCATGCACCAGATCAGATCATTAGAGATAAATTTGAAGGAACTATGACAAGAAGTAAGTTGAAAGGTACTTGTTTACTTACTGATTTTGAACCTAGAAGTGTTAAAGATGCATTAGAAAATGAAAGTTGGATACTCTCAAGAAGAAGGTATAGACTATGGAGAGACTTTTGCTCCTGTTGCAAGATTGGAGGGTGTCAAGACCTTACTTGCATATGCTGCATACAAAGGATTTAAGGTTTATCAGATGGATGTCAAGTCAACATTTTTCAATGGCATACTAGATGAGGAGGTGTACATTGAGTAGCCTGAAGGTTTTGTTGATCTAGATAAGAAGGACATGGTCTGCAAATTACACAAAGTATTATATGGTCTGAAATTAACCCCTAGATCATGGTATGAAAGATTACATAACTATCTTATTCAAATTGGTTTTCAAAGAACTAATGATAAAAATAGCTTGTATATCAAGGAAGGACTAGATAATAAGATTTTTTTGGTAGAAATATTTATGGATGATACTTTTTTCACAGGAAATGATGATCTTTGCAAAGAATTTTTAGAACAAATGAACAAGGAATTTGAAATATCAATGTTTGGTGAGATCAAATTCTTTGTTGGTCTTCAAATTTAGCAGAGTAAGAATGGCATCTACATCACTCAATCTAAATGCATCAAGGAGATACTGAAAAAGTTTGGTATGGAAGACTGCAAACCAGTTGGGACTCCTATGTGTACTGGATTGAAACTTACCAAGGATGATGAATCAAAGGAGGTAGTTTAGACATTGTATAGATCTATGATTGGAAAGTTGCATTATGTAGTGCATACAAGGCCTAATATTGCCCTTGCAGTTGGTATTGTAGCAAGATTTTCAGCAAAACCAAGAGAAAATCACATGATGGCAATCAAAAGAATCATGAGATACTTGAAAGGAATTGAAGATTATGGATTATAGTACAAATTTGGAGGTAATTTGGATTTGAAAGTGTTTACTGATGCAGATTGGGTAGGAAACATTGATGATAGAATAAGTACAAGTGGAGGAGCTTTCTTTCTTGGAAAGAGGTTGGCTTCTTGGACAAGTAAAAAGAAAAATTGTGCATCCCAATCCACAAAAAAAGTAGAGTATGTTGTAGCAGAAATAAACTATTCTAATATTGTTTGGTTCAAATACTTATTGGAAGGTATGAAGGAAGAAATCAAAGAACCTGTTGTTATGTTTTGTGACAATACAAGTGCAATTAGCATATCCAAAAATTTAGTGATGCATTCAAAAACCAAGCACATTGCAATAAAGTATCACTTTGTCAAAGAATTGGTGCAAGACAAGGAGATCATATTGGAATATGTCCATACAAAGGAAAAAATTGCTGACATATTCACAAAGCCTTTACCTAAGGATGCATTTTTGTATCTAAGAGGTCAGTTAGGGGTCAAGTTTTAGTGATGCATCAATAGGTATCAAGTCGAAAATATTTTCAGTTGATGCAGAATAATCATGGAAATATTGCATATGAATCAGTACATAAGGTACATTTTTATTCACTTGGTTTGTGTTGTCTTTGGCATGTTGTCAAAGAGGGAGAGTATACTGTCATATCTTTTTGAAATTTGAATCTATTTATGAAGAGTTTGATGTTTGTATAGAAGTTATGTAATTCCTTCACAGAGGGAGATTATTGTATTTGAGAAGTTTGTGGAATGAAATGTAAGAGGGAGAAGCATTCTGTCAAAAAAAGACTTGTTTTCAAATTTCATTCTGCTATGACATGTTGTGTTGCCATCAATGCCGAAGAGGGAGATTTTTGGATACAATTGTTCAATTATGTGTTGTCTTTTATGTTACACAAATGTCATATTAGTTATCAGTCAAAGTCTATCAAGCTCAGTTGGTCAGCAAGGAAAAATATAGATTCTACCAAGCTCAGAAGGTTAGCAAAGCGAATTACAGAGTCTATCGAACATTTTTGGAGGTTACACTGTGAAGATAGTTTCTACCGAGCTCACTTGAGCGCTGAATGCTTTTGTAGTAGAGATTAGTTTCTACCAAGCTAGCAAGCTCAACAAAGGAAAGCTAGTTCTTATCAAGTTCACTCAGTCTCCAAAGGATTTTATAGATTTTTTAGTGTTTACCAAGCTTCACTTGGTTAACACTGGAAATCATTTTTGGGAGCAGTGTTTACTAAGCAAGGTCAGCCAATGAAGGATTTCATTATTTTGGGAAATAAAGTTTATTTGTTTAATGTAATAATTGTAGCCAACTGATGTATGGTTTATTGGTAAATGTAACTTATAAATGAGCTGACTTGACAATTTTTAATGTATAAATAAAAGGTCAAGTTGTGGATTCTAATTGTATTTGAATGAGTATGCAAATGAGTTGATTATGTGAAGAGGAAGTGTAAGCAAATTTTGGAGAAGGATCAAATATCTTTGAGGAGAAGTAGAGTTGTATTAGATCGATGAGGATCCATTGAAGCAGAGTAGAGATCCATATCAACAAATTTTAGTTACATCTCTTTCAGGTCACTTATTGTTGCTTTCTTACCATTGTAGCAGTAATTCCTAAATCTGTTAACATAGTTGGTCGAACAGCCATTTTGTAAATCCTCTAACAAGGTGGATAGTTCTACTGAATTTTTCTAAAGTCCTCTACCAAGGCCACTCCTAGTAGGGTGATTAAGTCCTCTAACAAGGTCACACCTAACAGTGTGTTTTGTAACCTTTAACAAGGTTGGCTCCTAACAAGGCTCACTTGAGAAGAGTAAAAATTGGTAGCTAGTTACTTGGTGGTTTTTTCCATATTGGGTTTCCATGTTAAATCTGGTGTCTCCTGTGTTCATGTTATTTACTTTTGCATGCATGTCAATAATTGCGAATGCTTAAAGTTCATTAACAAGTTAATCTACCGAGTTACAACATTTCTCTATGTGGCTACCAAGTGACATTAGTAACTAGTTATTTAAGACATCTAAGGGATCTATGGATTTTTTTTTGTGGTAACTGATTCACCCCCCCTCTTAGTTACTACATTTATATTTCTAATAGAAATATGATATAAACTATGATTAACTGTCTTTACTTTGTCATCATAATTTTTTTTTAGACATTTACGAATAGGTAAAGCAACAACATGCATGACATTTAACCATGGTAACCAAGCTTAACTTGAAACTGATCAGAAGTAGGAACAACAACACAGGTAGTGTTTACAATTTTTCCACAAATTTTAACTGATAAATCAATATAACCAAATGAGGATAAAGAAAACTTTTACAAGTTTATATCCACACATCTTATGTATTATAAAAATTATGTTTCAAACCTTTCATAAAAAGATTTTCTTCTGTAATCACATTAACTAAGGCAGTAGAATCAACAAGACAACTATGAGTGAGTATCTCAACAATCTTAGCATAAATATAAATAGGACCATCAAGAGCTTTAATAGTCTTAGAATCATCAAAGGCAACCAAAAGTTAGCAAGGTAATTTTTCTTAGGTTGTTGTCAAAGTTTAGGTTGAGGCTTCAATTTAGGCTTAGGTTTTAGTTGAGGTAAAGCTAAAACTTGAGACTGAAGTGGAGGTTGAGACTGAGGTGGAGATACATATTGAACTACATGCTCCACTTGATTAACCACATGATTAAGATCATCCATCTTTAAATCATACACAATATCCATAGAAGATGGACAAGCAATAGTATTAGTATCATGTGTAGGTAAAGGATTCATATAGATTTGCATATTTTGATTAAGAGGAGAAATAGACTTATTCTCACTACCATCAAAATTATCAATAGATAAAACATTAGAGTCAATTAAGTATTGAGCTTTATGTTTTTCAGAATAACATTTCTCGGTATCATGACCATTCTAGCAATGATATTGACAAAAATATTTCATATCAAAAGATTTAGATGCCATTGTAGCAGGTAAAAGAGGTTGAATAATGGGTAAAGTAATCATATTAGTAGTTAACAACCTATTCATAATAGAATGTAAAATTTTAGAAAGAGGAGTAAATGTAAGATTTAATCAAAAAGAAGTAGCTACATAAGTGACATTATGAGATACAACAATAGCTTGATGAGATATTGCATTTTCTTGTTTATTTATCTTGAGACAATTATTGATTTTTTGAGCTTTATTTGGATTAGGAGCAGCATCAGTTTTATCAACAGGAACATGATCCATTGGAGTGGTGCTCTCAAATTAACTCACTTTTAATTGATAATGATGAAGCACATCACAAAGTTGTTAAAAAGAAGTAAATTTAGTAAGAAAAATCTTACCTCTAATATCCTTTTGCAAATTTAAAAATTAACATACATTGAATATAAATATCTGGAATAGGATAGGAAATTTGAGCATGCAAATGCTTAAATCTACCAATAAATTCAGTCAATTTTTCTTTAGAATTTTGTTTACAATGCATCACATTAGTCAAAAACACTTACAAGCCAATGTTGTTTTGAAATTTTTGAATAAAAGTATTGGCAAGTTGAGGAAATGAATTAATAGAATAAGGTGTCAAGGAACAAAACCATTGTAAGGCCTTGCCATGAAAAGTTCAAGCAAACAACTTAGCTAAAATCCTATGATCATGAGCATAATCATCACAAAGGATTTTAAATATTTTAACATGATGAACATGGTCTCCCTTACCCTTATCATTCTCAAGAAAAGGCATATAAGCTTCTTGAGGAATGGGAGTATGAATAATATCCTGGGAAAAAGGACTTCCCATGTCATATGTAGGAATACTAAACTTGTTTTGAGTCAAGGATGCAAGTTTTTGTTGTAAAGATGACACAGTTTGAGCCAAATTTATAATTGTAGGATCATGAGAAGAAATAGGAGAAATAGAAACATTAGAAACACTAGGAAAAATGTACAAAGCTACAAGAATAGAAGACACAACTGGAGGAACACTAGGAACTATAGTTGGCATAGGAGTAGAATAAGTAAAAGGAACATTATGATAAGAAGGTTGTGATGTAGGAAGAGACACAAGAGGAAAACTTATACAGATAGAGGGAACTATCCCAGTCACCAAAGAAGGAGTATAAATAGGAACACTAGGAAGAAGAATAGAAGAAGGTTCTATACTAGTGATAGGAGGAAACAACCCTAAATCTTGAGCTTCTTGAGCTAAATGTTTAACATTGGAATATACAAGGTGAGTAATACCATGCAAAATATTAACACCTTGGGCACTATCACAAAGAACTTTCTTAAGAGCCTCAATAGTTTGAATAGAATCTTGGTTATGGTTTTCTTGAAGAAGACAATTACCCATTTTATCAAGTTCACTTGAATTTTTTTGGACTTGTTTACAAGGAACTCTTAAAGAATAATCCTCATCATGAGACAAGTGAGAAGTGTTTCCTCCATAATACGATTAGAATCAGGAAGAATCAAAGTCTCATTTGGAATCTTAAGGAAAGGAGAAGAAGACTTAGGTTCAAAGGTACCCATAAGTCTATGACTGCATCTAACCCTAAGATTAAAAGTAGGACTACAAGTAATAAAGCTCATAAACCAAAGAAATGTAAATGAACTAAACTAAGAAAACATAAAGCTTAAATATTTTTGTATTTTTAAAGTGATTTTGCAATATTTATGTATTTTTGAATTAAAATGCAAGAACATAAACTAAATCTAATCTTAATGCAAGAAAAGACCTAACAAATATGAAATGAAATTTAACACCACAAAACATAATAGGGCATATAATTCCACAAAATAAAAGAAGGTAAGCATGTTGAGTTCAACAGAATGAATAGGGTGAAAATAGTGCCTATCCTGAACCCTAATTTCCAATAGGAATGATCCAAATTAATCAAGCACAAAAGAGTGATCAATGCATTAATGGATCATGTAATGGAGAATAAGAAGAAAAAAGGTCTTATGATCTTGCTATTTGAGAAGTATATGCTTAAATCTTAAAATAGAGAAAAGACAAATACCAACCTTGAAGTAGAATAATACTGGAAAATGCTGATTTCTAGTGTTTGTATGTAGTTTTGGGGATATTTGCAACCTGTTTTGGATTGGAAATGTCAAGATGCAGAAAACCTAGAAAAATTTTGTCCTTTTGAAGGGAGGTCAGCCTTGACCCTAATAATGGGGCACAATCTTACCCCAGGGCACACTTGTACCCCAAAAAATTTACCTTGACATGCATTGCTTTGACAAAACTTTTGTTCATGGATCCTGCAAATTAGATGAAAAGGGTATCCAAATCTGCTCTTCAATTTGTTGTTCCACACCTGTATCTACAAGAAAAATGGTTTATTTGTTTTTTTTTATGGGGGGTTTGCCTCAATCAAACCATAATTTGGAAGTAACCTTTAAATTAAATTGAAATTACTCTATGTATAACTAAAGTAAATGGAACTATTCACCTTGCTTATATTGAAATCCTTGTGGAGGATTTTAATCCTTGAATCCAAAAGTACATATGCTCCAAATAAATGTATAAATATATGTAGGATGTCTCAAATCAATGGCATTAGATCTTCAACACCAATCTTGAATGTGTCTTTGTATAGAAGAAGACTTGAATGGATGTGGATGGAGAAATGTTCAACAAGAGGGCTCCATAGAGATTAAATCCTTCAATGCCTAACAATGGACCTCCTTGATGAATTGGATGCTTGAACACTTAAATGCTTGATAGATATAAGATCTTCACTTCATAGTAGGTGGTTAATAACTTTACTCATAAATATTAAATGCACTCATAAAAAATATGGATATCAAAATGGGGAATAAGGCTTTGTTATATAGAGATCTAGGGCACTAATTCCTAGAGAAGAACGACATGGGAGTATTAAATCCCATGTAACCTTAACCCCTATAAGTGGACTTAGATTAAATGTAATTTAAGAGTGTACAATTTTGAATTTTGAAGTAGCTAACTCAGAAGCGGGAAAAAGAAACTTTCTAAAGCTTGATGTCCCGAAACTCCTAGAAATTAAAAAATGGACTTGGGGCCAAGGATAAGGCCAACTCTACCCTAGGTTAGGGTCAAGGTTGACCTTGACCTAAAAGGTCATCCTTGACCCAAAAAGTCAAAGTCCTTAGTTTCATAGAGAAAGTTGTCAGAAATAGGCTGGAAATAGAAAGAGAAAAGGAGAACAAGGGGAAAACAACTAAATCCATATAAAGACCCATTCAAGGTGCTTAATATGACCCTAGACCACTTACTTAGAGGGCTAAATAATCTTAACAAAGAAGTGCTTCCATTTTAAGATGATACAAATAATAATAACCTCCTTTTGTTCATATTTATGCACTATTTGCTTGATCTATTCTATTAATTTAGAAACCTCTTCCTTATATGCATCCTCAAATTCAATTTCATCTCTTCCTTCTCTGGGATATACTATTAGAGTAATCACTTCAAATACCTCTTTTCACATCTTGATGCTATCCTGTTCAACTTTATTTATTCCCTATCTCTTGGCATAAACTTCTTTAATTAATCTTTAAGGGCTATATACATATGTGTCTTCCCCTAATATGGAATAAATTGTGCCTATGTAATCTCTCTTATTTACTTCTTTGTGGATAGTACCCGCTTTCATTTGGCATCTATCCATTTGTACAAACCTACTAGGAATCCATCTCCCAATTCCAAGGGTGTATATCTAAATTTTATCATCATGATCTATAGTCATTGGAGAGGGTCTCTTTACAATTTTTCAATTTTTTCAATTCATTTGTATTGGTCTCCTCATCATCTTCCTCCTCCTATTCAATGATAAATTTTCTCCTTGGCCTCTCTTGTATACTCTTCTATGGTGAGCTAGTTGGTCTCTTCTTTGATGGACTTCCTTTGGCCTTCATAGCTAAGGGTTGAGCTATCTTTAATCTTGTTAAGATTTCCACTTTTGGATTTTGAGGTGTGACAACCTTCTTCTCATCTCTGCTAAGATCAACTTTAACCTTAGGATCAACAATTATTACCTTGCTCTTCTTTTCTACCTTGGGCTCAGCAATACCCAATTCTTTTCCTTTTCCTTCCTCAGCTTCAAAAAGTTGTCCTAATCCTTCCTCTTCTTCGTTCATCTTGTCGTCACCACTCTTTCTCTTTCTTTTCTTCTCAGCCATTATTATTTCATATATGCCAAATTTCTTAGCATTTGTTTCAACATACTCAATCAAAAGTGTAGTCACTGCTATTATAATCTCATCAACATTTACTTCATAAGGCATAGGCCTTAACCATACAGTTCTTGGTATTATTGCCAGAACATGTACAAATTTTGTATCTACTACAAAAAATACTTCATTATAATAGTTATTAAAGATGAACTTAGGTATTCTCATTCTATTTCTTATCTTATTTTGAACTCCTCAAAATATTATCTATTATAGCTTCAAAATTTTCTCCCAAGATATTAATCAAGTTTTTTAACTTCTCTATAGTAGGTCGGTTCTTATCTCATGTTACTATTCCAATCCTAAGAAATGAATTCTATACATAGAAAAATATGCATACTAGAAAAGATCTAAACTTACATGATGAATTCTTTTCTTTCCTGATTGCCTCCAAGTTTTTTTATAGCTATTATAGTTCCATCTTAGCAAGGTCATAAGTATGATCCTTCTTGATAATTTTATACCCCAAATCCACTTTAATGCATACCACATTATTTAGATGGATTGATTGATAAAACTTGTGTGCAATTACTTGAACACAAAATTCAATTACAAGATCTTCTATCCCATCAATTGACATTCCTCTACCATTCCATGTCACGTTGGTTAACTTCTCAATTTCACTCTTTGTTATGCTCCTTATGCTTTTGGGTTGATCCAAGGTAGGGTATCTAGTTACTTAGCATATTATAGCCTTGTTAATTTTGACAGGTCCACCTTCTAACTATACCTTCATATTGTGGATGCAATTGAGTATGACCTTTATCCATTTTATGTTGAAAACATTATAGAACCCTAGGGCATAGGTAAGGCCTTTCTCAGAAACTACTTTGGTCTTGTCTTTCAAGACTCCATTGCTGCACTACTTCTCATAATTTGTTCTTATTTTAAAGTCTCTAATCTCTCCTACCTTGCATATGTAACAATATCTTACATCCTAAATAGCTAAAGCTTTGGGTCAAATTGATGACAAAGTGCCAATATCATCATCAATATTTCTCAACAATTATACTTGCAAGTTTCCATAATAGATCAAGATAATAGCACTACTATTCCTCTAACAAGGGGTACTCTATCCATATTGAGAACTATCTATTCTACTACAAAAATACATTTGAATTGTCAACCCAGGGATGTAGGACTTGAAATGGGTCAGCAGAGTATGTGCACCAAGTTCCTTAAAGAGTATTAACACTTATGTTGCAGGAAAGTAAAATGCATGAAAGGAACCTATACTAATGATACAGAATAGTAAACATACTTGGATTATCAATAAAGAACTATAGAAACTACAGAAAAGGAAATTCTAAACTAGTTAATAGTTCAAATATTCATTATGACGATTTTCCACAAGTGCTGTAGGAACTTTCATAGTAACTATGTTGTAGGACTAATACAATACATCTATCTTAAATAGGAAATTAAAAGAAACAAATTTACTCTACCTAAATCTATTACACCTCCCAAGTGGGCCCCCTTGGTTGGCTTCAACTAACTAAGAACACAACAGGTAATCCAAAATCACTTTCTCATTAGAATTCTACTTTTGTTACATGACTGAACAATTTGTAAGAAATAGAGAAGACAACTTCAAAATCTTCCAATCCCCTCACTAACTCTAAATTTCCATATATATATATAGAGGATTGGAACTTATTACAAAAACATAACATACAACTCATAAGAAAACATCATTAGTATAAAAAGGGCAGGATGTCAACCATGATTTTAGAACATTGATTGAGTAATAGAATAATGACCCATAGATAATGTAATCAAGTTAGCTCTCTGAAATAACTTCTTTTTTAGATGCAACTTATCAACCAAAACTGATCCATGCTTCTTATGCCATGATCAATATTTATTACTCCTTTAATGCAATGTTTTCCACTCTTCATGCCACTTCCTCTTTTCCTACAAATTAGAAACATTTGAACATATATAACAACATTTCTACTGTCATTCAAATATTAAAACATAGCTTAAAACATTTATATGAAATAGTGCACTTTATATATAATATTAAGAAAAGAATATCATATCCACTATCCATAGGTTTAATAGGTTTTGGTACATTCAACATAAGACATTTAAAACAAGTATTTGGAAATGTTTTTCTCATGGCTCAAAGAATAAGTTCAAACTATATAAAAAATATATCAAATTTGAGACATTAATTTGTCTCATCATCTACCCCCCACTATGCCAATGCTTGTCCTCAAGCATTGTACTTCTTCACCATTGTTCTAAAATCTCCCATTGTCATCTTCCACTATTTCCCATTTTTGAAGGTGTAGAAGTATCCTCTTGATCATCTCCAATGCTCACCCAAGTGTTCTTTAAATAATGGATCTAACCTGGTAGCATTACTTTCATATAGGGGCCAAAGAAGGGTAGGAGATTGAAGGTTAGTGTCATCCATAACTCTTTCCTTATTTGGCTTCCCAATTGCATGTATTTAGGCACTCTATTCACTGCTACCTAAAAATTAATAGGGCTATGTGGTTTAGCCTTCCTAAAAGATTTTGGCAGTCAATTCCACCTATTTCTAAGCCTTTCAATTGCTCTCTATTGTGTAAAATTAGGAAGCGTCTGATACTCTCTGTAAACTTTTTCCCTTTCTTCAAACACTTTCTCTCTGATTTCTAGTTTTGGCATTCCATAAGTTAATTTGAACCAATCCTTTAGGAGTTCATAAGGCTTATGGGATTCAACCCAAAGTGGCAGTGGCTTAGATTTTTTGAGGTCTCTATAAGTATCCAATTGTCTATCATAGTTAGTTTCATTGTGTATCCATGATATTAGAGCTCTTAAATGAACATCCCCTATGTAGAGCAAGGGATTCCACTCTATTTCTTGTGGAATTATGAAATTATGTAAATAGAGCTCAAAAAAAAAGTTCTTTGCCATTAGGGAAAATTTTGATATACATTATAAAAATCTTGAGCATTTTTAAACTCACAATTAATATTTCTTATTATCATCATCAACTAGAACAATAGAAACTATTCTTTTAAACACATAGCATACACCCTTGGGGGTGGTCTACAGGCTATAGCCTAATCAGCTAGCTTCAAAGCCTTATTCATTTGTTGCTTTTTCTTTTCTAGTTTCTCTTTTAATGATTCAATTTCTTTGTCTTTGTCAAATGTTGCCTTTTGCATCTGGTCTCTCTCTTTCTTCTACAAGACTTTCTAAAAAATAAAATGATTATATAGACCAAACAATATTGAATAAATTATTGATGACAAGCATTCTCAAGTTTTAGATTTCATCTTTTGTTTTTTGGCAACTTTTTGGAAATATTGGGTGTACCAAGAAGATTTATAAGGTATAAGGGATACATTGGAATATTTAGAAACTGATGGCAATACAGGTTGCTTAGTGCTGGGTGTTTCTTTTGGAACAGCAATAGGAATTGGATTACACATTTCTAGATTCTCTTGTCGTGTCTCCTTGATAGACTCAGCTTCATGTGTTTCTATGTTTTGGGCCTTTACTTGAATAAGAGAATCATCTAAAAAAATTTCAAGTACTGACTCTGTTTGAGATTTTGAAACTAGGGCTTTTGATTTTTCAATAGAAGCTGGAGATACTCAACCTAACATGCGAGGACTTCTACGTATAGGACCTTCTTAAGCTTCGACCACTTTATGAATCCATTTAGGTTTAGGTGTGATGAGAGAAGATGATGTAGGATCAATTACTTCAGGAACATGCCTCTTTCTTTTTGTTACTTTAACAAAGGTATTTTGCACTTCCTTTTCAAGGTTAGGGCTAACCTTACTCTTGCCTTTACCCCTAGAAGAGCTCGACACATCTTCCTCTAAATTAGGCTTAGAAAACTTATTAGGAGAGGGTTATTTTTCCTTCTCAACTGGATTTTGAATTTTCTCTATGGCTTCTTCCTCTTTTTCTAACTTTGGAGGAATAGGGTTAACTTGTGGTTGTAAGGTTTTGGTTTCAACAAATTCTGCCCATGAAATAGGGGAAGAATCCCTAAGAGATCATTTGACTAGAAGCTTAATGAGGGCATGATGGGAAATCAAAATTTCCTTTCCTTTTTGGGTTTCCTCAGCACTAATACATAACATATTGTAAAGAAAATTGGGAAGATTAACTTGTACGTTATGCCTTATGAAACTAGGCAATTTAAAATGATGAGCATGTAAGTTCAAGAACCTACCTTCATAGCTTAAATATCTGATAATGTGGGTTGCTAGATCTGGATATGGAGGAGGAAGAGAAAGTCTCTTATATCCTTGCTTTTTGATGTCCAGTTGAGGGTCACCTTGCTGAGTAAACTATGCCCTTGCAGATATAACATCATGCTCATTTGTATAGTATTCCCCAATTGCTGGTAACTTGGTGACCTTTTCTATTCTTTCCTTGGTAGCAACCACTCTTAATCCCCAAATTGAGGCTTCTCCTTCATCAAACATTGTCATGAACTCCATTTCCACTTCCTCACTAAATTCTGTTAATTGTAAGAAATAATCGAGCCATCCACAAGCATGGAATCACCATACTGATTCAATATCTATGAGTAAAATATTATGCACGATCAGCTTATACCTCTTTAGCTATCCTCCCATCTTCAAAATGTCTGGCTTCTACTCTTGCTACTGCAACAAATTTTTCTTTTGCTTTAAGCTTCAAAACTATGTTGTTACCACTTCTCATAATCAAGACCCCTTTGTTTCTTCCATGTAGAATAATGATGCATTAATGATGGAGTACATTGAGGCTTTAACTACAAATGTTCCCATAATAGCTCTTAGTCCTTTCAATCATGCCAAGTACAAGAGATCTTTTCCAAAAAATTGTAATAAAAGGTATGACAGATATAGAAAGATTTTAAAAATAAATGAATTGAAAACTATTAGACTACCACCAAAGTACATTCTTTGATATAGACATGACTAGGATAATCATGGAGGTGACATTTAGAAATTAATACACTTTCCTAGCCCCCCACTAAAATTTTTCAAGTGTCCTCACTTAAAAAATTTTAGTATGGGAAGGAGAAACTGGCTTAAGTCTTATATGATATATATAATGTAGTATTAGATATAAATATCAAAACCTATATTTTAAAAAATTAATAAAGAGGAAAAAAATTGTTGTACCTACAAATTTGTGATTGTACATCTACATGCAAGTTGATGAGGTGGCAAAGGCTGACAATTGCAGAAAGTGCTGATGGTCTTGTTTATTGAAAGCAAAAGAAATAGAGTGTGGGTGAGATAGAAGGTGGAATGTGGGTGGATGGTAGATAAAGAAATGAGATGGGTTGATTATGAAGAAAGGGAAAAGTGAATGGAAGAATGGGGCCTCATATTTAAATGAGGTTTTATTATGAAGGTTCCTAGAATTCTATCATTGCATGGCTATAGGAAGAAGTTTTTCATCTTCTACTACAGGAACTGTGTTTAGAAGAGGTGGTGCACTGGTTGGTTGAAATTTCTAGAGGAACTATGCTTTAGTTTGTGGCTTATGATAGAGACGCAGCCTATGACCATTCACAAGTAACTTAAATTGAATAGGATCAATGGTTGTGAGTTATACTGCACCATTATAAAATACATGCTGAATTTCATAAAGCCCTAACCATTGAGTCTACAATTTCCTTGGATTCTCTTTGAAATGTGAATCATAAAGGAGGGACCAATCTCCCGCTTGAAATCTTTTATTCCTAATATGTGCATCATGCCATTTCTTTTTCTAGTGTTGAATAATTTTTGTTCTTTCTAGAGCTCTCTTTTATATTTCATCTAGCGAATTTAAATGGAGGAGTTGCTCTTGTTGTGTTGTAGGAAGATTTTTGTTCAATTCTAAAGTAGTGCGTAGTGTCTTGTGTTGAAATTCAATGGGTAACATTGCTACTTTTCCATAGACAATCTCAAATGGAGTAAATGTAGTGGTTGTCTTCCATGTTATTCGATATGCCCAAACAACTTTAGTTAATCTACTTGTCCAATTCTTCTTATGTATGTGTACTATTTTGGTTAGAATGGCTCCAAGTTCTCTATTGGTAACCTCTACTTGCCCATTTGCTTGAGGGTGTTAAGGACTAGATTTACGGTGCCTCATGTTGTACCCCTTCATAATTTTAGTAATCAAATTTGACGTAAATTGAGGTCCTTGATCTGCGACAATTTATTTTGGCACTCCATAATAGGTAAATATTTTTTCATACAAAAACTTAGCTACTTTCTCATCTCTAGCATTTTTCATTGCTCTAGCTTCCACCCATTTAGTTACATAATTTGTACATACTAAGATGTAGGACTTTCCACTTGATGGTGGGTCAATTAGACCTATGAATTCCATGCCCCATTTGTCAAAAGGGGTGATGACAACTTGTGGAGTGAGTGGCATCTCATCAATTTTGGTTGGTCAACCCATCCTTTGGCATTTGTTACAATTAGTTATATATGTCATTGCATCCTTATGTAGGGTTGGCCAATAGTACCCTGTTGTAAGTATCTTTAGTGCTATTCTTTTTCTTGCAAAATGGCCTCCACATGGTTCATTATGAAAAGCATGTCGTATATCATATGTCTCATCTTCCATGACACACCTCCTCATGACTTGATCTAGCCCTACATAGAAGAGATAGCTATCTATCAAAGAGTATTAAAAAAATTTCTCTATTGAATTTCTCTTTTCTTTATAAGTGAAGTGTGGGAGCAATCTATTTGTAGCAAGATAATTTGCAATGTATACATACCATGGTGTATGAGTTGTTATATGGAACACGTGCTCATCTGGAAAAGTGTCTTCAATTAGAGTTGGATCTTCATCAGCAATGGTCAATCTAGACAAATAATTAGCACCCATGTTGAATTTTCTCGGCTTATCAATAATTGTAATATCAAAATCTTGTAACAACAAGAGCCATCTTACCAATCTACCAGTGACAACTAGTTTGTTCATTAAATACCTTATAACTGAGTGATTAGTATGAACAAAAATAGGATATCTAGTCATATAGTGTCTGAATTTGTTCAATGCATAGACTACAGCTAAAAGTTCCTTTTCTATTATTGTGTAATTCAAATTGGGTCCATGAAGGCTTTTACTAATATAGTAGATGGAATTCTCAAGATTAGCAAGTTTTTGTCCTAATACAACTCCTACGACATAGTCTGATGCATCAGTATGAATATGAAATGGAATTGACCAATCTAGTCCTTGTAAAACTGGTACCATGGTGAGAAGTTTCTTAAGCTATAGGAAGGCTTCATTGCATTTGGGGGTCCAAATAAATTTAGCTTCCTTAGTCCATAATGTGTATAAGGGGCTAGCTATTTGCTGAAATCTTTTATGAAACATCTATAATATCTAGCATGACCTAAAAAAGATCTTACATCTTTTGGTTTTGTAGGTATGCATAGTATTAGAATTACCTCTATCTTAGCTGGGTCCACTTGTATTCCTACAACTGATATGAAATGACTAAGTACCACTTCTTTCGGCATGAGAATGAAACACTTTTCACTATTAAGTGCTAGATTATGCTCTTTACATCAGATAAGAACCTTTTCAAGATTCATCATGGCTTCTTCAAAGGTGACTCCAAATGTTGTGAAATCATCCATATATATTTCCATACAATCATGTGATATATCAGCAAAAATGCTAACAACAGCTCACTGGAATGTTGTAGGAGCATTGCATAGGCCAAATGGAAAAATAGAATATGAAAAAGTACCCCTTGGGCATGTAAGTGTGGTTTTGTCTTGGTCTTCAGGAGCAATACTTATTTGACTATAACCACTGTACCCATCTAGAAAAGAGAAATAATTCTTTCCAGCTAGTGTCCAGAACTTGATCTATGAATGGTAAAGGAAAATGATCCTTTTTGGTTGCTTTATTCAATTCTCTATAATCTACAAAAATTTTACTATGACTAGGGGTGAAACCCATCTACTATCAAATATAGGCTAAATAAAACTAGCAACAAGCAATTTTTGCAATTCAATTTTAACTATTTCTCTAAGGGCTGGATTAATCCTTCTCTAGGATTGATAGAGTAGCAGATACCCTTCATTGATATGTATTCAATGGGTACATAATGCAGGACTCAATCCTTTTATATCCCCATAGTCCCATGAAAAAGCCTTTTCATGTTTTTGAAGCAGCTTTGTTAATTGGTTCATCTGTATGGAAGATAATTTAGGATTGACATGAAGATTATGAACTTTTGATAGCTCAACAGTAGTGGTAGACTCAATTATAGTAGCTTCAAATATTTGACTTATATCTAGTTCACATGGTAAGAGTTGATGAATAACATCTAGTTCTTTGACCATAATACAATTCTCATTACATTCCTCATATGTGGTTAACTCTAACACAGAAATATCAGATACATCTTTTTCTACCACACAAGTGTTTGTAAGGATACTTTAAATTATTGAATCTTCTTCTAATAGCTTTAGGAAATATTGTCTATGTAACATCATAAGCTGTGCTATAGAGTTTAACTCTTCTTGTTCATCCCCTAAATCTAGCCAGATAAATGTGCTTAAATCTAGTTGTGGTTGGGCTAGAGGATATAAATCAAATTTCTTTGTTGCTTGACCATTAGATATGGTCATATTCTATGACTTACAACTTATATTTGCATCAGCTATAGCTAAACATGGTGATCCTAGAATGACAGGGTAACTAGATAAATTGACTTTGGGAGATAGAATCATGAAACTTGTAGGGTAGTCTAGAGAGTCTAGGGTTGCAACTATATTTTCTATCATCCCATCATGAGTGATTAGAGAACTATTTGCAAGTTGTAGAATTGTTGGAGTACCCCTTAATCCTTCTATTTTCAACTTCTTCATAGTATCCTTGGTCATGACATTTATAGCAACACCAAGATCAATTAAAACATTTTTAATAAACTGACCATTTATAATCACATTCATAATTGGACTACCTGGATTAGAATATTTAGGAGTGATAAACTTTTCTAACATAATTTTTGGAAATAATTGAAAAGATCATGAGGAAATTTTTTGAAATGATCATAAGGAACTGGTAAAGAATGTTCTCAATCATTGTTTTGTCATTGATGTCAAACTTGCTACTTGCAGGAATGACAATTGCTTTAGTGATCCAAAAACTATCAAGTGGTTGATTGACAAGGAGGAGGCAATCAATAAGCTATAACTAGAACACCTAGAGAAAGGTTGAAGTTATGATGTTGAAATGAAGTAGAAGGATCATCTAAGCCATTGATGAAAAAGTGTATTGATGATAGACACAGAGAATAGGCACATTGAAACATATCAAAGATGTAAGGTTTTAGCTAAGACATCTGTAAAGCCTAACTAAAGTTCATTAGAGAGAGGGAGCTGAGCAAGCTAGTAGGTGCCGAACAGATTCCTAGCTAAAGCTGAGCGAGTAAACTTCAAGTGCCGAGTAAACTTTAGATGCCAAGTAAACTTCAAGTGCCGAGTAAACTTCAGATGCCGAGTAAACTTTAGATGCTGAGTGAACTTCAAGTGCCGAGTAAATTTCAGATGCTGAGTGAACTTTAGGTGCCGAGTAAAATCAAGTAACGAGTAGATACACGTGCCGAGCAGAAACAGATGCCAAGCATTAGAAAACCAATAGTGCCGAGTAACATAGAGATGCTGAGCATCAATAAATCAATAATGCCAAGTTGCTGCATTATTTTGAAAATCAAAGATTCACTAGATCTAAGCTGACAAGGTTGTTATGTAGAAATCTGTGAATTAAATGGAAGATAAGAATGATGAGCTGGTGGCACAGAACACCATGTAGAACATTTTTGGAGATTACAACTGGAGTCTAGATGAAGTTTCTAGATAAGAGAAAGATATAGGTTAGATACATTGTATCCTACCTAATCCATTTGAAACCCTAAAGTTGAAAGGGAGAATCGAGCGGCAAAGGAAAACTAGATTTCTATTTAAGAAGTCATAAGGTCATGAAGCAATTAGAGGTGAAGATGGTCAAGCATAAAAGCATGAAGTGCTGAAGGAGGTGCTAAGGAGAAAGAGAGCACAGTTACTTTGTTTTGATAAGAAGACCCCAGATATGATTGCATTGGCATGATGAGTAAGAAGACTCAAGGAGATGAAGCTTGAGAGGAAGACAAGCTGTCAGAGTTGAAGTGATTAAAGCCAAGCAAAAAGATAGAACTGAAGAGTGATATGAAATATGAAAAGTATGTTGTATGTTGTATCAGATCAACATTCTATTATTGTTACTCTCTAGCAATTGTAATAGTTAGTTTAAATCCTATGGACTTAGGTTAGTTTAATAGCCATGAGATAAATACTTTAACAAGGTGACATTCCAAGTGAACATTCTAAAGTCATTTGATCAGGCCCATTCCTAACAGTTTGGTGAAATCCTCTAACAAGGTCACATTTAACAATGTGTTGTAACCCTTTAACAGGGCAGGATTTTAACAGGGCATCACTTTAGAAGAGTGAGAATCAAGTAGCATGTTACTAGTGGTTTTTCTCAAATTGGGTTTCCACGTAAATCATTGTGTCATGTGTTAATCTTGCATATTTTATTGCTGCATGTTGATTTACTGTAACTTGCTAATCTGGTTGAACTAAATTTGGATGGATGAAAAGTGTATGGATTCATTAAAAGTAGTGAAAAAGTATTATTAGGGCATTTGGACCTTGGATAACTAATTCACCCCACCCCCCCCCCCCCCTCTCAGTTATTCTAAAGAATTCTAACAATTGGTATCAGAGCCAAACTGCTATTTTAGTTTAAAGGGAATATAAGCAGGAAAGATCAAGATGTCTAAGAGAGAAGTCCCCAAGCTCAACAAAGACAACTTTGTTGCATGGAAAAGTTTGATGAAGTTACATCTTGGATCCATAGGAGATTATGCCCAAAATTCAATTATTACTGAACATGTTGATCCAACTGGTACTCTTACTGAAGAAGATATGAAAAACAAACAAGAACACAATCAAACAATGCTGAAAATTGCCTCTGCACTCAACTATGCTGAATTTGATGATATTAAAGGATGTGACACTACATTCAAAATGTGGAAAGCCCTATCAGACATCTATGGAGGAGATCAAAATGTCCAAAGAGCAAAAAGAGAAAGTCTCAGAGGAAAGTTTGATGATATGAAAATGCAGGAAAATGAGAATGCTGCTCAGTATGGCACAAGAATAAAGGAAGTGGTAAGTGCAATAAGATGTTTGAATGGTCAATTGGATGAAGATACTATTAATAGTAAGTTCTTAAGAACCTTGCTCCCTATCTATGCTATTAGAGTATCTGCAATACAAGAACTAAGATGTGTACCAGGAAACAATCTAAGTTTTGAAGGTATAGTGGGTAGACTCACTGCATTTGAGTTATCTAACTTTGATAACTACAAACCTGAGAATGTTGAATTTTCTTTCAAGGCCAAGCTATCACTAAAAGATGTTGAATAGGTAAAATCAAAAAAGGGAAGAAAGATGAAATATGTATCCAGTGACAGTAGCACTAATGAGGAAGATGTGGAACAATTGGAAGCACTACTTGCTAGAATATTTCACAGAGGAAAAGGAAAATTCAAAGGTAAGATGCCTATCATTTGTTTTAATTGCAATGAAGTAGGTCATATTGCTGCCAGATGTACATAGAAAAATGATTACAAGGAAACCAACAAATACAAATATGGAAGAGAAGACAATAAGAGAGATTACAAAGACAAAGGCAAAAAGTGTTATATTGTTGAAGAAAATTCTGATGATAATGATGATGAAGTTGTTTATGTAGCCATGAAGGACCTATCTGATGAAGAAGAGCCTACAACACTAGTAACATGTATGAACAAGAATGACAGATGGGTCATAGACAGTGGATGCTCACATCACATGACAGGAGACAAAAGTAAGTTTGTCAACTTTACTCAATATGATGGAAATAGTGTTAGATTTGGTAATGATGCTCCATGTAAAATAAAAGGAAAATGTTCCATTAAACTTATAGAACAAATTTCATGTGATAATGCATACTATGTTGAAGGGTTAAACTACAATTTGCTAAGTGTCTCACAGTTAAGCAATATAGGATGCAAAGTAGAGTTTGGAAACAAAATTGCAAAAATCTATGATACTAATGGTAAACTGATAGGAAAAGGAGATCAAACAAGAAGTAATCTATTTTACCTTGATATGGATGATGTCTCTTGTTTTGTTGCAAAATTTGATGATGAATGGTTATGGCACAAAAGGCTATGTCATGTCAAATTTGACAATCTGGTCAATATTAGTAAAATGAAGAAAGTCAGAGGTTTACCAAAATTGAAGATGCCTGATAATACCATGTGCAAACAATGTCACCTAGGAAAGATGACAAAGTCAAGTTTCAAAAGCAAAAACTATACATCTAAAGAAGTACTTGAGTTAGTTCATACTGACTTATGTGGTCCAATGGAAGTACAAATCTATAGAGGAGATAAATACATAATGTTGTTTATTGATGACTATTCTAGAATGATGATTGTTATGTTCTTAAGACAAAAATCTGATGCCTTTCAAATGTTTAAGTGGTATGTGGCTAGAGTTGAAAAGGAAACAAGAAAAAGCTTGAAATGCCTGAGATTAGACAGGGGTGGTGAATTCACATCAAAAGAATTCGAGATATCTTGTAATGATAAAGGAATCAAAAGACAAACGTCAGCTCCCAGAACTCCCCTACAGAATGGAATTGCTGAAAGAAGAAATAGATCTATGATTGACTGTGCTAGAACATTAATGATGGAAAAGACTGTTGCTCTAAAATACTGGAGAGAAGCTGTAAGTGTAGCTATTCATACACTGAACCAAGTACAAGTCAAGAAAGGTAAAAATACAACACCTTTTGAATTATGGTATGGTCACTCACCCAATGTAAAACATTTCAAAGTATTTGGTTGCAAGTTCTTTATCCTTAAAGATGCTAGAAATGGAAAATTTGATGCAAAAAGTGATGAAGGCATATTTCTTGGTTACTCCACTAGAAGTAAGGCATACAAGTGTTTGAATACTAACACTAACAAAATTGTGGAAAGTGCAAATGTAAACTTTGATGAGAATATAGAAGTCCAAGTTGAAGAACCAAAGAGAATGAATGATTACAAAATCTTTGTGTATTCTTATGAAGGAATGCCTGTCAATCAAATTGAAACTCAACAACAAATTTTTGTTTCAGGCGAGTCACAACCAGTGAATGTCGAGCTGCATTCAGAAGTCGAATTGCAGAATGAAGGAAATGTACAATCTGATTCAGAATTTAGTACACATGAAATAGATGAAGAGCAACCTAACAACTTAGTACATAGTGACCTTAAATTAGAAAGATCAAACATGGAAACAAGGACAGAACCAAGATTATCCAAATATGTAAAAAGACATCACCCTGCTGAATAGATAATTGGTGACAAAGATGCAAGACCAATGACAAGGAACAGACTAAGACATGAATCATGTCTGATTAGAAAATCTAAACCTAAAACAATATATGATGCATTACAAGATGATGACTGGTATAAAGCTATGGAAGAAGAGATTGATCAAATAAAGAAGAACAAAACCTGGAGTTTAGTTCCTAGACCAGTTGACAAAAATATGATTGACACAAAGTGGGTATTCAGGAACAGGCTAGATGAGAATGGTGAGATTACTAGAAACAAAGCTAGACTACTATGCAAGGGTTATGCTCAAGAAGAAGGACTAGACTATGGGGAAACATTTGCCCCCGTTGCTAGAATGGAAGGAGTAAGAACTTTACTTGCATATGCTGCATATAAAGATTTCAAAGTTTATCAGATGGATGTGAAGTCTACTTTTCTAAATGGTATACTAGAAGAAGAAGTCTACATTGAACAAGGAGAAGGATTTGTTGATGAGAGCAACAGGGATATGGTTTGTAAATTACATAAAGCACTCTATGGTTTGAAACAAGAACCTAAAGCATGGTATGAGAGACTTCACAAGTATTTAGTGCAAATAGGATATGAAAGAACAGATGATAACAACAACATGTACATCAAAGCAGAAGAAGGTAAGGACATTATTATATCTAAAATCTTTGTGGATGACATAGTGTTTGGAGGAAAGGAAGTGCTTTGCAAAGGCTTTGCTGACAAAATGAAACATGAGTTTGAAATGTCTATGTTTGGAGAGATCAAATTTTTTGTTGGATTGCAAGTACATCAACTAAAAAATGATATATTTGTGACAAAATCAAAGTCTATCAAAGAAATACTCAAAATGTTTGGATTGGAGGAGTCCAAACCAGTCAACACACCAATGGTGACAGAAAATAAGCTACCCAAAAATGATGAATCAGCTGAAGTCAATCAAACAATGTATAGATCCATGATTGAAAAACTACAATATGTTGTACATAATAGACCAGACATAACATTAACAGTTGGAATAGTGGCTAGATTCTTTTCTAATCCCAAAGAAAATCATCTCATAGTAGTAAAAAGAATAATGAGATATCTTAAAGGAACTGATAACTTTGGTCTATACTACAAAAAGAATGGAAAGTTTGAACTCAATGCATATACAGATGTAAATTGGGGAGGCAACATTGATGATAGAAAAAGAACAAGTGGAGGTGCATTATTTTTGGGTAAAAGTATAGTTACTTGGACTAGCAAGAAACAAACATGCACATCCCAGTCCACTACAAAATCAGAATATGTAGCAGCTGCAGTCAATTGCACAAACATTGTGTGGCTCACACATCTATTAAGAGGAATGAAAGAAGAGGTAACAAAACCTGTGATATTGTATTGTGATAATACAAGTGGTATAAACATATCCAAAAATTTAGTAATGCATGCAAAAACCAAGCATTTTGCAATCAAGTATCATTATGTCAGAGAATTGGTAGAAGACAAACAAGTGAAGTTGGAATACATTCACACAAAGGAACATACTGCAGATATCTTCACTAAACCATTGCCCAAGGATACTTATGAATATCTTAGAGGCAAGTTGGGGGTAATACCCCTAACTCAAGTAGTCTAAAGCAACAAGGATGCTGCCCTGCATCAACAGGAACAAACCATTGAAATATTAGAAGAATGATGCAGAAGATGACAGTAGGAGCAGAAACTCCAAATCAGTCACAAGCATGGTGACAGAGGGAGAAAACATGAGACACAAAGCTTATATTTTGCATGATAAAGATGCTACATCTTTGGCATTTATGTCAAAGAGGGAGAAATATGCAAAAACCTGATCAATACAAAGCAAGAGGGAGATATATATGAAAGAAGGAGATTAGTGAAGAAATTGAATGATATATATGAGATCAGTAGTAAAGATGCAGTAGCTAGGAAAAGTAGCACACAATAGTAGACAACATATACAATCTTGGTGGTAACTAAGTTGATCAATTGATCGGTCTGGTTTTGCCATCAATGCCAAAGAGGGAGATTGTTGGAAATGATTAAAAAGATCATGAGGAAAATTGTTGAAATGATCATAAGGAACTAGTAAAGAATGTTCTCAATCATTGTTTTGTCATTGATGTCAAACTTGCTACTTGCAGGAATGACAATTGCTTTAGTGATCCAAATACTATCAAGTGGTTGATTGACAAGGAGGAGGCAATCAATAAGCTATAACTAGAACACCTAGAGAAAGGTTGAAGCTATGATGTTGAAATGAAATAAAAGGATCAGCTAAGCCATTAATGAAAAAGTGTATTGATGACATACACAGAGAATAGGCACATTGAAACATATCAAAGATGTAAGGTTTTAGCTAAGACATCTGTAAAGCCTAACTAAAGTTCATTAGAGAGAGGGAGCCGAGCAAGCTAGTAGGTGCCGAACAGATTCCTAGTTAAAGCTGAGCGAGTAAACTTCAAGTGCTGAGTAAACTTTAGATGCCGAGTAAACTTCAAATGCTGAGTAAACTTTAGATGCCGAGTAAACTTCAGATGCCGAGTGAACTTCAAGTGTCGAGTAAACTTCAGATGCCAAGAAAACTTCACATGCTGAGTGAACTTCAGATGTCGAGTGAACTTCAAATGCCGAGTGAACTTCAGGTGTCGAGTAAAATCAAGTGTTGAGCAGATACAAGTGTCGAGTAGAAATAGATGCCGAGCATTAGAAAACCAATAGTGTCGATTAACACAGAGATGTTGAGCATCAGTAAATCAATAATGCCGAGTTGCTGCATTATTTTGAAAATCAAAGATTCACTAGATCCAAGCTGACAAGGTTTTTATCTAGAAATCTATGAATTAAATAGAAGATAAGAATGATGAGCTGGTGGCACAGAACACCATGTAGAAAATTTTTGGAGATTACAACTAGAGTCTAGACGAAGTTTCTAGATAAGAGCAAGATATAGGATAGATACATTGTATCCTACCTAATCCATTTGAAACCCTAAAGTTGGAAAGGGAGAATTGAGTAGCAAAGGCAAACCGGATTTTTATTTAAGAAGTCATAAGGTCATGAAGCAATTAGAGGTGAAGGTGGTCAAGCATAAAAGCATGAAGTGCTGAAGGAGGTGCTAAGGAGAAAGAGAGCACAGTTACTTTGTTTTGATAAGAAGACCCTAGATATGATTGCACTGGCATGATGAGTAAGAAGACTCAAGGAGATGAAGCTTGAGAGGAAGACAAGCTATCAGAGCTGAAGTGATTAAAGCCAAGCAAAAGGATAGAACTGAAGAGTGATCTGAAATCTGCAAAGTATGTTGTATGTTGTATTAGATCAACATTCCATTATTGTTACTCTCTAGCAATTGTAACAGTTAGTTTAAATCCTATGGACTTAGGTTGGTTTAATAGCCATGAGATAAATCCTTTAATAGGGTGACATTCCAAGTGAATGTTCTAAAGTCCTTTGATCAGGCCCATTCCTAATAGTTTGGTGAAATCCTCTAACAAGGTCACATTTAACAGTGTGTTGTAAGACTTTAATAGGGCATCACTTTAGAAGAGTGAGAATCAAGTAGCATGTTACTGGTGGTTTTTCCCAAATTGGGTTTCCACGTAAATCATTGTGTCATGTGTTAATCTTGCATGTTTTATTGCTACATGTTGATTTACTGTAACTTTCTAATATGGTTGAACTAAGTTTGGATGGATGAAAAGTGTATGGATTCATTAAAAGTAGTGAAAAAGTATTATTAGGGCATTTGGACCTTGGATAACTGATTCATCCCCCCTCTCAGTTATTCTAAAGAATTCTAACAATAATGTCAGCCAATTGTCCTACAACATGGATTGTAGTTGAGTCCTTTTTCTTCCTCCCAGGCTTCCTTAGGTAGGCTTCTCTAATGGCTCTACCATAGATGGGAACATCTTTAATAGCTTGAAATAGGGGTATTTGGACATGCATGTTCTTTAGCTGATCGACAATATCAAAAGACTATTCTTCTATCTGGATAGGTTTACTTTGTATAAGTTTCTCTAAAAAAGGATGTTCAACCACTGGCTAGGCTTGAGCTGAAATAGTAACATGAGTTGGGTCAACCTCTTTAGAAGTTGGGGGTTCTGATGTTGTAGGAGTATCTGGTATTTTGGTTATAAGAGGAATTTTAGGGGTTGGTATGGTTGTACAAGATATCAAATATATATTTTCAACATTCAAAGCATAAGTAAGATATTGCTAAACATTAGCAGAGTACATGGGTTGTTGTGAATGCATGGGTTATTGTGAATACTTTTGAGGTCTAGGACTCACAGGTGGTGGCATTAGTGTAGCTTTTTGGACTAGGGGTGGTAATTTTGGAGTACCAATATCTTGGTTAGGCCAATATTGAGGTCCTCTCCATTGATTTGTAGACTGCCAATTCCCCTAGGGTGGTTACCATTGGTTCTGCTAGTTCTACCATTGATTATTCTATTGGTTTGGCCAAGAAGGTTGGGAATTCTGAGGCCATTAGGGCTGTTGTGGATTATTTTTCCAAGCATTATTCCAATTAGGTTAACTATATTATGGAGAACCTTAGGTATTATAGTTTTTCTATTGATTACCATATAGATTTGAATTTTACAAAGGGTCCTAAGGCATACCTTGATGTTGGGCCCATGGCCAACATTGAAAAACAAAGAATAATTTCTCATCATCTCCATCTATTTTGATATACTTAGTTGGAAGATGCTAGTTTTCCATGCTAGCAACTAGTTTACATTGACAATCTTTCTTCTGCTTTTGACAATGGGGGTAGTACTCAGCTAGTTGTAATTAAGCTTCTGCATGTTTCTTCTTTGCAGTCATTGTGTTGAGATGTGTGGCAACATTATTTATATTATCCTACTTGAAATCTGAGAGCAGATTAGATATCTTGAGCTTTGAGATACCCTGATTGATTCCTTTAATAGCTATAGTCTAGTGTCCTTTTCCTTTCTTTATGGTTGATCATGAGTAATTAAGAAAAAAATTCTCGAGGTCATCCCAAGAAGATTGATACACATCTCCTCTAGCCATCAAGTCTAATGCTTCTAGACAACTTCATTCACACCTCTCAAAAAGACTAGCTTTTGTGAATCCTCAGACAACACATGTTGAGGGTTCTTTTGTAGTGTATACAAGAAATGTGAAACATAGTCTTCCAATATTTCTTCCTCCTTTTGTGATACTCTAAAAATATCATCTCCTCTTGAATCATTTTCTTTGCAATACTCTTTGTACTTGTTTAGAAATAGGGTTTGCATTTCATCCCAAGTACCTACTACATTGGCTCCTAAACCTATGAACTATTGTAAAGCTGACTCTTTTAGTGTTGTTGGAAATAATTTGAGTTTATGGGCATCAACATTGTAGTCAAAGCTATGACAAAGTATGTCAAACTCAAACAAGAAAGTATCATGATCTTTAGTTGTGAGGCCATAAAACTTTGGAAGAGCATTTGGAGGTATATTTTTGAGATTAGCATTGGTTACAAGGCATGGGAGAGGAAATGGAAAAGTAGGTTGTGCCATTATCGGAGGTATTTGATTATGAATTTGCTGTTGAAAAGGGATATTGAGCACTTGATTGTTAAAAATTGGTGGATTTGGAGTAGTACTATCAAGAAAACTGGCCAAAGTTTTAGCAAAACATTGAAGGCCACTTGTATCCAAAGGTTCTACCATTGAGGATGATTTTGTAGCAAAAATAGAGCTTGCATCTAAAAAAGGTAACTCAGCTTCTTCTTCAATGTCTTCATTCAAATTAATAGGCTCTCGTGGGAAATCTTCCACATTCATCTCTTGGTCTTCCTCTTCGATGCATGCAATCAAATTGGTTACTTGTCGATCAAGCACTCAATCTTATGGTTCTAACTAACATACCAATCTAGAATCAAAGGACTCATAAAGGTTCCTAGTTTGACACCATCCACAAAAATGACACCAAAAATGTAGATTTTCATAATAGATCAAGATAATCACACTACTATTCCTCTAACAAGGGGTACTCTATCCATCTTGAGAACTATCTATTCTACTTTGAAAATACATTTGAATTGTCAACCTAGGGACATAGGATTTGAAATGGGTCAGCACAGTATGTGCACCGAGTTCCTTAAAGAGTCTTAACACCTATGCTGTAGGAAAGTAAAATGCATAAAAGGAACTTATACTACTAATATAGAATAGTAAGCATACTTGGATTATCAATAGAGAATTGTAGAAACTATAGAAAAGGGAATTCTAAACTAGTTAACAATTCAAATATTCACTATGATAGTTTTCCACAAGTGCTGTAGGAAATTCCATAATAACTATGCTGTAGGACTAATACATTAAATATATCTTAAATAGGAAATTACAAGAAATAAATATGCTCTAGCTAAATCTATTCCACCTCCCAAGTGGGCCCCGTTGATTGGCTTCAACTAACTAAGAACACAACAGGTAATCCAAAATCACTTTCTCATTAGAATTATGCTTTTGTTACATGACTGAACAATTCATAAGAAATAGAGAAAATAACTTTAGAATCTTCCAATCCCCTCACTAACTCTAAATTTCCATATATATAGAGGATTGGAACTTATTACAAAAATGTAACATAAAACTCGTAAGAAAACATCATTAGTAGAAAAAGGGCAGGATATCAACCATGACTTTAGAACATTGATTGAGTAATAGAATAATGACCTATAAATAATGTAATCAAGTCAAATCTCTAAAATAACTCCTTTCACAAATGCAACTTATCAACTAGAACAGATCCACACTTCTTATGTGACCAATCTTTATTACTCCTTCTTTAGTGCAGTGTTTACCACTCTTCATGCCACTTCCTCTTTTCTTGCAAATTAGAAACATTCAAACATATACAACAAAATTTCTACTCTCATTCAAATATTAAAACATAGCTTAAAAAATTTATATGAAATACTACACTTTATATATAATATTAAGTAAAGTACGTTATATCCACTATCCATAGGTTTAATAGGTTTTGGCTGCATTCAACATAAGACATTTAAAACAAGTATTTGTAAATGTTTTTCTCATGGCTCAAAGAGTAAGTTCAGACTATATAAAAACTATATCAAATTTGAGACATTAATTTGACTCATCAATATTGTCCCTAAAGTTTGGTGGACATTGGTCATTCCTCACAATTTGAGTGTTGCTATCCTTCATCATTTCTCTTGTTGATGCAATTATAACCAGGGTTTCAAAAAAAAACTCTTCTACGATATCTTCTGAAAAGCAATTTACTTAGCACCAAAAGTAACACTTACTGATGTAAACAAATTTGTTAATGCTCCACTTTAATTTTCTTATTTTATCACTAAAATCACCTTAATTAGCTTTAAATCACTTGAGAGCTCTAAAATTGCTTGGTGAATAAAAATGCATGTTCAAATTTGATAAATAACATCAAAATTTTATTCTAGGTCTTCAATAAATCTTCTTGTACTTGGTTGGTGTATGACAACTAGTTTGGTCTCCATACTTTCTTGGTCAAGGTTACCTTACTCAACCAACACTAATTCATTTGGTCTATACATCTCCTTCATAAACCACTCATTATATACTACAAATCTTAGTCAATAGAGATTGTACCACTGATGCTCAGTACTCTATGTAGTAATTTTTTTCTGTTTTGTTCCCTTCTATGGGTCTATTCTTAATGGATCTTTACTTATGTTGATATAAAATTTTAGCATATCTATGTCAGGAACTGATGTAAAATATGTCATTGAATATATAGTTCTTACATAACTTCTTCATTTAGTTAGTTTATGTGTGATCACCCGATCCATTGGATTGGGTGATCTTGGCTTTTCTTTCTCCACTACTTTTATCTCTCACTATCTCTATCCATGTTTTATTTCCTTTAGTTTTTTCTTTTCCATTATTTGGTGTTGATACTATGATTCTACATCTTTTTCTAATATTTCTAACTTTGAGACAGCTAAAACATACTATTTCTCCATTTATCCACTTGTTTTAATTTCCTCTAAAATGTGTCTTCATGCAATTTTTGGGGATATGACCATATCCTCCACAATAATGAGAACTATACCATGTATTGTAATCCTAGTTGTAAGAATTGACTTTTCTTGGTACATGTATTTGTTTCTTAGGTGTCTAGTAGGATTTTATCTTGAATTTTTACTCATGAGCTCTATGCCCATGTTTTTGACAATTATAGAAATATCATTTAAATGTAGTGAATGAATCATTTTTCTTTGATATGGATTGATGTGCTTGCTATCCTACCTCCTTGAATTTAGAACAATTAATAGTAGACTTAGGTTTAGAAGTTTTCATTACCATTCTTGCTTCTCCAAATGTTTTCTATGTTTCTAAGTTTACCACAATAATGACATGTAGGTTTTCCTTTAGATTTAGCTTTCCTTTGTTCTCCACTTTTTGATGATTCTCCTTCTTTAGTAGATGAAATGTGCTTGCTGTATCCTAGTCTAGAAGTGTCTTTTGTTCTAGGTGATCTCATCAATTCTTCAAAGTGTTTGACAACTTCATTTATTTTGTTCATTGTTTTCATAAGTTCCTTTTCACGCCTTAACTGACTTCTCAATCATTCAATTTGTGACCTTATGTTTGTGATTTCCAAGTCCTTTATGTTTTCTTCCCGAGTAACAAATAACAATTGATTTACCATGTACAATTGATTGTTTGTAAGCTTCTATACTTCAAATGATCTTTCTTCAAGTTGATTATCATTTATCTTTTGTCTTCTTTAGTTTTAATCTTTTGTTCTATTAATTCACATAGTAATATTGATTGAGTTTCCTATTCTATCTTGAGTTCTTTTACCTCTTTTCCTAGGGAATATTCTTTTCTAGTAGTTTTTGTTGGAAATATAGGAGTAACTGAGAGGGGGGGTGAATTAGTTACCACTAAAATAAATCCCAGATCCCTTATATGTCAACCATAAAAACCAATTTCTACTGTTATTTAATAAACACACAAAATGCTGACACTCGGTAAATGTAGAGTGTGATTTACTTTTAGCTGATCTTAAAATATTCATAGTAATTAATTTGCAAGAATAAGAGAAATAACATGAACACATGAGACACCAGGATTTAACATGGAAACCCAATATGGGAAAACCACCAATGTAACTAGTTACTATTTTCACTCTTTTAAAGTGATCCCTATTAGGAGCCAACCTAGTTAAAGGTTACAAAACACACTGTTAGGTGTGACCTTGATAGAGGATTTAACCACACTGTAAGGAGTGGCCTTGCAAGAGGTCTTAAAATAATTCAATGGAATTGTCACCTTGTTAGAGGATTTACAACTGGATATTAAACCAACTTTGTTAAGAGGTTTTAGATCATTGTTACAATGGTTAGAGAGTAACAATGAAATGACATGATTGTGATGCAACTGAATTGCTGATTACTAATATTTATCACTAGTAAATTTAGCCCTAAATTTTGATGAGAAAAGGTCAAAATTTTGACGATAAAAGGTCAAATAGACTACTAAAATTGTCGTCGGTCTTTTTTCGTTGATTTTTTGTCATGGTAATTTTTTGTCAAAATTTTGACATTAAAAAGGTCGACTTACCAATGAGAGGTTCATCGATTTTCTTAGTCCAGCCTAAACTCTTATTTCCTCATTTGCATCCATTGTTGGTTGAAATTTTGACCAAAGTTTTTGGTCAAAATTTCAACCAATTATGGTAAATTTAAAAAAATAAATTTTAAAAAAATTTAAAAAAATTTAAAATTAAAAAAAAAAAAAAAATATATATATATATATATATATATATAGGTAAAAATATGTGTTTTAGATCTTTGTAATATCCAATGAATTCAATTTTCACCCAATACAATTCTTTATTTTAACTTTTTTTAATACCAAATAAATTCAATTTTCACTCAATGAACTAGGAGTTATGACCACACAAATTTGGGATACCAATATTAAATAATTTCCAGCTTTTCTTTTTACTATTGTAACTAATCCTTCCTAATCCTACTATCCATTTAAACTTCCAAGGAGGAAACATGTGGAAACTCTTTGGATTTTGACAAGAACCATAGTTTAGAAGTTCACTAAGTTTTTCTAGTAATGTACATACATAATTTGAATCAACGAGGCAAAGTTGAAGACATGCATCTCTTCCACAAGGTTCGTCAATTTTTATCTTAAAACTGTATCCTTGTAGCTACATGAGTCTTAAGACAATCCAAATATCAAAATAATAACAAAGTAATCATAAAACATATGATGCTAACTTGTAAGACATTACATTGTCCAACAGTTACATAAATTTGATGTGACTTCCTAATAACAAAGGGAAAATGAAACTGAATATATCAACTATAGAAATGTTCATGTATTCTATCAAACTGATGCTTTAATTCAACTGCCCATAGCCTACATCAACTCCATAAACAAAATATGTGCCATGATAAAAGAAAGCAATCTGTGAAGCCACTTGTGGAAAGAACAGAGTCTAATGCAACTTTTCTAGCAACATCAATATTTAATTGTTCGAGTGCTCCGTCCAACTTGTATCCTGCTCTGCCAATGGTTTTCTTGTTACAAGGGTGTCTAATGTGAAGAGAAAATCCTATGGCATATACAATGAAAATATGTTGTCAGCTACTACTAAAGTCAAGAGTATTAAGGATAATCACGTACATACGTATTTTGGAACTTCAGCAGTGATTTCAATGGAAGCCTTCTCTGAAATAGACATCCCAGCCTTGCTTGCCACTTGCCCTTCAACTAAAACATTACCTGCAAAAGACAAAATTTTACAAAGGTTAAGAAGACAATATATTAGGTTGCCAGTTCATGTTAATGGAGGCTACTGTAATATATCAAATCTATTAAGTATTGATTCCAGCGTGGAGAGTTATTCATATTAATAGAACTAAAGAGGAGATAATATTAAGTTGTAGATATTGATTTCATCAAATCCTACTAGATATTTGATTTTGAGGTGGAAGACAACTTATGCAAAAGAAAATTACATATTATAACTTTACTTCGCCTTACCCCTTGAGTATAGATTTTAGATAAAAGAAAATGTATTCTTACAAAGTTAAAAATTACCATCAAATCATGTTGCATTTGTGAAATTGATGCAGCTTGAATTGCAGCTTCCTTAGCAATACTGGTACCAAAGATGCCAGCATTTTTCGCCTACAATAAATCATTTAAGAAGGTCAACTAAAAGTCCTATATTCCTAAATGAAGTGGGCATATTATCTGCTGAAAAGTAGAAACACAAGTTTGGTGTAATTTGAGGTTCTAGATGACTAAATAGAGAAGATAATGAGAGTTATTTAAGGCAGAATAATACCAAGATGTCCAGACCACCATAATTATCCTTGAGCCATATTGAAAATTCTGAAATACTCTGCAAGCTCTGTATATCTAGCTCACAGAATACAATGTTGTTGAGACCCTCATCATGAAGGGTTTTGGTGGCTCTCAATCCTCTGCTAAGATCTCTTGAAGTGAGAACAATAGTCAAACTATTTTCTACCAATTGACGTATAATTTGAAAACCTATTCCTTTGTTTGCCCCTATGACCATAGCTACAATATCCTTAGTCCAGCATCTACATTCAACATTTATTGTCCCAAATAATTCTTTCAACTTCCAAAAAAATGTTTTTAGAATATAATGAAATGTGACTACTTTTTCAAAACCATTTTGTAACATCTAAATTTTTTTAGAGAATGTAATGAAAAATTATTTCCCATATCATTCTTTTGACATCTAAAAACATTTGCAGAATATTATGTTTCTTTTAACATTACCATTACATTTCATATCATTCTTTTAACACGTAGAAAAAGAAATGAAGCGCAAGTTTTCTATCCATATCATTGTGCAAACATTCCAAAAGTTTTGAAGAACATAATAAAACAAATTTTATTATTTTCATATCATTCTTTTGACAATAAAAAACATACAGCATAAACATAGCTAGTTTTTTCAATATCAATTTTCTGAACTCAACTATTCTTTTCCAAATCAGTTTTCTAAAACACCTAAAAAGTTTTCAGAAGATAATGAAACACAAATAGTGTTTTACATAACATTTATTTAACACCCTACAAAAAAATTAGGGAACATAATGAAACTTACATATTCTATTCCTTGTGAACACCCACAACATCTGGAGCATCTGGCCTGTGGAATCACAATCATCAGTAACTACATCACAATATGCTACGAAGGAATTCAAGTGTAGAGATTCTAAATATTTTAGGAAAAATCAAGGAAACCCTTACACCATGTTTAGGAATGGAAAAATCCATGTTTTAATTTTTGTTAACTTCATCAAAAGTTTATTGTCGATGTCTATTGTTTTGCTGCTAAGTTATGCTGTGTGTGGCTTGTGGTCAAATGAATCCTTTCTATCATTTCCTTTTTTAATTGTTCTCTATTGAAACATCTTTGGAAGTTTTTCTTCCATCTTAGATGGAATTCTTCAACAAGACTACTATGTAATGGTGGGATATTGTGTTTGGATCTATTAATTCCGATGATAAACTTGTTTTTGCCCAAACTGCAGTTAATTCTCTCCACTGAAATCTTGTTGTTTATTTGAATGGAAAGGATTAAATATGTGTTACAAGACAAAAAATATTATTGGGTGACTTCTCCAGAGAATTTATCATCTCCATTATGTCTTTTTAAGTAAAATGTTTCCATGAAGATGTGAAGAAGTTTGTTAAAGTGGGACCCTTCCATTCCAAATCTCATTCCTAAAGTGTGGGGCAATGTTGAGGAGCTGATTCTTAGAACATAAGCGATGAATCAGATGGATGGCCAATGCATGAAGTAGATTTTGAAGATAAAAGAACTTTCAATAGTTGTACTCTAGCATATGTGGATGCAGTTTGTTTAAGAGAAAAACAAGAAGGCTCCTGGTGATGTGGGTATTCTGGATGCAGCTAAATTTCAGTAGACTTTAGTAGATAGCTCCTCCGACAATGGAAACATGGATGATGCATCTACCCTATTTCTAGATGTTATTGTTAGTAGTTAGTACCTATCCTGAGAGGTAAGTTAGGAAGTGTAGAGAGTTTAAAACCAAAATTTTGGAGAAATGCTAAAGTTACTCAAACCTATTAATAAGAAGGCAATGAAAAATAGAAGGGGGAATAATTCTTGTAGTTACTACTTCTGTTGTTCTTCTATGTTGTATCTTGGTTCATAGTTTCTTATCATTTTGTGTAAATCTACTAGAATCAATCTTTTTAAAGCTCTCTAGGACTTGGTCTTAGTGGTCTCAATACTATTATTTGAACTTATGCTCTGTGGGAGATAATTTTGGTTATATTTTTTATGAGTTTCTTGCAATAGCTATATTTGTGCACTTCACTCCAATATTTTGAAAAAAAATCAAAGTTCTATTTGATACCAAAATGCCAAAAAAACTGATTTAGAAAGAGAAGATACCATGAACTTTTCTGTTTGGACTTTGACACAGTATTTTGTTTGCAAAATATTCTGAACTCTAGATTTACCTTTCTGAATTCCATTTTATAAAACACCTTTTATATAAGTGCACAAATGAATGTATGTCTGCATCCACACATGTGTCTTCAGAAATTAACATAGATGTAAATGATCATAAGTAAAGGAAGGCATCTTCTTTTACCTTAATGCCTTTCTTGGTGTTTGGCTCCTCGTCACTTTCTTCCGAGCTCTCATCCTCCTTAGAGCTACTCCCTTCAACTTTTTTTTTTTGGTAGTTGCATTTTAGTGACCTAAAAATATGAAACACCATAGTAATTATCAGGATTATGAAACATAGAAGAATATATTATGTGCACATTAATCAATTGTAGAGTGAGATTTTTTACACTGCACTAAATTTAAGACCACAACTGTAATATACCCAAATTCAAGACTGACAAATCCATGTACGATATTACAAGTTTTAATTAAAAATTTGAAACTTGTATGATCTTCAAGAGGAGCCCAATTTTTATATTCCAATATCCCGAGGTCCTCTTACTCCATGTGATTATTTAAGCCAATAGGTACAAAGACCATATGAAGACATAGAATGCTAACCAAAAATTTTCTAAGCAAATGGATAAAGATCATAATGACATGTCAACAGTGAGATATCCTAATCCCTATAGGAGCATTATTCAAATAAAAGGTAACCAATATACTGTATGAAGTGGTCAAACACAAAGTGGTGAAGTCTAAAAGCCATGCACAAAGATGATATCCCGATTGGATCATTATGGTGACAAAAGCTATATTATTACTCAAATTCAAGAAGACAATGATCATACCAAGTATTGAGGACCAACAATCTATACACTGCTTGATGGTCAACTAGCACATTGATCCTGTATATGTGAATATGTGGCCTTTGCTAACACACACACTTCAACACGGTCATTGTATGCAGATTCATCCCGAAATGAACATTGGATTGTTCATCCAAAAATCATCCTGCAAAGCAACCTGTTGCCTTCTATCTAGAGGGAATTGCTTATCAGATATCCTCAGATCCGAGGTGTTTAAGCAACCAGAACCTCTAAGAACGAAGGATTTGACAATGAAATCAAGCTAAGAATGAGTATGCAGATTAATCTAGAATGAAAGATGCAATGTAATCTAAGAACAAATAAAGAAAACTAGATTAAGCATATGCATGATTAAACTAAAATGAGATTAAACTAAGAATGAGAATGTATTCAAGAAATGTAAGCAAACGTGAGTATGGATTTCAGCAGCAATTCGATGCAAATTCTCCAAAATTCATCCACTAAAATGAAGAGATGAGGGTCTCTTAAATAAACTTTCCTGGAATCCATCAACGGTTGAGATCGATTCGGATCAACGGTCAGGATTGAAGATGAGGTTCAGTTATAAAGGGAGATTCCCAAATTAAAGGGAGTTAACAGATTTAATTTGAGTAAAATAAGGAGTTAACTATTTTAATTTGAGTAGAAAAAGGAGTTAACTAATTTAACTCGTTTTTGATCAATAGTGAACTGGAAATTTCCTTTTTTGAACTGAAGAGAGATTTTGTTGAGATATTTAATTTAATAAAATGAGATATGCTCTCATAATTACTTTTTCTATTTAATTAAATAATCTTTAATTAATTAGAGACACTTTTCTTATTAAATAACTTCATTTAATTAATTAGGAATGGCTTCCTATTTAATTAAATAACTTTTTTTAATTAATTAGAAGTAAGTACTCCATTCAATTAAATAATTTCGTTTAATTAATTAGAAATACCTTTCCCATTTAATTTAATAATTATATTTAATTAATCAAGATAGGCGTATTTATTAAATTAAATAAATTTAATTCCATAGTACATTAGCCTTAGGATATAATTTAATTTAATTAAAGTATAAATACTTAATAATTAAATTATAATTAAATCAAGTAGGTTTAATGCGACTAATATGAGTAAATACCATAGGAATTAAATAATAAGCATGATGAATGCAGATTTAGGTTTTCTGCATTTGACAATTAAGTCAAGTAGCGAGTAGCAGAATGAGAATTGCCTATTAGAATAGGTCTTAGGATTGATCAGAAATAGACTAGAATTGGTATAATGGCAATGAGCCAATTTTGGGGTATTACAGATCCCAATCAGTTTGTTAATCAAATAATGGAGCTACAATGAAAAATTACCCCATTATAAGAGGAAAAATATCATCTGGGCATCTATCAACCCCACCAATATCCATATCGCTATTTCCAATGTCAAAAGGTAATAAGGGATGAAGAAAGACAAATGTGACATCATACCATAAATGCTGCAAGAAAAATATAACGTTCACAACCAAATTTAAATATTTTCCATTTAATCTAGAAACATTTTGACTAGGAAGGCACAAAAAGTGACAACAAACTAATTTGACTCTCACAAAAATCTACTGTAAGTGAGAAATATGGAATACCTTCACATGCCCAACGAAATGTGTATGCCACTAAATAAAAATCACAATCACGAATTCAGCATAAGCAAAGCTGTCATGAAAAAGAAATCATGTAACAGTGAGTTGCTTTACATGGCAGGTAACTCTAAGTTTATTTTATATACATATCCAAAAAGGGGACTTGGAATTCTCAGCTTGCCATCTGTTCATAGGAAAATAATAACTTTTCTGAGAAGGAAAATGAACCAAACAACAATAATAAACCAATATAATTACAAGCATTGACAAAAATAAAGCAACAAATGAATTACAAGAATTACAACATTGACAATAATAAAGCAACAAATGAAGTTGACAAGAAGTAATATAGCAAAACCAATAACAATATTTATAAAATCATAAATAATCTTTTCATCTATAGTCCTTACAATTTTTAGGCCGTGTTCTATAAGCTCAAGTGCAAGAAGCTTCTCTACTAAATAAACAAATTCCCCCCCCATTATTCTCACAAGCTTATACCCCCACACTTATGAGCCATGACACAGTCCTAGACCCCACTAATTATGGTGCCTGTGTGCAGTCTATAAGGGGTACAAAGCATAAACTATTTAACATCTATCCAACAGGATGGAAACTTTTATGTGGAAGGCACAGTATAGAGTTGGTGTGGGAAAAAAGTTGTAGCTATTCTGCCAAAAACACGGTTGCCATATTTTTAGAATCAATGGATTATGCAGCAAGGAATTTGTTGTGTGTGTGTGTTTCACAATTTCCATTCTCTCCTTTCCTTCTGTCACAATCTGCCATCTATTCTTTTGTCTATGTTTTTTTTTTAAAATAGAGTACAATAACGTGCTTTATTAGTTGAATCTATCTTTTAGAGTGTTTATATTGAAGCATATGTAGGAGTCTTGGCCACAAATTGCTCACATCAACAGTGCAAATTCAATTGTGGAGAAAATTTGCACTGTTGATTTGTGCTAATTTATAATGTTAACAGGTAAAATACTCTGCAATTGTAGCATCTTTTCTTTCAAATCAGGGGTGCTAATTTCTTCCTAAAAACATTGAAGTGTCCTTGATGTGAGCCAAGATGAAGGCTGCGCACATTGAATCATTACTTTTAATACTTGACCTTCAAAATAGCTCAAGTCAGTAGCCCAACTTCATTACTAATAGCATGAAAAAAAAAAAACTACACAATTTAGTGGTATTGTTATTGTTAAGTACCATGTGGCCACATTGACCATGATAAAAAATGTAATATAGATGGGTAGTTGTAGACAAAGCTATTGATGTCCCTAGACAGAGTTTTGTAGTGTTTTGATTTTTAGGCTAATTAAATCTAAACAAAAGTAATGTTGGTATTCTTGCAAGATGTAGGCCAAGAAATTTTGGAAAGCTATTCAAGGGTGTTAGAGAGTTTTTCCTTTAATGTTATTGCTTGCATTGATGATTTAATTTATGTGGATGATATGTCAAAGCAAACTGCTCTGCGTGAATTTTCCTCCATTCCTCCTGTTAGCAACAGAGGTACTCTTCCTTCACATAAGATGGTTTATCCACAACATCCAGTTCATGTCCCCTTGACTCCTTATGCTACTCCTTTTGCTACACTGAACTATTCTACCACACCCTTGGCTAGCCCTAGGAGAGCACCAGATTTACCTTACCTTAACAGTAGATCCAACAATGCCCATAGCTATAGTCCTCAGAATAGAGTTTTGTCTCATTTTCTTGGGGCTGAGAAGGAAGATAGTGACAATACTTGTACTAATGGGTATGCTGGTAAATCTATTTTAGGAGAAATGAGTAGAGCGTGGTCCTATACTAAAAATTTAGGAATTATGAGAGACTTAAAAAGCCCTCCTACACGTGATTGATCAGTGGAATTGTTGATTTTGGCAAGTGTAAGTGACACTGTTGATGCATTATGTGGCCTCTATGAGATTTGTATGATCTATAAATCAAACTTACATCAATAAAAGGGGAAAAAAATTGATACCTTTAACATAGTATCTTGTTAAAAGCCATTTAATGCAAAATGAATTAGCAAGTTTGCACATGATATGCAATTTAGACAGTACTCTAATAATCAATAGAAACAAGGTGGTCTATGCAACTTAATAAAGTCCTAATTTAAGTTTAATTTTGTACCATTTTTCTAGAATCAACTAGAAATAGATTACCATGATTACCTCTAAATTAGATCCTAGAGAGATGTGATAGTTTTTTCACATGTGAACAAGAGACCATAAAATATTATCTATTTTGTAACAGAGCAATGTGATATATTGGTGCAGGGGCACCAAGATCATTCTATGAAGACACAGAAACACACCATGAAGACTAGAGAAGTGAGGAGGACAAGGAGATATCCAAGCAATACAAATGGACAAGAATGTAATCAAATGTGTTTATTTTGTAATGTCCTAAAAGACTAAGTTGCATGTTTGTAATGTCCTCACATGACATAAATATAGTTGTATGTGGACCATTAGTGTCCTAGGGTCAAATAAAGCTCTAAAGTCTAGATTAAGGTATTAGGAAGTCAGTGGTTAATGTTATTATTCAATAAAAGTTCAATATTTTGTAATTTTGTTAGTTCTAAACTTTGAATAACAACGGCTAGGAGTACATATGGAGGGAAATCCCATTTAAGGGGATCATTAACTATTTGTAAGCCTTATAACCAACCAAATATGGTTGTGGCGGTTGAAGAGGATAATATATATGCTAATTAGGCAATGTATGAGAGGGATAGCCTAGAGTATAGACAGGAACAGGGATCTAATAAAAACTTTTGTTTTTTTAGCAAATTGTGTGTCTTCAGCATTGTTATTAGTTTGGTGTTTTGGATTCCAAGTGGAGATGAATTAGGAACCTTATTTCCATTTACAAAGATGTAATATAAGTTCCTTTTCATTCATTATTATTTTTGAACAAGATTGATACACACTGTGCTGAAAGTTAGATGATTGGTATCAGTTGACAGATTATAAGTTTTGAGTTTTTTCTGCAACAGTCTAGGTTCTTTTCATAATATGACCATCCCATTAAAACCCAAGGGCCATGGCTTCATGGGATGTGTTATTGTAACCTTTATAATAGCCTACTAACTCCTAAAATGTAGATTTAATGTAGCATCAATTGACTGTTATGGAATAGTGAGGGTTTTGTGAAGAAATTTCAATGGAAATGGTGGTTAGGTACTATAGGGGGGGGTTCTAGCCACATAAAGGGGGTATTTTGTGATTTTAATCATCTTATATGATCAGTGTGAAGGTGTATGATCAAAAAAATTGATCTAGAAGTTTGGGGAATGGTGATATTGGCGATACCGTAGATTTGAGGGTTTGAATGAAGGTAATTTGGGGATTTTGGAGTTCCACAAAGTCTGGAACAAATTTCTTGGGGATTTGGTGTTTTTATGCCATGAATGATTATTTTTGAAAGTTACATGGTCTGGGAGTCAATATTACTAGGTGTTGCTTTGTTAAATTAGCCATTTTAATGCTCCAAAATAGGGCATCAGTCAGAAACAAGGGTGCTGGTCCAAAATGACCATATGAAAGATTTTGGTATGTTTTAGTACTTTGAAAAGGGTATCCATAAATTTAATTATCTTGTCAAGTTCTTTGGAGAAAGTTTAAGTTATTTAGATTTTTATGCTGATGTAGGGCTACTAGTTTGTCAATTAGGCCTCCTAAGGTGCATTGGAAGAATTGGGATTTGGGAGTTGGGTATATCCAATTGGATGGCTAAATATAGTTGAATACACATTATATAACTCATAAAATTCTTATTTAACCCTTGGTTGAGTCCCTTGGATATTTGGAGTCATTTTGAGTCATGTGGGGTTTGTAGGTGTTTTGGGCAACTTGGAAAACTTACATGCTTGAAGAAGTTTGCAAGTGGAGTTGGTCTTGTGAATTCAAAGGTGTGGAGATCAATGTGTTAATCTAGAAGATTGAGTGGGTAGGGTCATTGATTCAATTGCACTTGAGGAAGATATAAGGGTATTGTTTCAAAACAAAGGGATAGTTATTTCATGCATCAAATCAATGGTTGACCATTGATTCTACATCATATATTTATTATCGAAGATAGCATATGATTCAATGAAATAATAAGTCAGTGTGCGCCTACAAAGTAGAAGATAACAGGTTATAAGGGACTCTAATATTTACTACCCACAAAATGATAGACGATGATAAATTAGGCACTCCAACTCAGACAATCCATACAAGTGTTCCTCAAACCAAAAAGGCCCTGAAAATAGTAGTATAAAAACAAGAGTTGACAAAAAAATAGAAACATAAATTTTAGATATGGATTGAATGCATATTCCACACAACTACATGACCCTGGTTGGTAATACAGGAAACTAAATGATCCTAATCTAAAAAAAGAAATTGAGGATGGCATAGATGTTCATACCTTTATTTCAAGCTTATGTAAAGACCCTGTGGACTCCTAAAAATAATTCCAAATTTATGGCAAGCTTCGCCAACTATCGGTGTGTAGACTATAGGAAGCAATTCTTCAACATGATCAACTAAGAGCTTGTAAAACAATCTTTCATTCCTCTCCTACCCATATATATCCATGTAAATTTGCAAGTGAAAATTAATTACACAAATCATTCTGTACATATATTATATTTGTTATTATTGTCAACAAGGAGATAATGTCAGGGAGTCCCAGACAAATAAAATAGTTTTATTGGAAAAAAGGGAAATAAGTTAATAGTTTAAAACTGTAGAATTCAGATCATGGCAATATCAGAGAATAACTTTAAATTAGGAGTATAGATTTCATCTATCCAGTTCCACAAACCCACAATCTATTCAACATTCTAATAAAATACAACTTTGTAGCTGTGGAAATTATCATTCAAAATAAAAAATTGCCCAACCAATTAATACAAGTATTTTGGAGTGAAAGAACTTAAATACTTGAAGGTCCATCATAACCATGTATTTTTGCAATGGTGTATGGTAGTCATGAATGATATTCATTAGCTTCTTTACCTACATCAATAAGATAAATAAGTTAGCAACAAAATCTGGCAAGCCTACATTAAACAACTATTTCCAAAGCAAAAACATGTAATAATGCTTAGGCTCATTTCTTCATAACAATCACTTTCCATTCTATTTAGCTATGTCGGTTCAAAACTTGGCATTTATATACAATGCAGGAGACTAATATATGGACATGTACTTTGCAAAGATCATACTCTAATCTTTTGGTTAGGAATATGCATTTATTATTAATATGAACTGAATAATAAAGTTTAAAAATAGTGCTAAGCTAATTGGGGGTATACCTTGCCAAAGATTGCAAGTTTTAGCTAATGTTCAACATCAGCATGTCATTATTTTAATATTCTCCCTCTTGTGGAATCCCACTCATGTTCTCCTTATAAATTTGACATAGGAAGGATATGGAAACAAAACGATGTAACAAAAGCTATTTGAAAGAAGAATTGCAAGCCATTCACACTTCCTAAAGCCACCCTCTATTCCAACGGTGTTGAGTCCAAGCCAATAAAAAGTAACTTATGAAGAATAGCTATACGTTTCTAACATGTCAGCCATAGATTGTAAGCACAATGACACAAAATACATTCAAATATCAGACTCATGTTGTCTCATTCTAATGATATCCTCATACAAGAAGCTATGGCAGCATTAACAATATAGTATATATCAGCAATAGATAATACGTATAGATATTGTCCATTGAGCTGTGAGCTATAGTCTAGCGGTACCATGGGGCACTAGAACCTAACAATAAAGATTCAAAACATGGAGGGCCATCCCATTACTTAAAGTAGGGTTTTTTCCCCTTGATGACTCTAGTGGGTAAAGGAAGAGAGAATGAATATCACTGAATCTAGGGCTTGATGGTTTTAATGGGCTTCTTCTCAAACTTATTCCAGCACAAAAGGCCTTCTTAAATGCACACAATTTAATAGGAAGATGGCTCTAATACCATAGTAGAAAAATAAAACAAAACACACACACAATTTAATAAGAAGATGGCTCTGATACCATATTAGAAAAATAAAACAATAGATTCAAAAACAAAGAAACTAAACTTGTAGCTTGTTATTCATCATTGGCAGTACTAATTACAATTATATGGAGTCATATGACCTCATTGAGATCCTATAATTATGCTAATACAAATGACAACAAACTAATACAATTGACGACAAACTAGATGTGACTAACAATTAACTGGTACTTATTCACAGTTAACTCAAACACATCTACAATCTTATTTGATTCCTTCTCTAACTTTTTAACTGATGTACCATAAAATTCCAACATGTCTTACATTAGATATTACATTATGTGTCATTTGCAGGGAATCTAACCTTGTTTACTACGATGGAAGCAACATTTTATCACCCATAGGCTATTACACTACAAATGTTTAATATTCTATTCTATTTTGTTTGAAAAGATTGTTTAGTAACAAAACAAACAATTTATGTTGATAGATTTTGCATCTCTGACCCACCTAACCATCAATGCTATTGATGAACTTTTGGTTGGAAAAAGGCATTTCATATGAACTCTGGCAGCAACAGGCAATTAGTATGCTAAATTTGCATATAGTATTAGTTTCCAGTGCCTCTAAATTTAAAAACAAGGCATTTATAGCTTTTATGGCTATATCAGCAAATGTCAACAGTCTGCCCATAGAAAGAACACAACGCAAGCATTTTTTTGTGGTTGACATTATGCATAGTACACAAATGATAGATGACTGTGAGAGTTACCCTGATCCCAATTGATATTTGCATTGCATTTTTGGGGTGATAGTGATAACTGGGCCCAACTTGGTGAATAGGACCCTTGTTGCGAAAGCCTATAGTGGGGAAGACTTCTTTTTATTTATTACATGTATTGCTAAAATCTGGTACCATACAGTCTTCATCTCACAACCTCAACAAAGTTCTTGAATAAACAAAATCTTGTCCATCCTTAGACAAAAGTAGTCCTTTTAAATATGAATATGATCATAGGACTAATGTTTGTCACTTCTTAGTATGTTATAATAATAGATCCCATTTGTTGGTATATGTATTGCACCTTCAAATGGTCACTTTGGTGTGTCTCACATTGCATAATTTTTCATTTTAGCAAATGGAAATTTATAGTTACAACTAAACCTATTTTTGCATTTTAAAATTTCTTTTAACTATTTTGGGCTTGCTTTGAAATCCGATATAATGCTACCACTATGCATCCTTATGCTCTAAAATGCACAAGTTTGTCCCATGGAGTATTGGAGCTTTATTTAAGGAGAAAATGTTTTGAATATCATAGATCAATTGTAATACAAATCTAATATTAAAAGTGCACCCTCAAATCAATGCCCTCTCAATATCAAGAACACATCCAATGAAAATTGTGACTTCCACTACGATACAATACTCATATAATTTTATTTCTAGTGATGACCTCAAATCTTCCAAAGTGTCTTTTTATTTCTTGTGGACATACTGTAATACTAATAACCCTATCTGATCGCTACAACAAGTTGCACAAAGCATATATCTTTGTCCAAAGGCATTTCATGGACAAGACATACATTAATATGTAAGATTATTTTTGTCAAGGAGAGGAACAAATAGTTTGACCAAAGAATGGATTAATTAATTAATGACATTATTAGTAAGAAAAGGTTAAGACCGATAAGACATGTGATTAAGTTGTTTGAAAGGACATGATGAAAGAGATAAAATTCCTCAAAAAATGCCCTCTTGATAGATTTTAGAGGAAGTGGTTCATTAAAGGGGGGAGGAAGACTTGTTCTATATGCTTATCTCATACTTGAAGCACTCAGAAGAGTCATTGGACAACCTAGTAAGAGGGGGTGATTACTTCTACTATTACAAGGTGAAAGACACATGTGAAAAGGGAGGATTTAGCAGAGATTCCATCAAGGGGTTGCATGAATACAAAAGATATATGAGGAAATGTGATGGTTATCTGAACTCTAACTATTTCATATCAGGCTCATAGCTATTCAAACACATGATTATGAGAGTAAACAATCATGAAAGGTGTCATACATAAGACTATCTATGCCGTTAGATATACAACAGATTTATAACTTTATATACAGATTATCTTTGCTGATTGGTATCTCAGACACATTGGATTTAAGAAGGACTAAATTTAACACAATATAGTAAATTGATTGCAAGTTATATCAAATCTCCTTACTTGGTTTGGTATCATGAAATTATTTTAGAAACCAATTAGACTTACCCACACATAAGAGTTATACCAGATTATGTTTTATTGGGAGAAAATACCAGAAGGCTATACCAAAGTCATTATCTTGAAGAACTATATCCATGCCAGGCATGATTACTGGGGCAACATCAACTTGATACAAATTGGATATTCCTCTATTTATTTTAAGTTTCTAACTAGACTAATCTTTTAGTTTGTTTATATTGATTATAAATTACTAAAGCACAATACTTTTATTCCATTCTGCATATAATTATCAGACCTATTGTATGTTGTAATCTATATTAGATTTTAGAACCAGCTTCTATTGGAACAACATATTAGAATTAACGTCAAATTAAGGAAGGTTATATTATGGTGTATTAGAGCATTTCATATTCATGTAAGATTACTAATTAAACCCTTTTCTTGAAGTCATTCTTTACATAAGTTTAGATAGCAATATTATCAATATACATTTCCAATCAAGCCTATAAGAGCCATAAGCATATTTCACTGATTAAATTGAAAAATTAGAGAAAATTTCATAAATGACATTGTACATACATATTAGATAGCCTGGTTGACTCTTACCCTATAATTATTGTTGACTAATATTTTGAGGAAGTGAAATATGCTACATTACTCATCTGAAAGAACAAAATTGGAAACTATCATGATCAGACTATAAAATACCCCTTTCTCACATGGCAAGAAATGTGTTTTCAATCTTAGAATTATATCAAGAAACCACAACAATGCATTCAACAAAGAACTATTCTTGAATTATCAATAGCTGTGATAAAAATATTCATACCTGCATTGAAGTGCCTTGAATTCTCTGAGATTCATCTGCAATAATGAACTGATTATAATTCATTCATTCTGGTGGATTTGGAACAATTTTAATGGTGATGAGTTTCATCAACTATAATTATCTGGTGCTTCTTCTTCATATTATCTATATTATTCTTGTATTCTTCTATGTTTGAGTGTTGTCTTTATATCAATTCAGAGGCTGCGTCAACTTATTATAATCATTTAGTGCTCTCTATTTGAAAATTCATATTTTTTCAATTTTATTAGTTCTACTATGGATGGAAGGGGAATTGAAGTGTTAACTTGTTAAGGCAATAATAGCAGAGACAATTGGGACTGGAGTTAGCTGTCCCAAATCCCCAACATTATGGACCTTCTTCCGAGCTCCTAAGGGCTGTAGGGCAAGAACCTACCCCCAATTGATGCAGGAACTCCCACATGAACACCCCTCCCTAAAATTATAAGGCTTAAGGTAGTTGCCTATGTAGATTCATCACTTTGCACCATCATCAGCATTCGTTGATTCAATTCAACATGAGCATCAACTTGATCGCAAGTAGTTACATTTCATTCAACAGCAAAAGCAGAGCCAACGGTACTAGAGTGCCTAGTTCACCTTGTTGATTTCCAAAAGATAGGTTTTAACTGAAAATTTTTCCCTAGATGAAGTGAAAAGAATGATGCAAATACTGAGTAACCTATCGATAGCTAGTTAATGATAAATTCACATATAATGACGAGGTAAACTAAATCGAAAGAAAGAATTTGAGATTTTTTCATCCTTTCCTGGCAACATTAAATTGTAGCAATTCAAAAGCCTATGTGGAATATCAGTGTCTTGAGAAAAAGCCACTCCAAAAAGTCAACCTCCTTAGAAAAAGCCACTTGATCGCAACCGGTTGCATTTCATTCAATAGGAAAAGCAGAGGCAACAATATCATTTCTAACCCTTAGCCACCTTAGAAAAATTTAGGGAGTTTTCCCCACATTATATAGGGCTATAAATATCTCACTGGACTCTCCAGAAAAAGCCCTCTCCTCCATTATGCTGGGTGAGTCGTCAATCCTTATATATAGCTTTTTTTAGAGGATCATAATAGTAGGAAAAAGCTATCTATAAGGTATTAGCCAAGGTGCAACCCCATTCCCATTTAGGTTGCTAGTTGATATGCTACCAAACCCAGAATATAGGTAGGTGCCATGGAAGAATTCTAGTTGCCTCTATCCATGATACTATCCTTTCGGGGGGAAGGAATAACCAAGAAAAACCATTACCCTACTACATGTTATTTCATATGGTGATGCCATATCCTCTCTATCGCATGCAGTGGGCTAGGTGGGAAGCAATAGAAGTAGTTGTATTCCCCCATTCACTCGGTTCATTTTACCTCAAAAAGCTCCCGTGCCAAAAAAAATATTTTTGGTTATGAACCCGAGTTGGTCAAAATTTTGATCAACTCGGGCATAAAACCCTAGTTTGGTCAAAATTGTGACCAACACGGGGATAAAATTTTAAAAAAACATGAAATCATAGGCCAATATGGCCTTTGGTCAAAAATTTTGGTAGAAAAATAGGTGGAAATGTACTAGTGTATTTTACTTCATACTTGATCCTTCCTGATCAAATAACACTTTTTTGCTCCACAAGGATACCTGCTTATCCTTCCAGTTTACTCTCACTCTTTCTTTCTCAATTCAATCAACACACTTGCACACACACTAAAAATCTCAACTTGACCTTTCATTTATACCAACTAGATTTTCAAGTCGACTCAATTACAAATTACAATAACCAATAATCATTACCACAGTTGGCTAGAAATAATACTTGAAATAATTAAGCTTCTTATGTGAAAACAACAAAATCCTTCTTTGGCTGACCCTACTCGGTAAATACTAGTTCTAAGACAATTTCCTATGTTAACCAACAAAAGCTTGGTTAATACTGTGAACTTGCAAAAATCTTTTGGAAACTTAGTGAACTTGGTGAACACTGACTCTATCCAATTTTCCTTCACTAACCATGAGAACTTGGTTAAAATTGTTTCCTACTTGAATTCCTTCGACACCCAAGTGAGCTTAGTAGGCACTATCTTTGTAGAGTAATCTTCAAGAATGCTTGGTAGACAAGGAACACTGTCTTGTTGACCAAGTGAGCACTTATTGACAATTGATATGACATTTGTGTGACATAAAAGACAACACACAATTAGACAGTTGTATCCAACAATCTCCCTCTTTGGCATTGATGACAACACAACATGTCATAGCACAATGAAATTGGAAAACAAGACCTTCTTTGATAGAAAGTTTCCCCCTCTTAGATTTTTACCAAAAAATTCTTCTCTTTCATGTAGTAATCTCCCTCTGTGAAGGAATTACATAACTTCTAAGATACTATACTTCTTTCTCAAAAGATATAAGCAAATTTCAAAAAGATATGACAGTAATATTCTCCCTCTTTGAGAACACATCCAAAGAAAACACATACCAAATTAGTATCAATGTACCTTGAGTATTTATTTATATGCAATATTCCCTTTGACTATTCTACATCAACTGATTGATTTTCAACTTGGTTCATGTTGATGCATCACTAAAACTTTATTTAGTGAGCTTTAGATAGGGGAATGACCCCTAACTTACCTCTTAGATACAAGAATTCATCCTTAGGTAATGGTTTGGTGAATATGTTTGCAATCTAATCTTTTGTGTGAACATATTTCAATCCAATTTCTTTATCCTACACCAATTCTGTGACAAAATGATATTTTATAGCAATGTGCTTAGTTTTGGAATGCATCACTAGGTTCTTTGATATGTTAATTGCGCTAGTGTTATCACAATACATGACAACTGGTTCTTTGATCTCAACCTTCATGCCTTCCAACAACTTTTTAAACCAAACAATATTAGAACAATTCATTGCTACTATAACGTATTCTGCTTCTACTGTAGATTGGGATGTGCAGCTTTGTTTCTTTCTTGTCCAAGATACCAATCTTTTACCAAGAAAGAATGCTCTACCACTTGTACTCTTTCTGTCATCAAGATTTCTTGCCCAATCAGTATCAGTGAATACTTTTAGGTATAAGTTTCCTCCAAGTTTGTACCATAGACCATAATCTTCAGTACCTTTCAGATATCTCAAAATTCTTTTGATTTCCATTATATGATTTTCTCTCGGTTTAGCTAAGAATCTTGCCACTATCCCAATTGCTAAAGCAATAACAGGCCTTGTATGAACTACATACTATAATTTTCCAATCATTGATCTATATAAGGTCTAATCTACCTCTTTTGAATCATCATCTTTGGTAAGCTTCAGTCCAGTACACATGGGGGTTCCAACTGGTTTAAAATCTTCCATTCCAAATTTCTTGAGTATCTCTTTGATATACTTAGATTGAGTAATTTAAATACCATTCTTGCTTTGCTATCATTGTACTCCAACAAATAATTTTATCTCACCAAACATGGACACTTCAAACTCTTTGTTTATTTGTTCTAAAAATTCTTTGCATAGATCCTCATTCCTTGAAAATAGAGTGTCATCCACAAATATTTTACCAATACAATCTTGTTATCTAGTCCTTCCTTGATATACAAACAATTTTTATCATTAGTTCTCTAAAAACCAATCTATATAAGGTAGTTGTGCAACCTTTTATACCATGCTCTAGGAGCTTGTTTCATACCATACGATGCTTTGTGTAATTTGCAGACCATGTCCTTTTTGTCTAGATCAACAAAACCTTCTGGTTGTTCAATGTAGACTTCTTCATCCAATATACCATTGAGAAATGTAGATTTAACATCCATCTAATATACTTTAAATCCTCTGTGAGCACCATATGCAAGCAGAGTCCTAACACCTTCTAATCTTGCAATAGGAGAAAAAGTCTCCCCATGATTGATTCCTTCTTCTTGAGAATATCCTTTACATACCAGTCTTTCTTTGTTCCTTAATACTTGTCCATCTTCATTTAGCTTATTTCTGAATACCCATTTTGTTCCAATCACATTTTTATCTTTAGGCATGGGAACAAGAGTCCAAGTTTTATTCTTCTCTATTCATTCTATTTCTTCATTCATAGCCTCAATCCAACTTTCATTTTTCAATGCATCTTTAACACTTCTAGGTTCAAAATTAGAAAGTAAATATGTACCTTTTAGCTTACTTCTTGTCGTACTACCTTCTAATTTATCTCTAATAATCTAATCAGGTGCATGATGCCTTCTAACATACTTGACCAATACAGGTTCTTTTCCTTTTGAATGAATTGCATTGTCTTCATTTTGAATTTCAACTTCTGGCTCTGGTTGCTCAGACTCGGTAGGCATTTGGTTGGTAGCTTTAGAATGTGACTCAAGTCCTTGTGACTTAGTTTGAACTTCTTGCAACTCAGTAACTGAGGAAGACTCAGGAGTAGAAGTCTCCTTATTGATAGATGTGTCTGGCAATATATTAGGTTCAAAGTAAATGCATCTTTTGTAATCTTCTGGTTCCTTTTTGCTTTCTTCTTCAGTTCTTTATGCAAACTCATCAATTCTCACATGTGCACTTTCTATGATTTTATGAGTAGACAAATTCAAACATCTATATGCCTTACTTCTGCAAGAATATCCTAAGAATATACCTTCATCACCTTTTATATCGAACTTGCCTTTTCTAGATTCTTTCAAGATACATCATTTACTTCCAAATACTTTAGGTAACTTACATTGTGTTTATAGCCATAGAAAAATTTATACGAAGTTTTATATATTTCCTTCTTCAGTTGTACTCAGTTCAAAGTATGAATTGTAGTATTGATAGCTTCCTTCCCTTATTTGATAGCAACATTCTTTTCAATCATTAGAGTCCTTGCACAATCCATAATAGATCTTTTTCTTCTTTCAGCTATTCCATTCTACTTAGGAGTACCAGGGGCTGACACCTATCTTTTGATTCCTCTTTCAATGCAAAAGTTATTGAATTCATTGGAGTTGAATTCACCACCTTAGTATGATCTTAAGCATTTCAGTCTTTTCCCTATTTCCTTTTCTATTCTTGTTAGGTACCATTTGAATTTCTCAAATGCTTCTCACTTTTCTTGAAGATACATAAAAATCATCAACAAAAAAATAAAGATTTTTTCTCCACTATAGCTTTCTATCCAATGGGTCCACATAGGTTAGTATGCACAATTTCCAAGACATCTTTAGACTGATAGTTTTTCTTTTAAAACTACTCTTTCCCATTTTTCTAATCTAAAAATCCTTGCATAAACCAACATATGGTTTCTTCAAACTAGGAATACCTCTCATTTTTTTGAATTTTCTTATCTTGACCATATTATCAAAGTTTACATGACATAATCTTCTGTGCCATAACCAACTTTCTTCCATTTGAGTAATAAAACATGAACAATCACCAAGATCAAGATAAAATAGGTTACCTCTTGTTTGTTTGTCTGATCCAATTAGATTCCCTTTCTCATGAATTTTACCTTGAATCCAATGTTGATCAACTGTGCCACACTCATCAAAATATGTTTTAGTCTGTCAATCCAATAGGCATTTTCACATACAAGTTATTTGGTTAATGAGATTTGATCTTTTCCTTTTATGCAACAAGGTTCATTATTTCCAAACCTTACACTACCACCATCGTAGTCTTCAAAATGTTCAAACTTTATTTTGTCTCTAGTCATATGATGTGAACATCCACTATCTATGATCTATGTGTAATTTTTACTGACATGAGAGATAAGTGACATCTTATCTTCTTCTTCATCAAATTCATCTTTCATAGCAATGTATACTATCTCATCTTCACTATTATCAGAATCTTTAGCCATAAAAAAAGTCTTCTTACCTTTGTCCTTGAATGATTTGTGATTTTTGAAATCCTTCTTGTCATTGCATTTGTGGCTTTTCTTCTCATCCTTGCTTTCTTTGTTTGGGCACCTGGCAGCAATATGACCAATTTCTTCACATGAAAAATAGATTGAAGGAACTTTACCTTTGTATTTTTCTCTGCCTCTAGAATATTTCTTTGCAAGTAAAGCTTCAACAACTTCAAGATCATTATAAGAACTTTCCTCTAATTCCTCTTCACTTTTTGACTAAATGTCCTTTATTTTCTTGCTTTTCTCTTTGAGTGAAATTTTGGCTTCAAATGTAAATTCAATATTCTTAGAAGCTGGAACATAATTGTCATAGTTGTCTAACTCAAAAGCTGTCAATATTCCTACTAAGGTATCCAAAGTTATCTTGTGATTTGGCTCACACCTATTTTCTTGAATAATAGATACTCTAATTGCATAGATAGGAAGCAATGTTATGAGAAATTTACTTACAATAGTTTCATCCTTGATTTCTCCTCCAGATGTTGTAATTGCACTAACACTAGCTTTGATTATTTCTACATATTTGGCAACATTTTCATCTTCTCTCATTCTCATTTGATCAAACTATCCTCTAAGGCTTTTTGCTTTGTTTCTCCTCACATTGTCATCACCACCATAGATTTCCTTTAGCTTGTTCCACATACCAAACACAGTTTTGTAGTCCTTGATATCATCAAATTCATCATAGCTAAGAGTAGATACAATATCAATCATCATGGTGTTATGGTTCTTTTTCTCAGTAATATCTCCAACACATAATGTACCAGTGGGAGTTTTGTATTCTTCGTTAAGGTATTTCAAGCCTGAATCACTAATGGAGATCAGATGAAGTCTCATGAGTCTCTGCCATGCTAAAAAGTTGTCTCTATTTAGCTTTGGAATCTCTCTCTTGTAAGACATCCTGATCTTTAGCTCAGGTCCTTGAAACCTTTCCTACAAGCACCAAAAGCTCTAATACCAATTTTTGGAAATATAAAAGAAGTAATTGAGAGGGGGGGTGAATCAGTTACCACTAAAATAAATCCCAGATCCCTTATATGTCAACCATAAAAACTAATTTTTTTTCTTATTCAGTAAATACAAAAAATGCTGTAACTCAGTAAATGTAGAGTGTGATTTACTTTTAGCTGATCTTAAAAAATTCATAGTAATAATTTGCAAGCATAAGAGAAATAACATGAACACATGACACACTAGGATTTAATGTGGAAACCCAAAATGGGAATAACCACCAATGTAACTAGTTACTATTTTCACTCTTCTGAAGTGAGCCCTATTAGGAGCCAACCTAGTTAAAGGTTACAAAACACACTATTAGGTGTGACCTTGTTAGAGGATTTAATCACCCTGTAAGGAGTGTCTTTGCAAGAGGTCTTAAAAAATTCAATGGAACTTTCACCTTGTTAGAGGATTTACAACTAGCTGTTAAACCAATTTTGTTAAGATGTTTTAGATCACTACTACAATGGTTAGAGAGTAACAATAAAATGCCTTAATTGTGATGCAACTAAATTGCTGATTATAGATCTCTATTCTGCTTCATACTTGATCCTTCTTGATTGAACAACACTTTTCTGCTCCACAAGGATACCTACTTATCCTTCCAATTTTCTCTCACTCTTTCTTTCTCAATTCAATCAACACACTTGCACACACACTAAAAATCTCAACTTGACCTTTCATTTATACCATCTAGATTGTCAAGTGAGCTCAACTACAAATTACAATAACCAATAATCATTACCATAGTTAGCTAGAAACAATACTTGAAATAATTAAGCTTCTTATGTCAAAAACAAAATCCTTCATTGGTTGACCTTGCTTGGTAAATACTGGTTTTGAGATGATTTCCTATGTTAACCAACAAAAGCTTGGTTATTACTATGAACTTGCAAAAATCGTTTGGCAACTAAGTGAACTCAATGAACACTAACTTTGTCAAACTTTCCTTTGCTACCCATGAGAACTTGGTTAACACTATTTCCTGCTTGAATTCCTTCGATGCCCAAGTGAGCTCGGTAGACATTGTCTTCGCAAAGTAATCTTCAGGAATGCTCGGTAGACAAGGAAAATTGTCTTGCTAACCAAGTGAGCTCAATAAGCACTGACTAACAATTGATATAACATTTGTGTAACATCAAAGACAACAGACAATTAGAAAATTGTATTCAACAATTTTTTTATTGCTTCACTATTAACACCAGTCCTTCCATTGTTAAGTAGTCCTTCTATTTCTACTTCCTTGTATTGAGTATCATTTCTCTAAATTTCTATCTCTTTCATTTTTGTCACTAATTTCCTTGACTTTTCTCTTATACCTTCAAGTTTTTGCAATATGATCTATACTTCAATCATCTAATTTTCAATGATTTTTCCTAACATGTATTCCTCCATCTCCATGATCTGATCCTCTTAAGCTATTAGGATTCTTCAAGAGAACTGAGCTAATTTTTGTAAGGATTATTAGGAAACAAGATACTGAGAGGTGAGTGAAATAGGATCTTAAACTTTAACTAATAAAACCAAATTATCAATTCACACTTAATTCATCTCATATCTTAGATCTAATATTAAAACTTCAATGCTAAAACGTAAATGAAATACATCTATGAAAGATTCAATACATAACACAAACAATTTGATAACCCAAAAATACTTAAATGTGAAGATAAAACTAGGCTGGTGATGAAACCCACAAATCTTTACTGTTGCAACAATAAAGTTAACATATTAGGGTTACAATGCTTGATCATAATATATGACCTACCCTATGAGGGTTCTACCCTATTAAAAGCTTCAAGATTGTTAATTCCTACCCTATTCAATGATTTCACACTTACAATTAAGTAAGGACTCTGTAAAGAGATTTACATAGACCTATTAGGATCACTTGGTTAAGAGATTTTCCTTGGTTCAAAGTTGATTCAGTACACAACCCTTGTTTTTCTCTACAAGATGATTATGGATCTCTTCTATACAATGTCTAATCTGATATCTCCTTTTAGTCCTTCACTTCCTTGATTTCCCTTGTCTGAATTGATTCCATGGTTAACCTTTCTTTCCATGTTATGACTTTGTTCACTTCTATACTTATGCATTCATTCACATATGCATCTTCTCCTCTTTCATTCACTTTCACTCTTTCACATTGATTATAGGGTTAGAATCCTCCTTAAATAAATGTTCTGTGAAAGTTCTAGATCTCAATCAATAGTTCACAATCCATCATCTTTTGTAATTTCTATTTGATTTTCATTCTTTGGGATCATTACCTTTTGTAATGATGCATAATCTATCTCTACAAATATTAAATCTCATATTAAAGTTGGCCAAAATGGTTTACAAAATTGTTTGTGCAATTGCAAACTCATATGACAAAACTGAACTAATCAACATCTAAATATTCTAACACTCAATTATTGATGTCATTTATATTGGCACTCATCTTCTATATACATATTTTCTTTATTACCTTAGAAAATATTGTCTTCCCAATTTACTCAGTCTCCACTAAAATAACTCATCTTTCATATACATTCCATCTCAACTAGGGCACTCAACAGTCACTAACTTGTTTAGCATGTAATGAAAATTAAACAAGTGCTTTAATATGCTTGGCCTTTACTAGATGATTTGGTCATAGTGATGGTTGTTAATCCTTGCGTAGTAAATGACTAAGTGTTTAGACACTAATAGACAACATAGGCTTAGTGATCAATAAGTTCATCATGTAGTGGGTCTACTATGATTTATGGCCAATCAATACACTTCCCATCACTTAGGATAGCTTAAACAAAGAAATACATCCACTTTTCCCAATAAAGGCATTTTCATTCCCCTTTTCTCTCTTTAGAAGGGTGATTGCATCTTTTACTTTAGGTATCATATGCTCTCTTGTTAGGGGATGTGGAAGCTCATAGCCTCCTTTCTTAGGCTTGAGAAACTAATTTTTGGCTATGGCATTATTGAATGTGCTAAATTTGATGCAAATTTGGCATCTAAGAGACCAATAGTCTAAGTCCCATATTCCTCATGTGCTAGAATCCTTTGGAAACCCATGATCATAACCCTATTCACATATACCAAAATTTCACCGAGGAATGTTCTAATACATTTCTAGGTTGCATCATACCTATTTTTGCATTCTAAAACAAGTTTTAAGAAAAGAACTACTTCTAGGAAACCTGTAGCTTGCAACAATCCTCTTTTGGATATATTTTCTATGATCGAACTAGGTTTAGGCTTTGATAATCTAGTCACCATCTTACTAATGTCCTAATCAGCAAGAAAGTATCTTTTATATCGAGGAAACTACTAAGGGTAGAAGTTGGCTTTTCTTTTGGTAACTTGGGGCGGGGTATGGCTATTAAGGACAAAGAGACTAAAATCTCCTTTTTAAAAAATAAGAAAAAACTAAAATGAAAAGGACTAACATAGGTATTCCACCTTAAAGTAGGAATTCCAATAGTAACTAATGAAAAAAATCAAAAGGGACTCATCACAAGAAAGAAATGACAAGGCCCTTCGATAGAAAATCTATGTTGTGGACCACTGCCAACTCCAAAGAAGGTGTGAATACTTACCTCATTTAGCAATAATAGAATGAAATAGAAAGGAAAGTTTAAGGAACCTAGACAAGTAAACACATCATAATTCAATATGGAAAGTACTGATTTGATAGGAGTATTCAATCATTAATGAGTATATTTTATCCCCTCATATAGAAAATCATTCTATAATCTTTCACACCAACCAATGCATTAAAGTATGCAACTTTAGCCTTTTACAAAAGATTTTGACAATATTGATATTGTCACGTGTCACATTCCACATGTACTTTAGACTAGTGAATTAAACCTTTGAACCGCTTTTAGGTTCAAGATTCAAGTTTAGTAGCTGATAATGTAGTTATTCTAGTGCATTGAAAATGATTTCACATGAAAGGAAGGTTACATGGTTAATGAACAATGAACTTGAATGGGTGACTATTAAAGGTTCAATTTCAAAAGAAGCGCCAAAATTCAACCGATGATTCTGATCTCATCAGGTTTAAACAAACATGTGGATAGGGAGAATGAACTTTTAACTTTAAACTCAATTGGTGTAGAGTTCAAGTTCAAAAAAAGAGGACAAAACAAGCCAAACAAAGATGTCCCAACAAGACCAAGACTTCTTGAACTTTGAACTTTGAACTCAATTATTCAAGGTTCAAGTTCAAATTTTAGATAAGGAAGAAAACATTAATGAAGGCTTGAGAAAAAACATACATGACCATAGGGTAGGTGACAACTAAGTTTGGCTGGAGATTTAAACCGTTAGGGATGTAAAATGGATTCAGAATATCTAGTTTTGCAAAATGAAAAGCCAAAATGAAGGAGAGAATAAAAAAGACGAAACCAAAATAAGAACTAAACCTATAGAACACACAATTATATGTTGGAATTACAATAGGAAAGGTAAACTTCTTGTGGGGGGGGGGGGGGGGGGGGGGGGGGTGGTGAATCAATAGTTTAAATTGTTTAAACTTTTACCCATAAAACTTTCACTAAACATCCATCTCAGACATTTATTAAGTAAACTAAAATATAATGTAAAGCATGTACATCTAAAACATGAAAGAAATTAAAAATTTACACATGTGTGATGCCAGATATGATTACCTAGAAACCCTCCAATGAGAAGGTAAAAATAGGGTGGGGATGACACCCACAAGTCTCCACTACTGTAGCAATAAAGTGTATCCAATGAAGGTTACAATGTTAAGATCATGAAACATGATCTACCAAATGAAAGGTCTATCCTATTAAAGGCTTACAAAGACTGTTATATCACACCCTACTAAAGGATTTCAACACCTTGCTATAGGTGTGCCTTGTTAAAGGACCTCAACTCACAATTAAGTAAGCACCCTGTTAAAGGATTTCAATATAACCTGCTAGGACTATTCTATTAAGAGATTTAACTGATTCACCTACTAGAATGATTCAACATTGATCCTATGGTTAGCACTTGATTTTATGATAAAAGATCACCTCTAAATTGATGTATTCTTGATCCTTCTTGATTAGATGTCCCATTGCTGTATGATTTTTCCTTTCCTCTATTCTCCTTTAACTAATTTTGCAATATAATCTCTCTTTACAATTCCTTAGTCACCATGAATGCTCTATTTTCCACATAAAAACTTCTATCTTCACTCCTTCATACTTCCTAGAAAATTTAGGGTTTTTCCTCCTTAAGAAGACTTAGGTGACTTAGGGTTATGTATGAACCAACGGTTGTAATTCATCTTTTTTTTGCTTAGACCATCCCTTTTTCTAATTGGCTACATATAATTCATTGGGAATCCAAATTAGCATTCATCCTTATCTCCAAATATTGTAATTCAATATATAAGTCAGCTAAAAAATGGTTTAGATAGTTGTTTGTACCATTATAGACAACTATAACAAAATTATCTTACTTGGCATCTGAAGTCTCTGATGCTCGACATTTACTATTCTCTATATTATGGCTCAATATTTGTATCACTCTGCATGCACTGTGTGCTCGGATCCTAAATTACTCAACATACACTATATTCTTGGCACTTGGGTGACTAAGCAAATGAGTGGTTGGGCACTCACTATGGACTCGACATGCTCTATTATATACATGTTGTGCTCAAAATGTACTACTTATTCAACATGAAATAAGTAAATGACTAAATTGTGTAGACACTCACTTGTCAAAACCAATCTAAGATAAAAAATCTCCCCCATTGACATGAGTGTCAAAAAAACTTGGTCATGCATTAATATCCTTTTTCTTATGAGCATAACATGTCTCTGGTTTAGCTTATATAGAAAATTTCAAAATTGCAAAATTTTGTAACAACTTGTACCTCAAAATATAACTCCCCTTGAGCTGATAGGTTTGTTTAGTATTCAAAATTTTGTACTCCTACTAAGTAGATATGCCTCAACTAATACTCTTTGACTTCATGTTGTTTGTGCTTGCTCCCCCATAGCTTGTTCTCATCTTTGTAATAACTTGTACCTTTTTCTTACTCTCCCCTTTTGCTCATCTCCCCCTTTTTATGTCTGCAAAATTTATATCTCCCCAAAATTTATATCTCCCCCAAAATCTATACATCTCCCCCTTTTTGACACTTATGTCAATGAGCTTATACACTAATTCGATGTTTATCCAGAAAGAATTTATGAACATCTAGGATTGTTGTAAGAGTTGCATCCTAATTTTCACATGCTACATCCAAAGATTTAATTTGGATAGCTAGCTCGGTAGCAAGGTGGAGTAGGCCGTCTAATGTTGAAATATTTGGGTCTTTCTTCATAAGTGTTTTAGCATAGCCTAATTCCTTGTTCAAAATATCCATGTGTGGGGTTAATGTTGTTTGAATGCTAATCAATCTAGCCCTTGTATCAACTTCATCTGCTGACAATGTAGCTAATTAACTTAGGGTTTGTAACAAAGCTCTGAAGTGCTTCTCACTTTGAGCTGGTGTCATAGGCAATTTTGCACCTAATGCACTAATTTGACTTTCCAAACTCAAAATGTGACATCTTGTTTCTTGTGTGAAGAGTGTTGGATTGCATAACTTAGCATACAGTGAGAAGATATTCTCAAGTACCTTCTTCACACCTTCTACCTTTGTTTCCAATGCAACTTGTGTGAGTACTATGTCACTTGATATTTTCTCATTTAGTTTGCTTTGGAATTTCTTTTTTGACCATTCTAACAATTTAGCATTTGCATCTAGGTTTACATCACTAACCTTATCTAGTACATGTGTCATTTTTTCAATGAGTGGCTTGGTTTCATGTGGAATCAATAGGCTAAATGCATCTAAAAAGATGTCTTTGATATCTTGCAATGCTTACTTCTGCCTATGCTCCTTTTTGAGAAGTTCTTTTTGTTAAAATCATACTTTGGTAACACAACCTCTTCATCTGGGTTTACATCTCCATATTGTATTAGTTCTTTAGCTTTAGATGAGCTTGGAATTGACACTGAGGTTTGCAATGGTGTTGCATCTGTGCTTGGCTTCTGAAGAGTGTGACTAGAAGGAGTGTTGGATTCTGGTAAAGTTACCAAGGCTTGAATTTCTACTTTCTCCTTCACCTTTGGTGTCAAATCTATCTCTTCAAGTTGGTCCTTTACTTCCATAATGCCTTGTAATTCACCTTGTATTTTTGTTGGAGGTGTAGATAAGTCTATCTAACCTATTTGACTTTGTTCTTTAGTAGTGGCCTGGGTTTCCACTTTATTTTCTTCAACTATACCAAAGTTTTCAATTGTAGCTTCAGGTGTTTTATCCAAAGGTTGTACATTAGTGACTTGAGGGGTGATAGTAGGTGGTTCTTGTGTATTCACCTCTTCCCTTGTAGTTTCAATCACTTGTTTTTTCAATTCATCTATGCTTAGCAATATAGGATTATCACATAGTTTGGTCTATAGTGTAGATTGATCAAGTATCTTTTTCAAACCTTCCTTTGTAAGGGGATTGATGTTTTGAGCTATGACATTAGATACATCCTTAACTATTATTATTTCAACACTTGTTACATGTTGAGGGTTAACATTAGGTAGTTGTGTATCTTGTACACTCTGTTCCTCTTGCTGCTCTGCCTCAACTATTGCCTAGTTCTCTACTTGCATCTTTGTATTTCCATCAATAATTTCTTCATCATCTTTCACCTCAATAGGTTCCTGTTCTCCTACTTTTACTATTGCTAAACCATATGTAACTTTCCACATTTGAGTAGACTTCTTAAGTACATCTTCAATATTATTTTGCAATATGCTAAAGGCTCTATATTTAGGTACAAACCTAACTGCATATTTCTTCATGGCCTTAGAAATTTGTGCCTTACTTAGTTCAGGCATGACTTGGGCAAGTGAAGTCTCCCTTATTTGTCTTTCCAATTTCAAATAATAGCACCATTTCTACTCAACTATCTCATATAGGCTCTTTGGTATTGAATTAGCAATTTCTAGTGTGGCTCTCTTAAAATTTTCCATCATGACATATATAGCTTCCTCTACTTGATTTTTCTCAACTTTACCAAGATTATCAAAATCAACATGTGAAAATCCTGATAAATCCGCACTATTCTTAATATCATCACATAGATTTTCTAAGTCTAATAGAGGATTGTGGCTCACCACTTTGAATTGGCTATTTTCATTTGATTCTATTTTCTTGTCATCAAATTTAGCTTGTGCAATATACTTTCTCCTTGGTCTTTTCTACACTTCACCTCACTGTTCTATAGGTTTTGTCTTTTCTTTTGCCTTTAGTGTAGTGACATGTGCACTAGCCCTTGTAGTAGGTGCTATATTTTTTATCTAACTTAGGTTGGAAACCTTCTTGGCTTTTGTCATTGGTTGGGCATTAGCCTTCCTCTTCTTTTAGTCTATAGGAGTAGGTGCTTCCTTAGCTTCTTCTCCCTCGGTACCTTCAACAATTTCTATCTCTTCTGCTAGCTAATCCTCTCCCATTCCTTGTGTTAGTGTAAGTGGTGCTTTGCCTAGATGTCTTCTTCCTCTTCATCCTCTTCTTCTTCTTCCTCTTCTTTCTTAGCACCTTCATCAAATTTAGCTTTTAGTTTCTTTACAAATATCTCCTTTTTCTTAATAACAGACGTAGTCTTTAGTTCCATAGTGATTTTGGATTTAACCATTTCATAGTTTCCAAATGCTTTTGCACTTTTATGAACATCTTCTACCAGTAAATCTATTATAGCTATAGAGGGTTCATCTACATTGATTTCATATCCAAGTGGACTTAGGCATCTCACCATTGGTGTTGCTACTTGAACAAAAGTATAATTAGCATCCACTCGAAAGAAAATGTCATCATAATGTTTCTCCACTAAGGATACTAGCATTCTCAATCTTTTCTTCATTGATTTCTTAAAGTCCTCAAAATAGTTGGTCATAACTAACTCAAAGTTCTCATCCAATTGTTCAATGAATTCACCAATCTGTATTGTCATTGACTTGTTGGTTTTCCATGAAACTATGCCAAATGTGGGAAAAGTATTTTGAACATAAAAGAAAATTCATATCAGAATAGAACCAAATTTACATTTGTGCACTCTTTGTCTTCCTTATTGCTCCTAGGTTCTCAACTAGTTGTAACTCTGCAAGATCATATGTGTGATCTTTCTTGAAAATTTTATAACCAACATCTACTACAATATAGGGCACATTATTCAATCTAATGAATTGGTAAAACTTGTGTGAAATAATCATTACTACAAATTCTATCAAAGGATTTGTAATGGCATTAATTTTTATTCATCTCTTATTCCATACAACTCTAGTGTTTTTCTCAATAACTTCCTTTGAGCCACTTCTTAGGGTCTTAGGCTAATCTAGGGTTGGATACCTAATTACCCTATGGATTATCCTTTTGGTTATTTTGATGGGTCCATTGTCTAATCAAAGTGAATTGTCATGAATTCTATTTAACACAATCCTAATCCATTTAGTTTTGAATACATTTGGGAAATCTAGGGTACGAGTTAACCCTTTCTTTTCTAAAATTTTGTATTCTTCCCTTAATACACCATTCTCACAAAGTTTTTCATATGCTTTCCTAATCTATATATCACCTATACTTCCAAGTTTACAAATGTAGCATTTCCTAACATCTTGCACCATTAAAACATCCTGTGGTATCATGGACAATGCACTAGAGGGCTCTTGTTTGTAAGAAATGTTAGGAATGGATTTGAACATTGGTTTCTTGACCTCATTACTAACTAGTTGAACATTTAAAACTTCCTTTCCCTTTACATTCTTTGAGCTAGATGTCATTGTACAAAACTAGAGTTTAAAAGAATATAAATAACATAACTTGGAACTTGATAAATACCTTGCAAGATTTGAAAAATTGATGTAGAATTGCTATTAAAATCTTCTACAATAACTTTGGATGATTTTTTTGATCGCCTTCTACTCTCCTTGTTCTTTCTTGATTTAAAAATGATGTAAAATGAGTTAAAATTGATCAAATACCCTTTTGAAACCCTACAATTAATGTTGAGTGCTTACAAAACTATAAGCTTGACATAAACTAATTTCAAGTTCACTCAACATCCATTATCAATCCACTTGTTTGGCAACCATTATGAGTTTGACATTAACTAGCAAGTTTGTTAGCTTGGCATTTTCTAGCATTTCACTCAGCAGTCATAAGAAATATTTCATGCTTAGCAATAACATAGAAAAATTAATTTTTTTTCTTGGATTCCTTACAAAAATCTTGCATATTTATTCATGCTTTTATAATATTTTCAGTACTAATTCCTTTTGGAACTGATGTATGATATAACCTTTAAATAACAATCCCACATACCTCTTGATTTCTTAGTTTGATAAGGTTTGATCACCTGACCCATTGGGTGAAGTGATCCCTTTTCCATTTGATGTGCTACAACCATCATTTTTCTTCTATATCTTGTTCATCTCATCTATGACATTTTCAAAATTTGCCTTCCCTTTTCCTTTATCAAATTCACAACTTGGTGCCTTTGACCTTTTTAGATAGTAGCATCTAATGTGACCAATCTTCAAATAGCTAAAACATGTGGTTTGACTCAACCACCTTTTTTAGTCACCTCTAAAGTGTGTGCTAATTCAATTTTTAGGAACATGTCCATATTCTTGATAATAATGACAACTATATCTTGTATTATAATCCCAATTGTAAGAGTTGTCATTGTTCCTTACCTTTGTTTGCTTGTTTGATGACCACATTAGTTTGGATCTGCACTCAAAAGCTCTATGTCCATACTTCTAACATTTATAACAATATCCTCCAAATCTTTGTGTATGCATGGTCTTGGTTTTGCATTCATTTGTTTGATGTCCTTGTTTGTTGCACTTATGGCAGTGAACCATGCTCTTATGCTTGATATTCTGATTTATAGTCTTGCTCTTGCACATATTAACAGTATGTCCTTTCTTTCCACAATTATGATAAGTAGGTTTAGAGTTTTTACCCTTTTTTTTCCTTTCTTCGGCACTTTTGGATGATTCTCCTTCTTTGGTACTTGTGTATCCCAATCCTGATGTATCATTATTAGATCCAAGGTATCTCAATAATTGCTCAAAGTATTTGATGGCTTCATTTGGTTTGTTGAAATTTTCAGCAAATTCCTTTTCCCTTTTTAGGTTTCTCTTCAATTGCTCATTTTGTAGTTTTAATGTTGTTATTTCAATGTCCTTGACATTCAATTCATAGTTGGCATTCATCATTTGATTAGAGTTTCTAATTGCATGTTGAAAATTTTGGTTAGCTCTGATGACTTCTCTTCTAGTCTATTTGTCAAAATTCTTTTCTCATCTTCAATCATGGCTTTGTCTTCCATAGATTTCTTTTTTTGTTTAGTCACCTCACATAGTAGTATGGCTTGTGATTCTTGCTGTAACTTATGAATTCTGATTTCCTCAGCTTGGGCTCTATTCTTTTCCATTAGATTTGTAACTGTTGCATCAAATTCATTGGAGTCTCCATTACCAAATAGCTTAGTAGTGTCTATCTCTCTATATTGTGTGTCATTCTCCTCAATGGAAATTTTCTTCCTTCTCTTGCTTCATCTAGTTGATGTAGAATGAGTTGTATTTCAATTCCCTAATTCTCAAAGATCTTTCCCAACTTGTAGACTTCCATTTCCAAGATCTTTCCTCAAAGCTACAAAGCTTCTCTTTTAGAGAACAAGGCTCTAATACCAATTGTTAGAATTACAATAGGAAAGGTAAACTTATGAGAGTGTGGGGTGGGGGGGGGTATGAATCAATAGTTTAAACTATTTAAACTTTTACCCATAAAACTTTCACCATACATTCATCTCATACATTTATTGAGTAAACTAAAATATCATGTAAAGTGTGTACATCTAAAACATGAAAGCAAGTAAACATTCACACATGTGTGATACTATATATGATTACCTAGAAACCCTCCAATGAGAAGGTAAAACTAGAGTGAGGATGACACCCAAAAATCTTCACTACTACAATAATTTTAGTGTATCTAATGAAGGTTAAAATGTTTTGATCATGAAAAATGATCTACCCTTTGAAAGGTCTTCCTTGTTAAAGGCTTATAAAGACTATTAGGTCTCACCCTGCTAAAGGATTTCAACACCCTATTAGAAGTATACCTTGTTAAAGGAATTTAACTCATAATAAAGTAAGAATCCTATCAAAAAAATTCAATACAACTTACTAGGATTACTCTGTTAAGAGATTTAATTGATTCACCTGCTAGAATGATTCAACATTGATCCTGCATCAGCACTTGATTTCCTAATAATAGATCACTGTTGTAATATCTTATTGGAAAGAATGCTTCCAAGAGGGGGGGGGGGGGGGGGGGGGGTGGGTGAATCAGAAGTACTAGGTTTTAACCTATTTTAAATCCTTAATAACATATCTTTTAAATGAACATGCATGCATATAAACATTAAGCAATCATGAGAAACAAATATGCATTACCACATAACACTTGAGATTTTGGTAACCCAGAAACCCTCCAGGAATAAGAAGGTAAAATTGGGGTGGGGATGATACCCAAAAAATCATTGCAGTAATAATGTTTGACCACTTCTGATGATCTACCCTGTTAAAGGCCTGCCCTATTAAAGGCTTTACACTGTATCAATAGTGACCTGGTTAAAGGATTTACAAACACTTTACATGAAGTGTTACCCTGCCAAAGGATTTAATCACCTATTTAAAGGATCTACAAAATAGTTATTAAGCTAACCTATCATCATAGGATTTCCTTTCTAATACAATGGCTAAAGAGTATTAGGTATAATGAACCTGATAGCTTACAATCCTTGATTGCTGAATATAGGCACTTGATCTGCTTTCTTTTGATCTTGATCCTCTGAGATCTAATATTCTTCACTCTAAAAATATTTTTTCCTTATACACCTTCATCCCTCTTCATACAATGAGACTTAGTATTCCTTATAAAGACATTCGAAGACTTAGGGTTAGATGTGGATCTATGATCCATATTGAATCTCTATTTCCTACTCATTCCTTATACTTCTATCATTGGTTGCATGCCTTCTCCATTTTTCTTATTGGCTGCATGTAGATTAAATAGGAAATATAAATGATTTGATCTTATCACTTAAATCCTTCAAGATTTTTCATATGTCAGCCATGAAAATGGTTTACATCTGAGTTTGTGAAGTTACAAACTCATATGCTGATTCAAAGTTACTCAACACTTACAGATTCCTGATGCTCAACACCTTCTGTAACTCAGCTCCTGAATCATTCCTATCTTGCTCGACACTTGAATATTGCTTGACACTTGTATCATACTCAACACCTATAGTCACTTGGCATTTTGATCTTCACTCAGCACTTGAAGATCACTCTGCACCTAATGTCTTTCCTAACTTGGCACAAGCTGTGGCTCGACATACATAGTGTACTCGGCTTTAATGTAGAAAGTGGTTAAGTGTGTTGGCACTCAAGTGTCAAAACCATTTTTAGACTAACAATCTCCCCCTTTGACATGAGTGTCAAAAATACTTAACTAAGCATTATTTATCTGATCTTATGAGTACGTTCACTAATCTCAAAATTATTATAACTCCCCCTAAGTTGATCATGCCTTGTCATGTCATGAATTCTAATGTCTTGTGCCATTATGCCTAATGTTCTCTTTAATATATCTTCACAATATTCACAATATTATCTCCCCCTTTTTGATATGGATGTCAAAGGGTCCTAAATAGTAATGCCATGCTTGGCCAAAAATGTCTTATTTACCTCAAGGAGTATTTGGAGAGCTGCATCCCAGTTATTTAAGGCAATATCCAATGACTTTTGTTGGATTGCAAGCTCTGCTGCTAGATCAACAAGTCCTTCATGTGTAGAAATATTTGGATCCTTCTTCAAAACTATTTATGCACACATTTTCTCCTTGTATAACACTTCCAAGTGAGGAGTGATGGAGTCTTGGATTTGCATCAGCTTTTCTTTGATAGTGGCCTCTTCTGCGATAATGTAGCTAATTCCCTTTGAGTGTGAAGTGTTTGAGCAAATTGATTTTCACTTTGTGTAGGATTTGAGGGTAGTTGCATGCTGGAGAGCTTTAATTTCCTCTCAAGGTTCAAAATTTTTGGATTTATTTATTGTGTGAACCTGGAAAAATCACACAATTTTCTATAAAGGGAAAATATGTTCCCTAATACATTCTTTACATTTTCTAATTTCTTAGCTAGGTCAACTTGTCCCAAAATTATTTTATTAGCTATTTTTTGGTTGACTTTGCCTAAAAACTTCTTTTCTGACCATTCCATTAGTTTAAGATCAGTATCATGGTCTTTATTATTCACTTGGTCAACTATATCAGATAGTTGCTCAAGTATTGGCCTTTTTGCATCTGGAGGTTAAAGACTAAAAGCATCCATGAATATATCTTTTATCTCATTCATTGCCTGCTTGTATTTGTAGTCTTTCCTCATTGCCTCTTACCTCCCCTTATCCAATGCACTCTGTATTTCATTCATCTTTTCCTCATTTAGAGTGCTTGAATCATAATAGGGTATTTTAATTTCTTCATCAAGCTCAGGAATACCATAATGAATGGTCCTAGCTACCCTAGTAGAGCTTGAGCTTGGTGTACTAACATGTAAGGTCATCATTTTAGTACTCAGCTTATGATTGGAATTGGTGGGAGTTCCTATTTTTGGTAATTCAACCAAAGTTGGTATTGTAGACTCCTCATTATCTTTTGTTTCTTCTTTGTCCTCTTTTTCTTGCTTGGCTTCTTCTTGTGTCACTACTGTTGGAGGTATACTTGCTATCTGAATTGTTATCCCTATGACTACCTCTATTGTTACAGTCAGCTCTTGATGATCTTGAATGGCTATTCTTGGTGGTGATGGAGGTGGTAGAAATGTAAGCCCAATAGTTTGGATGATTTGAGTTGGTTCTTGTGGTGACACCTTGGCTTCTTTGAGTTTTTCTACTGACTTTTGGAGATTATCCACACTAACCAATATAGGACTTGTACACAATTGCACTTGTAGAGTTGTTTGGTCAAGGATCTTAGTAAGATCCTCTACAGTTAATGGATTGATGTTTTGACATGTGGTGTCAACAACATCCTTAATCTTTATGTTCTCTGTAGGTGTGGTAGTAGAGTGAGGCAGGCTAGGAGGTGAAATTTGTGTGTCTTACACACTTTGCTATTCATTAGTACTTTTGTCTTCATCTTTTCCTTCCTCCTCTCTTTCTTTCTTGTTTTCCTCTTCTTCAACCTTTTTCTCTTCTTCAGTATTCTCTTCTCTCCTCTTCCTTCTTTCCTCAGGTTTAGCAACATCTTCTTCTTTGTATTCCTCTTCAAGGACATCTTTAGTTGTCTTGTACAAGTTTTTCCAAACTCTTGTAGTTCTCTGTACAACTTCTTCAATTTTGTCTTGTAGGATGGAGAATGCCCTATATTTAGGTGTAAACCTTTTACTATGCCTTTTGACTGCTTGAGTTACCCATTCCTTTGTTAAATCAGGCAGTAGGTTTTCTAGGATTGATTCCCTCATCTCTTTCTCCATCATTAGACAGAAATGCCATCTATCTTCTATAGTTTTAGACAATTCCTTTGGCAATTGTCCATCTAGTTCAAGAGGTGTATACTTGAACTGTGCCATTAATGCATAGACTGATTCTTCTATGCTATTTTGTTCCTCTCTACTGAACTTATTGAAATCAATCTTTTTCATTTTACTTAAATCTCCATTCCTAATCTTCTCACATAATATATCAACTGAAGATTTAGGAGGATGACTTACCCTTTTAGTCTAATCTTCTTCATCAGTATTAGGTTGGGCTAGATATATTTTCCTTTTCTTTGGCTCTTCCTGTACCTTTTTGACTGTGTTCTTCTTCTTTGTGGCTTCCTCTTTGGCCTTTTGGGTAGAGGCCCTTGTTGTGGCTCTAGTTTTTGGCTTCTTGGGCATTTGCATGACAACTTTCTTTGGTGAATGCTAAGAAGTAGGAGGTGTCTTTGTCTTCCTTTTGATGACTTTGCCTTTGATGGGTTCCTTCTTGGTTTTTTCTTCCTCGACACTCTCATCTTTCTCTTCACCTTAACTTTGTGACAATTCAAGTGGCTCTTATTCTAGCTCACCTTCTTCTTCTCCTTCACTAATCTCTTCTACTTCGCCTGCTGCACTTGATTCTTTAACACCAAATTTCTTCTTTAACTTCTTTACCAACTTGTCCTTTTTCTTTACTGCTGTGGCTATCTTGAGTTCTATAACAACTCTTGATTTGATAGTGTCAAATGTTCCAAATGCCTTGGTAGATTTGTTCATTTCCTCTGCAAGTAATGTTGTGATGGCTGCAGAAGCTTGGTCAACATCAAGCTCATATCCCAATGGTCTAAGCCATCTTGTTCTTGGAAGGACTACTTGAATGTAAGTATAATCAATATCAACAAGAAAACATGTCATTTACATGCTTTTCTACCAGTGAAACTGGTATCCTAATTCTTTTCTTCATTGTATTTTTGAAATCATCGAAATAGATAGACATTTGATCATCAAATTTATCTCCCATTTGTGCAATGAAATCATTAATTTGATCAACAATGGTTCTATTTTGACTCCAATTAATTTTGCCAAATGAAGGGAATTCCTTCATTACATAGAAGAACATACAAACTAATACTAAACCAAATTTACACTATGCTCCCTTGGACTTTCTAATAGCTCCAAGATTTTTATTGATCTATTGCAACAAGAGCTCTATAAGGTCATAGGTGTGGTCTTTCTTTACAAGCTTATGTGCCACATCCACTGCTATGCAGGGTACACTATTTAACCTACTGGATTGATAAAACTTATGTGATATGATCCTTACAAAAAAGTCTAGAAGGGGATCAATTATGGTATCTATGGTCATGCCTCTATTGTTCCATTTTGCACCAGTGTTCTTCTCAATTGTTTCCTTCTTTTCACTTCTCAATGTCTTTGGCTGATCTAGGGTTGGAAAACCTGTAACCCTATGAACCATTTTCTTGGTAATTTTGACTAGTCCTTGTTCTAACTAGAATGATCCATCATGGATTCTGCTGAGTATTATGTGTATCCACTCATTTTTTAATACGATTGGAAAAAATAGGGCTTTGGTTAAACCCTTCTTTTCTATAACAAAAAACTCATCTTTTATGATACCATTTTCACAGAGTTTTTCATAGGCATTAAAGATTTCCAAATCTCCTATGGCTCCTATTTTACAATTATAGCACTTTCACACATCCTGAACCATAATGACTTTTTTAGGGATGGTGGATAGGGCACCAGCAGGATCACTTTTGTATGCAACTTTTGGTATAGGTCTAAACTCAGGTTGCTTAACCTTGTTGCTGACAAGTTGAATCTCATGGCTCATTATCCCTTGGGTCATTTTTGAACTAGATGCCATTTATATCTGAACTATGGTTTAAGGATTCAAGCAAACTTCTCAAACTGTAAAACTCAGCACCTGAGGGAAATACCTGGATAAATGCTTAGATTGCTTGGGTAGATGCTAAATCACTAGTTGAAAGCTTGAAAATTGCTCAGTTGTTCTCAAGGTAATCACTCTTCATTTGAATTTCTCAAGAATGAATCGATTTTTACTTTTAAGTGACAAAAGAAACTTTGCATTTAATGCATTTTAGTACTTGCACCTGTCACTTAGCTTCCAAATGTTTTTCAACTCACCATCCACTCGATAGCTATACTTACTCGACATCTACTTATTTTGTTAATAACTCGACACCCAAGGTAGTTTCACTCAAAATCCAAAGACAACTCGACATCATCTTTCAAGTTTAGTCATAGCATCTTGTCTTATGCAAATTTATACTTTGCAGTGCTTCTTCATGGTTTAGGGCTGATGTGTGATACTTCCTTATGTATCAGCCCTATAGGCTTATCTTGTGATTAGTTAGATGAGAAATGATCATTTGAGCTCATGGGTGAAGTGACCCTTTCATAGGATGTACTTGATCCATCCTTTTTCTGCCATGTCTTCTTCATGTTTGTTCTTATGTGTTCCACATCAATCTTTTCTTTGCCCTTATTTACTTTAGTCTTGGGTGCCTTGGCCTTTGTTGGACAATTTTTGCTGACATGTCCAATTTTCAAGCAATTGAAGCAAGTAGTCTGGTTCAACCATCTTTTATAGTTACCCTTGAAATGTGTTCTTATGCAATTTTGGGGTATATGTCCATACTCTTGACAATAGTGACAACTGTACCTGGTGTTATAATCCCAGTGGTAGTGACCTTCATTCTCTTTTGCTGGTTGATTTGATGTCCACATAGGCTTTGATCTGCATTCAAATGCCCTATGTCCATATTTCTTGTAATTATGACAATGTCCATTAAATCTTTGTGTCCTTAGGACTTTGGATCTGCAATCTTGTGTCATATGTCCTTGCATGTTGCATTTGTGATAGTAGCTCTTTCTTTTGGATGTGTTTGGCTAATTGATCCTTCTACTCCTACAAACATTAGCAGTATGTCCCTTTTTATTATAGTACTGACAAATGGGTTTAGAATCCTTACCTTTGTTACTTCTTTGCTCAACACTCTTTGATGATTCACCAACTTCAGTGCTATTGTATCCAAGTCTTGATGTATCATGGGTGGATCTTGGGGATTTCAACAACTGTTCGAAGTACTTTATGGCTTTGCTTGACTTGTTGAGATTTTCTGCCATTTCTTTTTCTCTGTTCAATTCATTCTGCAGTTGTTCATTCTGCATCCTCAAAGTAGAGATCTCAATATCTTTCATATTAAGTTCATGATGAAGGTTCATTATTTGGGCAAGTGTATCCATCTACATGTTTGAGATCCTTGTTAATTCAGTACATTTTTCTTCTAGTCTGTTTGCAAGATTCCTTTTTTCATCTTCCATCATGACTCTGTCCTCAACTACTCTTTTCTTTTGTTCAGTGATTTCACATAACATTATGGACCGTGATTCATGTTCCATCTTGAGAGATCTTATCTCTTCTTCTTGAACTTTGTTTTTCTCCATCAGTTCTGCTGTTGCTGCATCAAACTCTTTAGTGTCTCCATTGGCAAATAGTTTTGTGGTATCTATCTCCTTGTAGTTTGTATCATTTTCAGCTATGGCTATATCCTTTCTTCTTTTCAAGGTTTTTCTTAGTTCCTCCCTTGCTTCCTCTACTTTGTGTAGAGCCAGCTGCACATCAATCACTTGATTGTCAATAATCTTTCCAAGTTTGAAGACTTCCATATTCAAACCTTTTTCTCCAAGCTGTTAGACTTCTTCTTGTGAGAACCTCGCTGCTCTGATACCAATTGTTGTAATATCTTATTGGAAAGAATGCTTTTGAGAGGGGGGGGGGGGGGGGGGGGGTGGGGGGGTGGTGGTGAATCTTTGAAATGAACATGCATGCATATAAACATTAAGTAATTAAGGGTGTACTCATGAAAGAGATAGGAACCTCTTCACCTTCATAATTTCTTTGCAAAAAAACAATAAACATGGTATGTTCACTCACGTAACAATGGATTATAAAATCTTTTTTTTTATAATTTGGGTGGGCTAGGATGAGTGGTTGTGAAATTGTTGTCTTTAATTTTTCAAAGGTTTTCATAGCTTCTTAGCTCCATTAGAACACCACTTTCTCACTTAGAAGATTGGCAATGGGTTTTTTGGTCTCAGAAAATGCAGGAACAAACTTTTAAAAAAAGGTGATCTGGCCAAAAAAGGAATTGAATCCATTTTGATTTGAAGGTAGACATAGTTATTGAATTTCCTAGACTCTTTTTGGATCAATTATTTTCCTTCTTCTGACACTAGGTGCCATAGGATTTTTCCCTTTGTAAAGTAGAAAATGCACTTCTTGGAATTGAGCAAAACACTATGATCTTTACAACTTTGAAGAACCAATTTTAGGTCTCTTAGATGCTTCTTCCTTCTCCTAGAGAAAAATGTAATTTCATCCAAATACATAAAAATAATCTTGTTCAAAAGATGACTAATAGAGGAGTTCATCACTCTTTGAAAATTTTCACCTGTGTTTATCAATCCAAAAGGCATGCGACTATAGGACAAGGTACCCCAAATAGTAGTAATTTAAGTAGTCTTATGATGGTCTTTAGGAGAAACAATGATTTGATTATATCCAGAGAAACCATCCAACATAGACATCATCTCAGAACCTACTACCATTTGGAGGATGTGATCCATATTAGGCAAGGCAAAGTTGTCTTTTAAGCTCACTTAATTTAGAATCCTGAAGTCCACTCAAATCTTGATTTCACTACTCTTTTTATGGATTGAGACTATATTTTCTACCCAAGTAGAATAATGGATGGGGTAAATTATACAATCTTTGAGCATTTTATCAACTTCCATAAAACTTGCATAAGCTACTCTAGGGTTATAATTCCTTAAATTTTGTCGAAAGGGGGTTTCCCAAGGTTTTAGTGGAATTTGGTGTTTTAGTTTTTCCTTTCTTAAATCTTTAAAATTTTTCATAAGAAACCACTTAATTATTTCAATAGTTTAGTGAACCTCATTTTTAAAATCTTGGTACAATATTTGACAAAATTAATCATTTTAGGTTTTTCTTTAGTGCCAGTATTGATTTTACCAAATTCCCCAGATTTCCATATTTTATCACCAACACTTCTATGAGGAAATTCCCTTCTATCGAATAGAGTTTCTAAGGATACTAATCCTTTAGGAATTATGTTGCCTTTCAATTGAACTACCTTAGCATCATCCTCTTTTATATCTTTAGGGAAAAATTCATGACATTTTGACAAGGAGCCTTTAAAGAACAAATTACAAAAGTTTTCAATCCCACACAGGAAAGCGTTAATATGAACATCATTGCTAAAAATCTACCATGAACTATATTTTTAAAAAAAATTCAACTGGTGAACCATCTATATAGTGTAGAGGCCTTCCATATGTCAGCATGTGGAATCAATAGAGATGCAAACAAAGTGAGAAGATTTTCCCTAGTGTTAAGTTCTCTTGGTATAGATTCTATAGAAAAATATTCAAATTCCTCCAACTCATCCCATACTCTATTTTTGTAATGCTTCAATCTAGGGTTCATCATGGAAAAAACCTTTTAAACCCATTTTACCACTAGTTCATCATCTCCTTCAGCCTTCAATATTTTGATGCCCTTTCTCTTGTCTTCTTTAATCCCCAAAAGTAGAGCTTCACACTCTATTGTATTATTGTGTTGTTAAATTTGAGTTTGAAAGCATAAGGAATAATTTTCCTAGAAGGGGATATGAGTACTACCCCTCTTCCTAAACCAACTAAGGTGAAACTACCATTGAATTCTAGTGTCCACATGCATTTATCCATGAGCTCTTTAGATTGGGCTACATCTTGCTTAGGTAAACTAACATAATTAGAAACATCAATTATTTGATATAAGATGTGGGATCTAGGGTCTTCTGAGGGAGAGACTATTATTTAGCTTTAGTCTCAGGTTTAAAAACTACATTTTTGTTACCAATTGGTATCGTCACCTATGGCCAGTCCAGTTTAACCTCCCCTCCTAAATCTTTGTAAAAATTTTTACTCAACAACATTCCATAACTGGCTAGAATTTCTATGACTAGAATGGTTAGCATGACTCCCTTTTCAAGGAATTCAACTAAACTGACCTGAGCATCTTTAATCTAACCTACTAGTGAAACATTATCTAAAGCTCCCAAATATATAAAACAATTTTTCAATTTAAGAACATGGATAAATAAGGACACATAAAAAGGGGTAGATTTATCAACAATGGGTGAGCTTTCTATGTGGTTGGGCATATTTCTAGTTAAAATTCTCTCCTTGTTGTTGATAGGTGACTGAGGGTTCGACACTACATTGATTTGTTGAGATGAATAGGAAGATTTTAAACCTTTGACAAATTCAATTAATTTTTCTAACTCACTACAGTTAGAACACAAATAATTAGCTAGAGAAATTTGAGTTCTAGAAGACTTACAAAATTTAACAAGATCAAAGGAAACTTCAAAATAATTCCTTTTTATAAGTTTTACCTTAGGTGTAGAAGTCTTTGGAATATTAGGAATCTTCTTTGATTGATTATGTGGGATTTCCACTTTCCAGTTGGAGTAGAGCTAGAAGGATCATCAGGATGTTTTCCTCCTATTTGATTCCTTGTAAGAATTGAACATGAAGGGTCTTCAAGAGTGACTATGATATCATCTTCATGCTCAAAATAAGGCTCATATTCAAGGAAATAATTTATAGATTCATCAGGACCTTGTGAGTCTTCATCGACTATTATCTCTTCTATGTTTTCTTTATTTGCATTCAATTCATTACACCATATCATATCTAAATAGGAAGTTACATTATGTTTATTAGTGGAATGAAAAATACACATGTTCATATTACTAGTAGAAGGACCTCCAATCAATAATTTTTGGTTGGTTGGCAGCATATCAGGTTATCTTCCAGTTGCACCTATATTTGGGTTTTTCCTTGGAATGTCTTGGTAAGGAGTATCCATTATAAGCATCTATCTTTTCATATTAATTACATAATTCAACAATCTCTAAACTAATGGATCATTTTGAGACTTGAAGTATATGGTTTTAAACTCAAATCCTACATTTCTCCTCCATTTTCTTGCAGCTATGAGATCATCTTCCAACTCTAGAGCTAATCTTTAAGAAACATCTACATCAATTGCTCTATTTCTTCTCAAGTGAAAACTGATATCTAGTGGCATTGCATTGACAAATAAGCCTTTGTAATTATCAACATTAGGTCTTTTAATGGTAGGGATTTTATGCAATATCTTATTGAATTTTTCTATAAAATTACACATAGGTTCTTGTACTTCTTTCTTGAGTTGCATTAATTGCAATGGAAGGGTATGTTCTATTGGAAATATTCAAGAATATGCTAGGTTATTGAGAGGGGAGGGGTGAATTAGTAACCTCTAAAACTTTATCAAATTCAACACTTTATAGCAATATACCAATTATGATTTATTGATCTAATTGCATGCGTGAGAAATTGAAAACATAAAACATTCATAACACTTGAACACAATAATTTGGTGACCCAAAAACCTTCCAAATAGAAAATGAAACTAGGGTGGGGATGACACCCAAAAAACTTCAATACTACAACATAAAGTTGGTCTGTTAAGGCTTACAATGATCACTTCTGATGATCTAACCTGTTAGGAGAAATTAGGACTACTAGGTCCACCTTGTTGAAGGTATGCACTCTATTAAGAGATTTAAGAAAGACTGTTAAGTATACCTTGTGAAAGGATTTAGACTAATTCACCTATTAGAATGAAACAATAGATCTCTGACTTACAACTAAATTGTTGATAGAGATTCCTTGAAGTAATGATCACCTTTTGTGATGGATATGTCTTTACTACTCCTTTTCTTATATGGCCTTCAATATATACTTTATCTACTGCTTGATTATATTTGCATTCTTACATGTTCATTATCTTGCATACTACATTGGATATGATACAATACATTACATATATATACGAATCCAATTATAAAATTACAAAGTTGGCAAATATACAAGTTAACACCAATATTACAAAGTCGTCCCATATGAATACGCTTAAGTTCTGTAGACTGACTTGGTGAAGTTCTGATACTTGGTGTCCACTGTCATTACTTGCCATCATCACACACTCAGTAGAAGTAGAAGCTCGGTCCATACTAATCACCTCAAAGTAGTCTCAAACTTGGTCTGCACTAGGGACTCAGTAGATATTGTGTAACTTGACATAAACTGAATTACTAGTTTACCATGACTTCACTTGGTAAACACTATCTTTGCATATGGCTTGGTTAACACTAGCTTCACATCACATGAACTACTAGCTCAATAGAAGCTATAAAGCTCAGTAACCATTGAGCTATTTAGATTGAATTGCTAGACTTCAAACTGCCTGATTCTTCTTGGTTTGAGATGTTGCACTTCACACTAATTAAATTCCCTTGGTAACCATTGGAATGCTCAGTGGCCGCTAGAATTAGTCCAGAAGTCGGTAGCAACTGTAGAACTCAGTGGCCACTAGATCACATGGTAAACACTGTAGACTATTTAATGAGCTTGGTAGCCATACAAAATCTAAATAAGTGTTGTCACTAATAATAAACTTGACTGATATGTCAACAATCTCTCCCTTTGGCATTAGTGAAAAAACACTTATTAGCCAAAACTTAGATACATCACCATGTGATACTGGCTCTATAGGGTATACTATTTTGAGATTTTTCAAAATTTTTCTTTGTAAGTATATATAGTATACTATAAAACATATCTACAACATTCTCCTCTACTATATACATTTTTCTTCCTTTTGCATGATTCTCCCCCATATAATATACACAGTGTCTCACTATACATAGTCTCTCCCCCTTTTTGACAATAATGCCAAAGATTTATTCAAAACATATTTACATGGAGACACCATTATGAGATAGAAACTCAGAATGTACCTTAAGAATAAGTGCCAGAGTTTTATCCCATTTTTCTTGCAAAATTTTGCATGTATGGAGAGCAATTTTCACTTCTGCGAAGAGTTCTATCAAGTGATCTACAATAGAGAAGTTTTTATCATGGATCAAGGTTTTTGAGTAAACAATGTGTTTCTACATTATATCCATGAAAGGAAGGATCATATTCTAAATATCTATCAATGTAGACCAGATCCTTTCTTCTTCTCTCAATAATTCTGCTTGCATGTCTGACAGAAATATGATCTTCATATGATGTGCAAAGCTTGAACTAGAGTCAAGTTGCAATCACTGTGCATTGGATTTCAGATCCTAATCATTTTTTGTTAGTTTTCTCTTTATCTCCTTTGTGAACTCAGTAGCATCACATAGCTTTACAAAAAGTGATGTCACATTGGTGCAAGAGGATTCAAGATTGGTCAAAATTGAGGAAGGCTCAACTTGTTGAATGGAAATTTGCTGAGCACTGTGCTCAAGCATTTTATTGTCAAATTTCTTTTTTGCTTTCTGAATTAACATATCTTGACCACTAGAGTCCTTATTAAACTTTTGGACTACCTCTTCTAATTGCAATAAAATAGGTTGAGAATAATCTATCTCAATACCTATAGCTTTAGACAAAATATTCTTAGTATCATCAATAATGTTATATTCTCTATCTCTCTCCTCTCTCAATTTCTTCTGCTTTGCCTTCTTTTAGAGAAGTTGACAAGCTATATGCATTTCATTTGTAGTGAGATTATCAAAGTCCCATTTGGGAATTTCTATTTTCTCATCTAGGTCTATATCCTCTTCTATCTCCTTACCTCTAATCAAAAATCTTGTACTCAGTTGAGCCTTAGGTTCAACTATCCTTGTACTTAATGCCTTTGTATCTGGGATGAAAACAATTGTAGATATACTAGGACTAGTTGTGAAAATTGATATAGTACTTTCTAATGGAATACTAACAGGAATGCTTGACGAATTGAAAAATGAAGAAGTCATAACTAAAGTATCCATTACTAAAGTACTTACTACCAAAGAGCTCAAAATTATAGAAGCCATTGTACTCATTGATGATGATTGCAACTTGGGAGCTGAAGAAGAGAGAGGTTGTAGCTTGGTAGATGAAGTGGTAGATGCTTCTATCAATGATGTGCTAAGTTGTGTGGGGGTAAAGAGTGATTGGACATTTGAAGTACCTGTGGTTGTCACAATCAAACTTGCTGAAGCTATCTCTGAGCTTGATATGGTCGCTAGTTTTCTTGGAAAGTGAGGAAGTGAGGTAATGACTACAGCTGCTATCTTCATAGGGTCAGTCTCCTCATCATCTTCTTTATCTTCCTCGGTAGCTTCTTCCTCTTTATCTTCTTCAACTTCTTCATTGTCAAAATGTGTGGGCTCAGTATAAGTTTCTTCTTCATCATCATCATTGTCATCATCCTTAACATCTACTAGGAGTATTAAATCTAAGAGTCATCTTATCTTCATTTTTCTTCAAGGACTCTTTTACCTCAACATCTGTCATGCTAGGTAGCAACTACCTTAGGGTTTGTGCATAGATATCTTTTGTTGTTTGCATAGAAAAGTACCATCTTGGCTTATTGTTCTCTAATAATTTATTAGAGGTTTGGGAGGCTATCTAATCTGGCGAATACTTCCATTTTCCCATTTTGGTCAACACTAGCTCTTCAACCTATTTCTTTCTACCTCTGATCTTGTTTCATACTTCAAGGATTTGAAGTTTATTGTACCTCCACCTTCTTCCAGTTGTTTCAATTTTTCTTGGAAGGTGGGAGGAGGTTTGCTAAAGATAATTTCACTTCCTTTCTTCTTAGACCTCCTTGTGAAGATCGCAGTGGATGGCTTTGGTGGCTTGGTGATGATCACCTTTCCTCTCATCGTCTACCTCTTCATTTATATATTGTCCTTTTCCCTTGGTTAACATAAGAGGTGTGCTTGATTTTAGTTTTTCTACCCTCCTCTTACCTTTGTTAACCACTTGTGGGAGTTTTATCTCTAGCTCTATCCTTGCCTTTGCCTCCTCATATGTTCCAAAGTGTGATGCTTTTGGATCAATAGGCTCATTAATCAAAGCTTACATTATGTCCTTTGATTCATCTATATTCACCTCATAGGGAAGAGGTTTTACCCATACAATTCTAGGTTTTACTACCTAAATGTAAACTCTGTCACTATCTACCATGAAACAAACATCATCTTTGTAATCTTCTACTAGCTTCACAAGTATTATGAATCTGTTATTCATTTTCTCCTTGAAAACTTCAAAGTAGTTATCCATAATGCTAACAAAATTCTCTCCTATTTCTGTAATGTACTCATTAAACTAGTAAAGTACAGGCACATTTTTCCTCCATACTCCCATGCCTTTGGAAGGGAAGAAATTTTGAACATAGAAGAACAAACAAATCAATATAGAGCCAAATTGTAGGGGTTGTTCTTGGAAGTCCAAATATTTTCCATGTTCTTGTTGAGTTGCTTCAACAATAGATCTGCCAAGTCATAAGCTAGATTGTTCTTCACAAATTTGTAGGCTAAGTCCATAGCTTCACATGATACACTATTGAGGCAGCTCAAACTATATATCTTGTGAGCTATTACATGTATCCTAAATTTTAGTAGTACATTAGTTACACTAATAATTTTCATGCCTCTACTATCCCACTCAACTAGGGTTTAATTTTCTAGCCTAGCCCGACCTAGGGTTTTGGTGGTTTTGGCTTTAGTGAGCATGGGGAGGCTGATAATGAGATGAATCATTTTCTTTGTAATCAAAATTGGTTGCTGAAGCCATAGTTGACCATTATGCACCCAACTTAGAATGTATCTAATCCACTTGACTTGAAAACCGTAGGGCATGTGAGGAATGTGGGTCAAACCTTTGTCTTCCAAATTTTTATGTTTGGGTTTGAGAACTCCATTAACACACAATTCACCTAGGGCATCATCCATTTCTAGGGTTCCAATTTCCTGAATAGAACACTTGAAATGAGTTCAAATATTGTTAATAAGAAGTACCTTGGGTGGGAGTCGTGATTGAGCTCCACTTGGGTCAAGGGTTTCTGCAATTACGAGCACAAGTTTGAAGTCTGGCACTTTCCACTCAACTCCTCAAACCAACATCTCAGACCCTTTCTTTGCTTTGCTACTACTACTGAATTCCATGATTACTTGGTAAATTATCAAAATCCTTTGAACACCTTGCTGCAAATTCACTTGAAGTTTCTTGATCATACTAGAATTCACTTCTTCACAATAGCACTTAGATTTCACGATGAGAAATGAATTCAATTTCTTGCCTTTTGTTAAAAATTTTCCATTAATCATTGGTATAAAGCTAGCAGGGTTGAGATCATGCTTGCCATTATGCTCAATAGTATGTGTGACAACCTATCATCCATTATTTAATTGATTACTCGGTGAAGGCTCTGTGACTCGATAACCATGTGTGACTTGTTACTCCTAACCTTGCTTGGTAGAGTCTATGACCCAACCTTACTTGGTAGAGAAGGTAACTTGGTGATAACTGATACAAATCTTTCTTAGTGATCCTTTTGTATCTTGAATACTAATTTGGATCTTTGTCACCTTTCAATTGGAGCTAATTGGATGTGATCATGATAAGGCAGTTCCATTTCTCCTTTGGAAACCTAATTGAGAATGGTGGAATCACCCACTTCTTGAGTGACATGACCATCATTGCTTAAACTAGATTCCTTGGTAGATTTAGGGATCCATTGCTGCCTCATTTGCTTACAAATGTTATCTACTTTAGCTTTCTTTTCATCTTCAACTCTACCTATATTCATGCAATTCTTGGGTAGATGATCAAGTTTGGTACAAGTAAAACATATTATAGTAGTATCTCTCTTCCTTGTGTGATGTTTAACACAATTCATGCCAATGTGTCCATATTCTCCATAGTAATGACATCTACAACAAGTGTTGTAGTCTCTCAACCAGATATTGCTTTCACAATTTTCCTTGTTGGATTGGATGACTTAGTTCTGCATTCTGATGCCTTGTGACCTTTTTTCTTGCATTTGTGACACTTGCCTTCAAATTTTGTTTTCTCTTTGCATTCATTAGCCGTGCGACCATGTTGAATACAATTTTAGCATTTTCCATTAAATTTTGCTTTACCATTACTCCAACATTTGTTTGATGTATGACCTATATTACAATAGTAATTGCAAGTAGGTCTTTGATTCCTTTGAGCACCTTGTTCAAACGATTCACCTTCTTCTTTGTATCTAATTATTGCTTTACCCTTTTCTCTATAGAGATTCTACTCATTTAGTTGATTTAATTGGTTCATGTCTACTTGGGATTTCATTATTCTTTCATTGATTTTATTTTTAGTGTTTAGGTCATTTTTCAATCTTTCACTAATTTTCTTTTTAGACCTTAGTTCATTTCTTATTCTTTCATTGATTTGTCTTTCCAAATTTAGATCATTTCTTAATCTTTCATTGATCTGTCTTTAGCTCATGATTTCCTCATTTGCATTGGAGATTCGATCCATAATATCCGCATGCTAAAGGGATTGGTTTTGGATTTCATTATTTCTTCCATCCATTTATTCTTTCATCTTGTTCCTCTATTCCAAGATTTCACATAGCCTTATTGACTGAATTTCTTGTTCTTTTTTCAGTTTTCTTACTTCTTCTTACAAGGAACCATTCTTCTTTAGGAGTTCTTTGATTGCATCATTTTCTTCATCTGAACTGCTTGAAGGGAAAAAGTCTTCAATTCTTTCTTCAATGTACTAATGACCATTCATCTAATTTGCAAGTCCTTTCCTTCTTTTTAGGGAATGGGAAAGTTGCTCCTTAACTTTCTTGAGTTGTGCAATGGCCATTTCTAGATCCAACTTTTCATTGTCAATTTCCTTATCAAGTCAGAAAATCCGCATATTCTTGATCTTTGCTTAAGTTGTTAAACTTTCTCTTGAGAACCACAAAGCTTTTCAAAACTATGCTAGGTTACTGAGAGGGGAGGGGTGAATCAGTAACCTTTCTAAAACTTTATCAAATTCAACACTTTATAGCAATATACCAATTATCATTTATTGATCTAATTGCATGCATGAGAACCTGAAAACATAAAACATTCATAACACTTGAACACAATAATTTGGTGACCTAGAAACCTTTCAAATAGAAAGTAAAACTAGGGTTGGGATGATACCCACAAAACTTCAATACTACAGCATAAAGTTGGCCTGATAAAGCTTACAATGATCACTTTTGATGATCTACCTTGTTAGGAGCAATTAGGAAATCTAAGTCCACCTTGTTGAAGGATTTGTAAACACACAATAAAGTATGCACTCTATTAAGAGATTTAAGAAAGATTGTTAAGTCTACCTTGTTAAAGGATTTAGATTGATTCACTTATTAGAATGAAATAGTAGATCTCTGACTTACAACTAAATTGCTGATAGAGATTCCTTGAAGTATTGATCACCTTTTGTGATGGATACGTCTCTATTGCTCCTTTTCATATATGGCCTTCAATATATACTTTATTTTTTTCTTGATTATATTTGCATTCTTACATGTTCATTATCTTGCATACTACATTGGATATGATACAATACATTACATATATATACCAATCCAATTTACAAAATTACAAAGTCGATTAATATACAAGTTAACACCAATATTACAAAGTGGGCCCATATGAAGGCACTCAAGTTCTGAAGACTGACTTGGTGAAGTTATAATACTTGGCATCCACTATCATTACTTAGCATCATCATGCACTGGGTAGAAGTAGAAGTTCAATCCATACTAATCACCTCAAAGTAGTATCAAACTTGGTTTGCACTAGTGACTTGGTAGATACTATGTAACTTGATATAAACTAAATTAATAGTTTACCATGACTTCACTTGGTAAATACTATCTTCGCATATGGCTCGATTAATACTACCTTCACATCACATGACCTACTAGATCGATAGAAATTGCAAAGCTTAGTAACCACTGAGTTGCTTGGGTTGAAATGCTAGACTTCACACTGCCTGATTTTGCTTGGTTTGAACTATTGCACTTCACACTAACTAAATTCCCTTGGTAACCTCTAGAATGCTCAGTGGCCATTGGAATTAGTCTTGAAGACTCAGTAGCAACTGTAGAACTCAGTGGCTATTGAATTACATGACAAACACTGTAGACTATTCAATGAGCTTAGTAGCCATAAAAAATCTAAATAAGTGTTGTCACTAATAAAAAACTTGATTGATATGTCAACAATGTTCATCATCTACTAATTTTAACCTTGCTTCAAATGCATTTCACATAGATGCCCAATTAGTAATTTCCCCATTAGGGAGGTGATGGAACCAATCTACAATGGTCTTGGTAAAGGTTTCTACAAATAACCTCACAACTACATTTTCTATTGGGATCATGATAACTCCATAAGAAGTATTGAAAGCATTCAAATTGTGCTCATCATTAGATTTCTTCCTATTGTCACTAAATTTGGGCAAGGTTTCCTTAGCTCATTTTGGGAGAGGATTAGGGTTAGGTCCTAGGTGAAGGGGTTTAACTTGGGCACCATAAGGATTTGCAACCATGTGGGGTAGAATAAAGTTCAAAGGTTGGCTATTAAAATGAGTAGGAGTTAAGGTTCCAAGTAAAGCTAAGGCTTACATGCTCACAACAATAGAAGATGGTCTCTCAAGGGAGGTATGTCTACATCTAAACCTAGTCACCTTGTTTTTCCTTTGAGTAAGATCAAGGGAAAAGTTTTCTCTTTTCAAAAACTTGAAGGATTGAACTATAAAACCTTTTCTTTCTTCACTTTGAGTATATTCACTACCAACCAATTTTTTCCTAATACTTAGAAGTATGATTAATTATTGATTTGAGTCTCTTAGATTTAACATAGGTTGCTGAGCCAATCTTTCTACCATGACTACTTCTTGAGAAATAGGTATCCCTCTATACATTTTTTCTTGTTCTTCTTCTTGTTCAAGCACATGACTTGTAGGAATTGTTCTATACTAGTTTTGAGGTTGCAAGCCTAGGCGTTAAGATTTTAAATGATGTCTTATTTTGTATTGTCAAACACTAAGCCTAGTTAGAGAACAAGAAAAATCTCAGCATGTGGAAAGACCATTCTATATAACACTATTAAACCCAAAGGTTCCCTAGCTAAGTCACCAGAAATTGTTAGTGAATAATTTTTCCTTTCACAAATTAATAAATGAAAGACTATATAATAAGAAAAACTATTACACCACAATTGAGTTCTCCTTATAAAACTCTTTGTGTTTAGAGGTATAATTCCCTCCTTGAATGATAATAAATAATCTCATTTATTTCCAACTTAAAATGAAATGGAATGTGATATTTTCACCAAAAAGAACTAAGATAGTAAAAACACTTTTCCATAGCCATGTAAAAACATTGCATAATTATTGATGGTTCAATACTAAGCCTTAAGAATTATCAAAATGAACAATGCAAATTAAAATAAGAGGATTGATTCAACTAGATATAATTAGTTTAGAACCATTCATAGAACAAATAGATAATCACTCATTACAATGAAGACAACATTTCTTAAGAAATGAATCAAAATTACTTAAAACCATATGATCTAAAGTGAAAAATGATATATCCCATGGAAAAAAAGATTTTGTTTCTATTAATTCATTCCACTAAGTAACACATCAAAAAGTGTTAAAAAAGAATCATTTTTTAACTAACTTCTTCTTTTCCTTAACAAATATACCCAGAGTATCGATACCAAGACCATAAAAAATAATAGTATATATAGCCATAGAGGGATCTTAAAATAATTTTAAAACTAAATCAATATGGAGTTATTAACGTTTGAGCTTAGAAAAAAGAGAGCTAAATTATATATTTAAAATAACTAAATGGTTGTAGCCCCTAGTTCTAAGATAGTTTCTCATTGTATTGATTGGATTGGTCTACTATCCCTATTCCATAGATGCATTAGTGTCTACCTCTTTCCATTCTTTATAAGAAACCTCAAACTTGACAATCTCTTCCTGGTGTAGAATTCTATCCTTAGCTACTAGATATTCATCAATTTGTGAGCATGTTCCATTTTTTTGTTTTGCATAGCTAGATGATTATCACTAATTATGATCATTGATTCTATTCAAGCTATAATGGAAAAGTTTGCAATAGAGACTTCTTTGTGTCCTTCAGGCCCTATAGTTTATCTTGGCATGCTACCTCAATCTCTTTCAAATCTTTATTGCCTAAGATTTCCACATCGATGTACTTCACATCATTTTCTAGAATCTTCTTCAAACAATCTAACTCTTTCACAAGTTTTAAGAATTCATCAAAGAATTTTTCAAATACCATATTTCTCTATTCCAAGTTAGTTCTAGACATGTACAAGAAATCTATGTCTATACTACAACTCTATTTTGTTGTTAGAAACTTATCTAACCCATATTACTAGATTTTAGTTATATGAATGATCACTTCATCCCATATTTTCTCTCCTCATCCCAAGCACATAGTTTTGATTCCAAATTGGTCATCATTTGGTTAGCCTTTGACCTTGTTTCATTTAGGCAAGCAATATAGTTGACTTCATGATGGACTACAGATTTGAACCACTCATTGAATTGCCAGGAGTCTAACCTATCTCTTTTCACTTTGCCAAAAAAATATTGATTAGCATGGGAAGTCAAATCAACCATGGAGAAGGCTTGAGGTTGATCTTCTATTTTAGCATTATGTAAAGTGTAAATATATTCCTCTAGTAGACAAATGGATTTCTTTGGTTCTTTCTTCTCTTTCTATTCTTTCCAAATGTGATCTTCATATCAACAACTCTAGAAGCTAGTCCAAGGACTTTCTTCTCTATTGTGTAATCTTGGGGTGTAATGTCATCTAAATTTTTATCTTAAGAAGGCTTATAGACATCAAACCATGTTTTCCACTGAGACATTTATGGGTACTATGTTTCTCTTGTTGTTCACTGACAAGTCAAACCAATATGGTACAAAGGAAGTGCTTTTGGATGAAGGATTTTGTAAAATAGGGGATGTAGTGTCAACGGCCAAAGAACTTGAAGCACTGACAGCACCTGTCATTTTCTTGCTACTTTGGTCCATGACTTTGAGTGTCTCTTCTCATAAAAAATTGGCCACTGTCTTAACTTCAATTAGTTTTTCACTATGACCCACCACAATAGCTCTTTGGGATCTTTCTTTCCTAGTGTGGGAATGAGTTCACTTTGCTAAACTTGAAGGTTAGGGTAAACTTTGGACTTTGGACTTTGGATTCAACTTCAAATTCAAGGTTCAAAACACTTGTAGAGGAAAATGTGATAGCTTTATCAATACTATGAATAGGCAAAATTGATTTAGAGCTAGTGGGTGATTCTTGCAAATGTTGCTCTAAATCTCCTATCTTAGATTTCCTTCTTTCTCTTAACCAACTATTAGATCTTTCAATGAATGGATTAGTTGTAGCTTGGAGATTATCTTCTTTAGGTGAATCCCAATCTATCCCTAGCAAGGGAAAAGCTTCGACTTGAGCTACATAGAAAGGATCAACTACTTCTTCATATTTATTTTCTTTCACACCCTTGACATTCATTTGTAGCTTAAACTCTTTTTTTTTTTCAAGGTGATCTTAGACCACCATCTTTTTCTCACTTTGTAATCCTCCTCATAGTTAGCAAAAAAATCTTCCAAATGAGGAACATGAGAAAATGAGGGTTAAAACTCAAAAAGAGGCTAAGAGAAATCTTTGATATCAAAATCAGAATGAGTGGAATAGGTTGTTAGGTTAATTTTTTTAACTCAAGCTCTAGAACAAAAGCATCTTGGATGCTCTTGCATCGATAATGGTAGAGTTAAATAGGAAAAATTGAACCAAAAGCCTTCCTAGCTTTTGAACTCTTATCAACCTCTATCCTATGTCTACAGACATCAATTAGAACGTAATGATCTAGGTAGTATCTAGGAAACTTAAGAGGTTCACCTTCATATCCACCCACCCAAATATATGTAAATTTAGGGAATTGAGTGAAGAAACTACCATAGATAGATAGAATTGAATCACCTCTTCATCATGTAGTTGGTCTACTATGATGTATGCCCAATGAATATACTTCCCATCACTTAGGATAGCTTGAACCAATAAATACATTCAATTTTCCCAATGAAAGGCATTTTTATTCTCCATTTCTTTGTTCAGAAGGGTGGTCATATCTTTTGTTTCAGGTATGATATACTCTCTTGTTAGGGAATGTGGAAGGTGAGAACCTCCTTTCTTAGGCTTGAGAAGCCAATTTTTGGCTATGAAATTATTGAATATATAGAGGTTTGATGCAAATTTTGCATCTGAGAGACCAATAGTCCAAGCCTCATATTCCTCATGTGCTAAAATCCTCAAGGTACCCATGATCATAACCCTATTCACATATACTAAAAATTCACCTAGGGATCTCCTAATACACCACTAGGTGGCATCATACTTTTTTTTTCATTCTAAAACAATTCCTAGGAAAAAAATTGCTTTTGGGTAGTTAGTGGCCTATAACAATCCACTTAGTGGCCTATAACAATCCACTCTTGGCTATCTTTTCTGTGATGGACCTAGGTTTAGGCTTTGAGAATCTAGTTAGCAATTTACTAATATCCTCATTAGCACAAAAAATATCTTTTAGCTCTATTAAGAAATTGGTAAGGGTTCTGGTTGGCATTTCTTTTGGTAACTTGGGGCAAGATGTGGCCATGAAGGGCATAGAGACTACAATCCCCATTTTAACTAGTGAGAAAAGACTAAAATGAAAAGGAATAATAGATCTATTACACCTTAAAGTAGGAATTTCAATGGTAACTAATGAGAAAATAAAAAAGAGACTCACCATGAGAAAGACATGGCAAGGCCCTTTGATGGAAATTCTATGTTGTAGACCACTTACAACTCTAAAGAAGGTGTGAACACTTACCTCATTAAACAATAATAGAATAAAATAGAAAGGAAAGTTTAAACAACCTAAACAGGTAAACAGGTCATAAATTAATATGGAAAGTATCAATTTGACAGGAGTATTCAATAGTTAATGAGTATATTTTATCCCTACACATAGAAAATCATCCCACCATCTTTCTCACTAATGATGCATTAAAGTATGTCACTTTAGCCTTTTAGGAAAGATTTTGACAATCTATGTACTACCACCTGTCACTTTTTGCATGTACTTTAGACTAAAAAATTGAACGTTTAGACCACTTTGAGTTTCAATATTCAAGTTCAATAGTTGATAAGGTAGGGATTCTAGTGCATTGAAAATGATTTGACATGAAAGGAAGGTTACATGGTTAATGAACTGTGAACTTGAACGAGTGACTATTCAAGGTTCATTTTCAAAAGAAGCATCAAAATCTAATTGATGATATTGGTCTTATCAATTTTAGAAAAACATATGGATAGGAAGAATGAACTTTTAAAATTTAACTCAATTGGTTTAGAGTTAAAGTTCAAGAAAAGAGGACAAAATAAGCCAAACAAAGATGTCCTGACAAGACCAAGACTTCTTGAACTTTGAACTTTGAACTTAATTGTTCGAGGTTCAAGTTCAAATTTCAAATAAGAAAGGAAACATTTGAAGGCTTGAAGAAAAAAATACAAGACCATAGGGTGGGTAAAACATAACAATAACATCCACACATGAAAATAACACTTTGACACAAGGATTTAATATGGAAACCCAATTTGGGAAAAACTACTAAGTAACATACAACCAATTTTTCACTCTTCTAAAGTAAGCTCGGTTAAGATCCAACCTTGTTAAAGGTTATACAAAAAATTATTAAATGTGACCCTATTAAAGGATTTAATGAACTAGCTATGAGTGGCCTTGTTAGAGAACTTTGGATCATTTCATTAGAATGTCGCCTTGATTAAAGAATTTATGGAATGATTGTTAGATCAACCTTGATTAAAAGATTTTGACTAATAAAATAGTTAGAATGTAATAGTAGGTTTGATCTATAAAGTATAATTCACTTTGAAAATTCAGATCTCTATTCACTCATCTAATGACTCATTGATTTTTCTACATTCACATCCCCATCACTAATATGCTTGGCATCTACTTAAGAAGTCTTTCTTCACCAAACTCTTCAAACTTAACTTCTACTATTATGCCTTTAACAATTTATCCTTAAGATTGAAATTGACAATTAACCAACCTTAGAAAACTTCTCTTATACCTCCTTAAATAGGTAACTTTGATCTTTTACCACCTAAAAATCATCTTTGATCTTAGGGTTAGGTCAAATTCATCTGATCCTTCCATCTTTTTATTTTCCTTCTCCTTATAGAAACTTCTTATCAAATTCTTAGCTTTGATCACTTTACAAACTCTCCTTGTGAATTAAATATTCTAGCTCATCAATCCTTATCTTCCATGCACTTTGACTAACACTCAAAATTACAATTGTGTCAGCCTAAAAATCAATTATTTCTCAAACTATAGATTTTCTTTATACTCTTACTATATTCTTCTGCTCAATCATCATTGTATAGCTCAACATATACTATATTATCTCAATTGATATCAATAGGATTTCTTAGCCATTACTATGCTCATTTGCCACTAACACTTCTTCATAAATTTTCTCAACAATAACTAGCACTACACTTGAACTATATGATTAGCTTTTATGTAAGTTCCTTAATATTCTACATCAATTCCTTAATTGACTGACCAATATTGATACTTAGTCAAGCTTATCCTTTTGACTTTATCCAACTCTAAGCTTCGTCCAACTGTCTTCTTTACTTCATTGATTGAGAAACACATTATCTTGTTAGGAACTAAATTTTCAAGTTCCCATTGTATTTCCATAATGCTTAACTTCTCATCACTCATCAACACCACTAGCTCACCTTTTTATCTCTTCTACTCAAATACTATTCATTCATAAATTGATATGGTTCTCTATACTCTTAGTAAGTGTCTCTCTATTGGCTTTGACATTATGCTTACCATTAAGTTTGATATCAAATACAACATAATAATTCCTCTAAATGTAGTTTCCAACAGAAGTTTACAACACCAAAAAATTGGAGATAGTGCACATAGACTTGAGTGGTCTTACAAAAACAACTAGAGAATCCTATCATGAAGGGTACTTTTATGATTCTTGTTGATTATTTTACTAGGATGATGTGGGTAGCATTTCTTAAAGAAAAATTTCAAGAACTTGAGAACTTTAAGGTGTTTAAGCACATGGTTGAAAATAAGTCTAGATTAAAGATTGAGTGTTTAAGATCTAATAGAGGTGGAGAGTTTACCTTGAATGAGTTTAACAAATTTTGTGAAGAAATTTGTATTAAAAGACAAATTTCAGCCCTAAGAGACCCAATAAAAATGGCGTAGAAGAGAGGAGAAATAAATCAATAACAAAAGCAACAAGAGCTATGATGTTTGAGAATAATGTCTCAAAGAAAATTTGGAGAGAAGTAGTTAATATATAAGTACATACAATAAATAGGTTAAAAATTAGACAAGGCATTGGTAAGCCCCCTAATGATCTTTGGCTTGGACATGCACCATCAATTAGGTATTTTAGAATTTTTGGAAGTAAGTATTACATTAAGGGAGAATATGATATTAGTAAGTTTGATGTAAGAATTGATGAAGGTATTTTTCTTCGTTATTCATTGAAAAATAAAGCATACATATATTTTAATCAGAAAACAAACAATATTTTTTAGAGCATAGATGTTAGAAATGATTAAAAGTTTGGAATTCAAGAAAGAACACTTTACAATGATTTTGATGATGAAACTAATACAAAGGCTAACCAATAGAATGTTGATTTATTTTTATGAAACTAACACAAATTTTGAGAAAGATATACAGATTTTGGAACAGACAAAATAACCAGGGAGTAAACCTAAAGCTAAAGTAAGAATTGAAGTAGTGACACCTAGTAAGAACTTGATAAAGAATCATCCTATTGATTAGATTATTGGTAGCAAGGATAAAGGTGTGATGAGAAGGAACAAGGTACAAAGGGAAGAACTAAATTTCACTTACTGTTTTAGAGCCTAACAGTGTAGATGGAGCTAATAAAGAAGATTTTTGGATTCAAGCTATGAGAGAACTAGATCAGATTGTGAAGCATCATACATGAGAATTAGTTCCTAGATCCAAGGACAAAAATATTATAGGAAATAAGCAGGTTTATAGAAATAAGATGAATGAACAAGCTGAGGTTGTGAGAAATAAAGAAAGACTAATATGTAAATGTTATTCACAGTAAGAAGGTATTAATTATGAAGAAACATTTGCACTAGTTTCTAGAATAGAACTAATTCGAATGTTTTTGGCTTATGCAACTAATAAGAAATTCAAAGTGTATTAGATGGATGTAAAGTCAACATTTCTAATTAGAGAACTTGAAGGAGTTTACATTGAGAAGCTTGAAGGATTTCCTTTGAAAAAATAAGGAGATATGGTATGAAAATTGAAGAAAGTACTATATGGTTTGAAACAAGAACCTAGAGCTTGGTATGCAAAGTTGGGTAATTATTTGGAAAAAATGAAAATTTCTAACAAAAATACAAATAATAACATGTATTTGAAGGAAATTGAGAATGGCTTGATGATTATTTAAGTATATTTGGATTATATCATCTTTGGAGGAGATGATGAAGCAAATTGAAGCATTTGCTAGTGAAATGAAGGAGTTTGAGGTAAGCATGATTGGTGAGATGAAGTATTTCTTGGTTTGTAAATTGTGCAAAACAATGAAGGTATTTTCCTATCATGGAATAATTACTTGAAGGAATTGTTGAAAAGATTTTTTTTGGATAGTTGTAAACCTATTAGTACACCTATGATAATTAGTCATAACTTATCTACCAAAAAATGATATACCTTGTATTGTGTAGAAGAAGTATACATCCATGATTGGAGGCTTGCAATATTTTCTTGACATGTAGTGCCTCTCCCATTTGACTTTTGTAAGTCATCCTGATGGATGCAACCTTGCTAATCTTTTGTTGAGACGGGATCATGATTGTGACCTTGAGTGGTCTACACCATCGAGGTGTTTCGATTTATGTTTTTGTATCAGTTGCTTTGATTATGCTTTTGTCTAATCTTTGAGATTATGATGTGATTTTTGGTTCACTGAGGTTTGTGCCAGTGGTTACCAGGATCGATGTGGTATCATGAGGTTGTTTCGTGATTACCTTGAGATGTGTGCAGAGATTGCACTATGTACTATTACCATGCTACACCGGACTAGGTTCTTGTAGTAGTGGGTAGTCATGTTTATGACTGTGTTTTCTTATGCATTTTAAGTGCCTTTTTAATGTTGTTTAAAAAATCATTATTAAATGCTTAAGTAATTAGAATGGATTGTTCATGTTGGATTCTTTGGTTTTGTGCTACAAACATTTACCTTGTTATATTTTGATCTTTGAGATGTTTGTTAATCATGGTATGTTTACATTTGAGATGACCTGAGGGTCAAATGTTATACCTTGATTTTAGTATCATAGATATTAGACTACTATGCTATTCAGTTAATCATATTGCATGATGATGCCACTTTGAGATGACATTGTGTTTTTATGATGATATCTGGTTTTTTTGACATACCTTTGATTACGTTATGTGATGGATTTAATGCTATGGTTATTTACTTCACTCCTGTATTGTATGCATTATGTGAACGTGAGTGATGTAAATAGATTATTTTAATATAAATTTAAAAATGGTTAAATTAGGTGATTTAATGCATTTATTGCTTCAACTATGTTATTATATGCAATTGCACTTGATCGTGTTGTTTAGTGTGCAAGATTTATATCCCTGGTAGTGGCACATGGAGTTAGTGATTCAGCCTTTCATATTTTACCAATGTTTTCCTGGTATGGTTGATGTATCCTTAATTAAATGGTTAATTTAAACCTTTCAGTGATTATTAAATCTATAACTCATTTGCATTATGTGATTAGACGAGTAAGTGTGTCTGTGCATTTAGAGGTTTGCATTGTCGTGAAAGTAATTTAAGAGATTTCTGTGTTTTTGGATTTTCGAGCTTTTTAATTGATTTATTTTAATTTATGGCAGCTTTGCCATAGATAAATTCCTATTTATAAGAATAGCCTATTTTTGTTTGGGTCGATTCAGGGTTTAACTAGGTTGGCTAGTTATTTGCCCTAATTGATTATTCACTCGAAAAGTGAATAAGTATACAAAGAGGATTTTAATTCCTCACTTCTCACTTTCAAATTGGAAAGTTGGAGAGTAAAACCCAAAAACCCCTTCATGAAGATTTACTATTTTGTTCGTTGTGGGAGCTGTGGGTGTGGGGTCATTGCGAGGTTGAGCTCGTTGGATCTAGCTCGGGGAAACCTTGGATTGCCGCAATTTTCAGACACTTCTGCAAGCGTTTTATTTTTTGGTTCAATTTTTCATTTTTCCCTTTTGGCTATGAGGTAGGGCTTTCCCATTTTATTGTTTCAACTATGTTTTTGCTTCTATTTTTGGTAGCCGTTTGTTTGGAGGCTGAGAACTAGTGTTCCCCTCCGTTTTTGTATTTTAGTTCTACCCGGATGGGCGGGTATGAACATTTCCATATTTTTTGGGATGAGGTTTTGGAGTTTTGCACCGTTATGCTGGCCATTTTTTCATATGGTGTTCGATTCCATTTATTTTTGGATTTTTGGGGTTTTTGAACCCAAAGGTCAAATGGGTTTTAATTTTGCAGTTTTTCCAAAATTTGGAGTTTTACCTCATTTTGCATGCTGCCCTTTTTCTCGAGTTTTCTCGGCACAATGTGAGTCGTGGACTTGGATGATCCATTTGGATATCAGTCAGACCACTTTTGCACTTTTATGTGTTATTGGGATGCATGTTGCATTTGTACTCCTGACGATGTGTTCGGTTGAGTGATTTTATACCAGGTGTTATTGTTTCTTTTAGACCTTTGCTTTTATTTCATGAACACTAGGATTCATGTAGAATCCATACTCTCAGATTGAGGCTGATTGAGTGAGTTCATGATGTTTGGTCTTGTTACATTATTGGGATTTGTGTAGAATCCAAACTCTTGAATTAAGGCCGATTGGGTGATTTCATGATGTATGGTTTTATTGGCTTTGGGATTCATGTAGAATATGTCCTTCCCGTGTTGCTTTTAGTTGGGTGTTTTCTTTGCATTGTGTTCTCATATTTTCCTTGTGTTATGATCTTCATGATGGTGGTGTGCCACACACAAGTACGTGCACGTACGTTTGTCGAAGGACTTGTAGGTCTCGACCTTCCATGTCTTTTCTAGAAGTTTTGATCATTGGGGTTGGGATGGGAGTATGCATGCCCATGGGCACTTGTTGTAGGATGAGCATGGGTAGGGTAGGGTAGCATATGGAGGGGGCTTCTATCTCGCAGCCTGGTGACCTCAGTCCCATAGGGTTGGCAGAGGATAGGAAGTTTTAAATAAGTGATAACTAAATAAAATGTGTGAATGGTAATAAAAGTTAAGATAATAAAATGCTGTGCCGAGCCATTCCATTGAGGGATACTGAATTAGCACGATCCAAGCTTTGGCTTTTCGATGCCAAGAAACTCTCCATGATGTCAATCCCTACTTAGTAGCCTTTTGAGTGTCTGACCATGACCTTTACTCCTTGCATTGTCTTAGGTTCTTGGTTGTAGCCATCATACTATTTGGCATGAGTGTTAGTCATGGATGTTATTTTGTGTGGTTGTGGTTGGATCATTATCTCCATTAGCACGGTGGGTGTGAACCTATGGGTTCTATGTGGTTGGGAGGCATAGCTACCTTCACCACTGCTAGGGATCGGTGTACAAAGATGATATTTTGTCCTAGTGTGACCATTGCTGGATGTTTTCACTTGGTACTTTGGGTTCTGGAGTATGCTTTCTTGTGATTTATGCTTTCATTGGAATGCTTGGATATCATGTTTAGATGATGTTAGTTTATTTGACGCATTTCCATATTATGATGTTTAGCATATGATTATATGATGTGAATTACTATAGTAGCATATCTTTTGCTTATTGATGTTCAACATGTAATAGGTGATGTTATCTACTTGTAGGATTATTTGATGCTTTACTACTAGCAGGTTAGATTTCCTTATGCTTTTGTTTATTGTATGTTGTAGTAGTGATGTCCCTATTATGACAGTACCGACGATCTGGTCGGTGGCTTGGGATGTTACGCACGGGGGATGGCTACGACCCATGATGGTCTTATGATGCTATTGACGGTTGGGAGGAACCACACACTTAATTTGGTTGTTTAGTTTCTTCTGGTATTTCAGTACATTGCGATGTTTCTTATGTTCACTGTGATTCTTATTTCAATATGTGCTTTGCTGCTATGGTTTAGATGGATATATGTTCCTCTTTCCTTTCTGTTGATGCTCTCGAGTGTTCATTCCTCGATTTACATGGATCTAGTACTCCCCGGTGTGGAGGTTTCCTTGTTTTTAATCTTTTCGTTAGCATTTTGTTGTCACGCTGATTTGTTTTCTAGCATGGAAAGGTAGTTCCTCACACGAGAATGTATTTTCTCGCGCGAGAGAATACACTTCTTCATGCGAGAATGTAAATCTTTGAGCAGTAAGCCCTCACACAATGCTCATAAGTCCTCGCTCGAAGTTGCGCACTTTCTCGCGCGCAGTAGTGAAAGATCTCGTGCAAAAATCGAGACCAATTTTCTTTCTCGCATGAAAAACAAGGGCTATCTAGGCTTGTCAGATGAAAGTTTGGAAGTTGGTTTTGGACACCCTTTTGATTTTTACACCTTCCTAATTCAAAACAGATTTCCTAGGGGTTTAAAATATATCGTTAAAGTATAAGTTGACGTATATTTAATTCCTTATACTTAAGATATATTTTAATATATGGATGAATCTTTTGAGATAGGTTTCAGACTTCTCGAAGACAAGTTATGGATTCTAGGAAATTTCAGAGCTTCAGAAATCCAGACTTAGCCAATTTTCAGGGCTTCAGGATTTCAGACTTAGCCAAATTTTAGGATGCTGCATTTTACCCTAATTTGGTGTTTTGTTGATGAGTGGTCGTTTCTTGAGCCCTCATCATGTGCATTTTTCATTGTCTGCTTTGTTTGTGTGTGTCAGTTTGGTAGTGGCATTTGGAGATTCGTTGGTTGCCAGGATTGTGGTGAAGTCTTCCATTGCGATCTTTGTGATCCCTGTATGATGTTGTCATGTGCATTCATACTTGTAAAAAAAATTAAAAAATTCTTGGCTTGTATTTCATCCTTGTTTCCAAGGATCTCCAGGCAGGGCATTACATGACATATACTTGAAGCTAGATACAACTAATGCACTTGGCATTGTTGTGAGATTTTAGGTTGATCCTAAAGAAGAACACTATGCAATAGTAAAGAAGATTTTTAGATATTTGAAGGGTAGACCTAATTTTGGGTTGTGGTATGATAGATCATAAATGACTTTAACCTATGTAAATATACTAATGTAGATTGGGAAGATAGTATGAATGATAGAAATAATACAAGTGGCAGAGCATTTTTTCTTAGGAGGAAGATTAGTTTCTTGGCTAAGAATGAAAAAATATTGCATCTCATAAAGAACATTAGAAGAAGAGTATCTAGTAGTAGAAAATAATTGCAATCAAATTATATGGATAATGAAGATGTTAAAGGTTATTGGATTGGAGTTTACAGAGCCTATTGTCATACATTGTAATAACATAAGTACAGTGATTATTTCTAAGAATCTTGTGTTACATTCTAAGAAAAATAATATATCTATTAAAAGTATCATATTTTGAGAGAGAGTTGGAGAAAAAGAGATCATACCAGAATATGTTAGTAGAAAGAAGCATATATCAAATATTTTTATAAAGCCTTTATTGAAGAATACATGTGATTATTTGAGAGGTATGCTTGGGGTTAATCCCTACCTACTTTAGATTAAATGATGTAGAGATTGCATTAGTCATGTGGTATAAAGCACTATTATTTATCTAGACTAGATGTTGATGCTTCCTTTATGGGAGTTTTGTTAGAAATAGGAAATACTGAGAGGGGGGTGAATCAATATTTCACAAATGTTTTCCCAAAAGTAGATATCTTTAATAGCTTTATAACTTGCATATGAAAGTAAACTAACTATGTTGAATAGTAAACACAACCATAAAATAAAGTAACTCATAGCACCATATTTTTTTAACTAGAGAAATCCTGGCGAAGAGAAAACCCTGATGGGGATGATACCCACAAAATGATCCAATAATCAAAAGTATATGGTTAAAGATATTGACCTTGTTAGGAGTTTGTTGCATCTGTATAGTGTCTTGATCCTTGCTAGAGGAATTAGGCCTTGTTATAAGTCTCAACCCTATTAGGAGTTGTTATTACAATTTACAAATGTATGTAGGATGAGCCCACTACTCAAATACGTAATATATAATAAAATTCTTCAATACAAAAAATAGATACAAAAAACTCTATTGATATCTTCAATATCTAATATATGCCTTTTCTTCTCTTTTTTTCTTCACACTACTTCTAATGATTGATCAAAATTCAATTCACATAACATATTATATTCATATCACAAAAACACAAAATTAACTTCACATTCAAAACTTTCATTATATCTTGTTATTACATAATTATCTTCTATGTAGGCCTTCATCTTTTCACATGCTTCTCAAAATACAAAATTTACTCTTTCTAGCTTAACATTAACATCTAGGTTGTCATCCCTAATTAGTTAAGCAATTATTTTCATAAAAAAATTCCTTAACCTAAAATACTTAACTATTTATCTTTACTATGTTCTTTTTGCTCAACATTGTTACTATAAAACCTGAAATATCTTAATCTGTTATATATATTATCATGCACTCTTGCACACATGATCTTGATATACTATCCTTCCTTCAAGTATGTGTGCATGTTCCATAATTTCCTCTATGAATCACACTAATCAAAACTATTCTTGTGCTAACAGATGTACTCTGTAACACTTAGAAAATTTTCTAAGTTTACATCTTAGAACTTTATCTTCAAAGTCTATTGACTTAAACTTGATTATATGTTTCCATAAATGAAAAAATCATACTCTATAACCTACCCAAATTTCCAAGTTCTCCCCCTTTGGAATTGATGGAAACATATGTGAAAATTGGATGAGTCCCAAAAACATAATCTTTAAAACTTGTAACATCACTTACATGGGCATTGAAAAATTTCAAAAACTATGGATCATTATAATTTATACCATCTTTCTTTATATCTCTTAATTAAATTATAACTCTCCCTTACATATATATACATACAATTTTACTTCTTATATCTCTCCCCCTTTGACATCAATGACAAAGGTGTCAAAAACTATATACATGTCAAAAGAATTTTTATCTTTTTCTTTTCATGTTGATATTCTCGAAATACAATCAGCAAAGCTAGTCTTCAAAATGGAAAGCTCCTTGTACCATTTGTCTTTCATTGCATCTAATATGTTGAGCACTGCACACAGTACATATGAAGAAATTTAAAATGAAACCATCAAAACATTTTATTCTTTTGATGGTTCCATTATCTTGTATAGTACATGGTTTCATTCCATTGATATAACTCAACTTGATCATCATCTTTTGATTTATGTCTTGAAAAAATGTAAGTTCAAGTGGTGACCTAGAAGTGCTAGGTTCACTTGCATTTTATTTCTTTCTAGATTTTCTTTCTTCCTCTTACTCTTCCTTCTTTTTCATCTCTTATTCCTCTTCTTTTTTTCTTCTTTCTTCCTCCTTCTCTTCTTCTATCTTCTTATTTCTCTTTTCTTCTTCCTTCTTCTTTCTCTCTTCTTCTTCCTTTTTCTTTCTCTCTTCCTCTTCCTTCTTCTTTATTTCTTATTCTTCATTCTTCCTCTTGTCATCTTCCTCCTTCTTTCTCTCCATTTAGTCCTTCATCTTTTTCTCTTCTCCTTCTCTTTTCTTTCCATATTCTATCATTTTTCTTTTGTGCTTCTTTCTTTTTCTACTCATCTTCTTTCTTCCTCTCCTCTTCTTCATCATCTTCAGAGCTAGTCTAGTCCACCAAATTGTTAACAATAGAGTGTTCATAATCCTTGAATGGATTATCTAATATATCCACTATCATATTGGTGTTTTCTATTTACATAGTATCGCTAGAAATTATTATTCGTGGAGTGGTGAATTTGTTTGACATCATTGTATATTTTTCAACTTCTATTGCTAGTGTTGATGTATCCATTTTCTCTAATATAGGGATTTCTCCCCCTATCTCCTTGATTTCCTTCTCTTTGTTGGGTTCCATAGAAATCATAACTTTCACAATGGATTCTTCAGTCTCCTTATTGACTAGCTCAAACTTTCCCCCATTATTAATATCATTCTCTTATTGTTCCTCAATAAAGGTTTAATACTCATCATAATTCTTCATAAATGTTAATCATTTTTAACTTTGCACAACTTCATTATCATGTTTTCCATTATCTTCTTGTCCTCTTAAATTATCACTTTCTTTCTATTTATTCATATCTTAGAAAGATCTTTTGGGATGTATTCTTCTACATCGCCAAACCTCTTATTAGACAAAATCACATGTCTAACAACTATATTTTCCAATTTAATTTTGTTAAAACTTGTATACAAATGAAAATATATGTTCAGTTGTAAAAAATTTCCATCATTGGTAGTTTCACAATTTATTGTTTCTATCTTGGGCTTCTAAGGTCTCCTTCTAGTAGAAACTTTTGGCTCTACTTTCTCTACTGTTTATTTTACCTTTACTGTTGATATGAGATTGTTTTGAAATAAAGAACCTATAATGGAACAATTATTATTTTATCAATGATGTCAAACCTACTACCTACTAGTAAGAAATTTTCTTTTTTGATTGAAAGTTAGCATTTAGTTGATTGATGAAGAGGATTTGAAAAGAGGAGACTACAATAACACCTAGAGAAAGGTTGAGTTATTTGGTATGTAAAAGAAGCACTAAGACCAAGTAAGACATTGATACTATAGTGTATTTCTTATCTACTTAAAGTCTAAAATGAAAGATTAATCAAGTTTAGACTGCAAGAAGATCAAGTAAGAAAAGTGGCTACTAGGCCTTGTCGAGTAGTCGGTGCAAGCCAAGTAGAAATAAGTAAAAATCAAGTGAAAATCAAGAGGAGTTGAGCTAATATGAAAAATAGTGCAAGCCAAGTGATTGTTAGTATATGCCGAGTAACATTTAGTTGGTGTCAAGCATCAATTAACTTTAGTGTTGGACAAGAGAACCAACGTTGTCCGAGTGACAGAATAGTATAGATGTCAAGACACAACAAACAATGTTAAATAAAAAATTTGATGAATTTGAGCCAACTAATTTATTTTCTTGAATTATGTGAAGCATGTGAAAGATAACTATGATGAGCTAGTGGCACAAAATTCAATGTAAACCATTTTGAGGTGAATATAAGGAAGATTATAGAAGAATTTTCTAGAGGAACCAAATGGAAAAGTGGGTAGATTCATTGAATCCTACCTAATCCTACATAACCCTAAAATGGATGGTTGTGGTTAAGTGGAAAAATATCTAAATTATCTATTTATAGAGATAGATGGTTAGAAGCAAAGGTTGTCATGTGCAAGAAACTAAGGAAGACAAAGAGTTTAGGGTAATGCTTCATCCAGTGGCCGACCAGAAGAGACTGTAGCTGGTATACAAAGAAAGAAGGTTGAAGAGTGTGAAAGCAAAGTAGAATGGAAGACTAAAACAAAGATCTATAATTTACAAGTGAGTTGTAATTTGTTATCAAATCAAGCCTTACTATTACTTTCTAATCATTGTATCAATCTAGGATAAATCCTTTGGATTAAGGTTGACCTAACAATCATTTATAAATCTTTTATCTAGGTGAAATTCTAGTGGAATAGTCTAAATTCCTTTTACAAGGCTCACTCCTAATAGGGTGATTGAAATCATTTAACTAGGTCACATTAAATAGTGTGTATTGTAACATTTAATGGGGTTGGCCTTCCACATGGTATCATTTTAGAAGAGTGAGAATTAGTAGCATGTTACTGGTGGTTTTTCCCAAATTGGGTTTCCATGTAAAATCCTTGTTTCAAATTGTGTGAATTTTCTTATGGTGTTTCATGTTTACATTTCTACATAGTTATTTTGACTAAGGAAAGTAACCTACAAAGTTCAAGTATTGTATGTTCTAATGGATGCATGCATATTAAGGTTTTATGGATATGGGTCTATTAAGCATTGAAATTTTTTATTTGTACATCTAGACCTTGAGTCATAGATATGAATGTGTCCAATGTGTTTCAAATGATGTATGCTTGCATTATGGTAGAGTTTGACATCACTAAGGGACTCCCAAAAATGATTACTCTGGAGTCTCCTCTTGGATCTTGGAATCTTCTCCTTGACTATGAGGGTATCCCCTTCTACTATAGGAAATGCCACTTAATTGGTCACTTGGCTGCTAGCTCCTCTTCTAGTAAATCTAGACCAAAATGTCCCTTCTTGGTGGAAGGGGGTCTTGAATGACCACTACATGGTCCATAAGGTCCCTTCTGTGGCGAATGGTGACTCTCTACAAGATACTTTGGTGGTGGATTTTGCTACTATCTCTGATAGACCATCTTCTCCTAGCATCTTGATGAAGGATCCTCCTTTGGCTCCTTCAATGGTGGTAGCAAGTCTATCTTTTGGTTTTGTTGTCATGGTTACTAGTATGGATTTTGTTGCTATATCTATTAGTCTGTCCCCTCGTTTAGCTCCTTGTGTGGTAGTAGCTGGTCTGTCTCTAGATTTCACTGTCCTAGTTAATGGTATGGACTCTACTACTATCTCTATTAGTCCATCTACTCCTGGCATCTTGATGGTGGATCCACCTTTGAATTCTTCTATGGTGGTACCTGGTCTATCTTTGGATTTTGTTGTCTCATTTTCTAGTGTTTCCAAGGTGGTTCCTCCTATGGTTCCTTTTCAAGGTGTTGCTATTCCATCTTGGGTTTCTATTATCACTTCCTCTTTTGTAGCCTTTTCCTTGGCTTCAGGGGTTTTAGGATCTGATAATGATGGTGCTAATTTTTAGTGGCAAAAGGCTACTAGTTTGGTGGAGGATGGATGGACCACAGTAAAGGGAAAAAAAGGTCAAGCCCTCCAATCCCTCTTTTGATATGGCATTACAGTCTAAAAGGAAGGGTTCAAAAGGGAAAGTCTGATGTGACTATCCTTTTTGGCTCTTCTAGCTTTTGGCCTACTATTCGCTGTAGTATCCCCTAACTCTTTTGGCCTATATCTCTTTGTAGTGTGTCTCACCATGGGGTTTCAAGAGCCTACTCAAAACCTATTTTTCTGGCTGTAGTGTTCTGTATTATGTGTTGCCACCTTGGTCACCTTTTATTTGGTGACCTATTTCACCAAGCTTTGTATAGGGTTTTAGGCACTCTTCAAAACCTATTTGGGGTTTCAGGTGCTCGTTCAAAACTTGTTTGTGTGGCTAATGAGTATTGTGTTATCTGTGATGCCACCCTAGTCATTGTGTCTTGTTGGGTGACTTGTTTCACCTTTAGACTATAGTTTAGTTTAGTTTGGGCTTCTTTGAAAATTTCATGATTTGTAAAGGGTTTCAAACTCCCTTCAAAACCTATTTTTCTTATCAAAAAAAGATTTACCCCCTTCTCAATTATTCTAAATAATTTTGAAAAATGGTATTAGAGTCATAGTACTTGAGAGGATCAGTTTGAAAGTACCAAAATCAAAAGATTGAGATGTCTAAAAGAGAGGTACCCAAGCTTAACAAGGAGAACTTCTCTACAGGAGAAAGTTTGATGAAGCTACATCTAGGAGGACTTGGAGATCATGCACAATATACCATCACCACTAAGCATGTTGACCCTGCTAGAGCCCTAACTACTGAGGATCTAGAAAAGAAGAAAGAACACAATCAAGCTATGTTAGAGATTGCATCTACCCTAAGCTACACCGAGTTTTATGACATCAAGGAATGTGATACTACTAAGAAGATGTGGGATGCTATATAAAAGATCTATGGAAAAGACAAAAATGTGCTAAGAGAAAAATTTGAAAATCTTAGATGTAGGTTTGATGATATGAGAATGCAAGAAGGTAAGAATATTGTTCAATATTGTGCTAGAGTAAAAGAATTTGTTTTATTCTATTAGAGGAGAAACAAGTAAAATTAAAGATGAGACTGTGATCAACAAAGTACTGAGAACCTTGTTGCATATCTATGTTATTAAAGTCTCTTCCATACAAGACCTGTAATGATTTGGCCCTTGCAGGATTGATAGGTAGACTCACTACCTTTGAACTCTCTAATTTTAATAATTTCAAATAAGAGAATGTTGAATATTCTTTTAAAGCTAAATTGTCATTAAAAGAAAAAGAGAAAAAGAAAAAGGTCAAATATGTTTCTAGTGATAGTGATACAGATGAGGAGGATGTAGAACAACTTGAAACATTATTAGCAAGGATATTTCATAGAGGCAAAGACAAATTCAAAGGTGAGCTACCTATCATGTGCCTTAATTATAATGAGGTTGGTCATATTGCTGCTAGATGTCCGAAGAAGAAGATCAATAGAAGTAAATACAAATACAAAAGTAAAAGAGATGAGGACAACAAAGATAATATAGATAAAGGAAAGGATTCTTGCTACATTTCTAAAGAGGAAACCAAAGATGGATCTGATGACAATGATGATCAAGTGGTGTATGTTGTATGAAGGATGATTTTGGTGAGGATGAGGCAATTGTTGGACTAATCACCAACCTTCCCCTTTTGAATTTATGACATGGCTTAACTGCATCCTGCATTCTAAAATTCTAGTGGTTATATCTGGCTTTAACAGGTCAATCTTTTGGTGCAGTGACAACTCTAGCTTGTAACAAGTGGTATTAGAGCTTGGTCATAGGTTAAAATCTCCTTGGGTAACACTGAGGGCGGGGAATTGTTATACTAACTGCTAGCCTTCTCCTTTGGGATTCATGGCATGGCTTAACCACCTCCTATGTTCTTTAAGTCTAATGGTTGTATTAGGCATTAAAATGTCAATCTTTTGATGCAACAACTCTAGCTTGTAACAACAATTATACTAGTATCTTATGTGAACAAGAGTGATAGATGGATCATTGATAGTGGGTTTTCACATCACATGACATGAGATCAAAGTAAGTTCATTATCCTTGATTATTATGATGGAAATAGGTTTGGTAATGATGCACCCTTTCTAATAAAAGGAAAAGGATCAATCAAACTCATAGAATAGATCATGTGTGACATGTTTATTATGTAGAAGGACTTAACCATAACTTGTTGAGTGTGTCAAAACTAAATAGTTTAGGTTAGAAAGCTGATTTTGAGAAAAAGATATCAAAGATGACACTGATCAAAAACTAATTAGAAAAGTTGATTACACTAGAGGTAATCTATTTTATCTTGATATGAATGATCCACTTGTCTTGTTGTAGAATTTGATAATGTGTGGCTATGGCACAAGAGGTTATGTCATGTTAACTTTGATAGCTTAATGGGTATCAGTAACATGAAAAGAGTTAGAGGTTTTCTTAAACTGAAGAAACTTGATAATATGACTTGTAAACAATGTCAGTTAGGCAAGATGACAAAATCTAGTTTAAAAATTAAGACACACTTGTAAAGAAATTTTAGAATTAGTTCATATTGATTTGTGTGGACCAATTGATGTGAAAATCTACAAAGGTGACAAGTATATTATCCTATTTGTTGATGATTATTGTAGGATGATGACAATTATGTTTTTAAAATAGAAATATGATGGTTTCCAAATGTTTAAGTGGTACTTATCTAGAGTTGAAAAGGAGACAAGTAAAATCTTGAAATATTTGAGATCAAATAGAGGTAGAGAATTTACATCAAATGAGTTTGAAATGTTTTGTAATGATAGAGGAATCAAGAGCCAGACTTTTGCACCTAGGACCCCTCCACAAAATGGGATTGTTGAAAGAAGGAATAGATCTATAATGGAATGTGCTAGAACACTCATGATGGAAAAGAATGTTGCTTTAAAATACTGGAGAGAAGTTGTATGTACAATTGTCTATACCTTGAACCATGTACAAGTCAAGAAAGGTATTCATTCAACACCCTTTGAACTATGGTATGGATACTAACCCAATGTAAAATATTTTAAGGTATTTGGAAGTAAGTGATAAAATATTAAGGATTCTAGGAATGGTAAATTAGATGCTAAAAGTGAAGAAGATGTAATCCTTAGCTATTCCACAATAAGTAAAGATTATAAGTGTTTAATAATTAACACTAAAAAAGTTCTAGAAAGTGAAAATGTGAAGTTTGATGAATATATAGAGGTACATGGAGCTAAACCTATGAAGGAACATGAAGAGGAAAAATTATTTGTATACTTTTATGAAGGTATGTATACTGATGAAGTTGTTGTAAACCAAGTTGTAAATCAACAACATATTTTTTTCATTGCCAAGTTACATACAATGAATGTCGACTTGCATTTAGGAGCCAAGTTGTAGATAGAAGTTGAGATAAATTATAATTTTAAGATAAGTGTGCATGAAAGGAATTCCAATCTACCTAATAGAGAAGTACACAATGATTCAAAAGCTGATAGACCTATTGGAGAAACAAGAGCATAACACAGATTGTCAAAGTATGTCAAAAGACATCACCCTATGAAAGATGCCTTAGAGAATTAGGACTAGAGCAAAGCCATGAAAGAAGAGATTGGTCATATTGAGAAGAACAAGACATGGACTCTAGTTCCCAGACTAGAGGACAAGAATGTGATTGGAACCAAGTGGGTATACAAAAACAAGTTAGGTGAAAATGATGAAATCACAAATAATAAGGCAAGATTAGTTTGCAAGGGGTATGCACAAGAAGAAGGAATATACTATGGAGAAATATTTTCTCCAGTTGCAAGATTGGGAGGAGTAAGAACTCTGCTTGCTTACTCTACATACAAAGGTTTCAAAGTTTATCAAATGGATGTGAAGTCAACATTTCTAAATGGTATATTAGAAGAAGAAGTTTACATAGAACAACCTGAAGGATTTTTTTATCTGGACAACAATAAAATGGTATGTAGACTACATAAAGTTTTATGTGGTTTAAAGAAAACTCTAAGAGCATGATATGAAATGGTTCACAATTGTCTTATGAAAATTGGTTTTGTGAAGACTGATGATAACATAAATCTATACTTGAAGATAGAAGGAGGTAAATGTATTTTACTAGCTGAAATTTTTGTTCATGATATCATATTTGGAGGTCAAGATGAATTATGTAGGACATTTGAAAATGAAATGATGAAAGAATTTTAGATGTTTATGTTTGGAGAGATCAAGTTCTTTGTTGGTTCACAAGTATATCAGATGAAATATGGTATATACATCACTCAGTCCAAGTATGTAAAGGAAATATTGAAAACTTTTGGTTTAGAGGATTCAAAAATAGTTAGCACTCCTATGGTGATAGGACACAAACTATCAAAGAATGATGATTCTATTGATGTGAATCAAACATTGTACATGTCTATGATTGGAAAGTTGTAATATTAGTACATAACAGACCTAACATTGGATTAGTTGTTAGAATTTTTGCAAGATTTTTTGCAAATCCTTAGAAGAATCATTTGATGGTTGTTAAGAGATTTATGAGATATCTGAAGGCAACAAAAGACAATGGTTTATACTACAAGAAAAATGAAGAATTTGAGTTAAGAGCACATACATATGTTGATTAGACTAGAAACACTGATGACTAAAAAAACACAAGCAATGACACATTTTTCTTAGGAAAGAGGTTGGTCACTTGGACAAACAAGAAACAAAATTTCATATCTCAATCTACTAATGAAGCTAACTATGTGGTTGATGCAGTAAATTGTATAAATCTGGTATGGATCAAATAACTACTCAAAGATATGAAGGAGGAAATCAATGAACAAGTGGTACTTTATTTTGATAATACAAGTGCTATAAACATATTAAAGAACCCTATGATGCACACAAAGACTAAGCACATTGCAATCAAGTATCGTTACTTGAGAGAGTTGGTTCAAGACAAAGAAGTGAGGATGGAATATGTGAATACAAAAGAGCAAATAGCTGATATATTCATAAAATCTTTACCTAAGGATGAACATGAATATCTTAGAGGTAAACTAGGGGTGATACCCCTATCCAAAGCTACTTAAGAAGCATGAGTAGTGCCTTGCATCAACTAAGCTAACTGTTGTATCTTACAACTTGATGTAGTGGACCTTACTTTAGGAGATACCTAAAGTAATGAAGGAGCTAAATTAGAAGACTTATAGTCACATGCAAGGTGAAAAAGGGAGAACCTAAATTAATTTTATATATATACAGAGATGACAAGTCCTTGGCATTATTGTCAAAGTTGGAGATATAAGTACTAAGGGAGATAAGTGGGGTAAAAGCACAGATTTGTGTCACTGTTTATGATACCAAAACCTATTTTGGTCTAATCTCACTTCTCTATCAAAACTCAATTTTTTTCAAAAACTAAAAGTACCCTTTTATAGATCTCAGATTCAATATCATCATTATATAAATTTTTGAATTTTTTGATTAGTTATAATATTTTATAATCTCAAAATATTATAAGTCGATATTTTAACATTTCAGAAGATGCTCCCTTAAAAAAGAAAAAAAATAGTAAATCACATCAAAAAAAATAAAAAATCATATTTATCTCTAGAGGAGAGAATCCTCTTCATGAATATGTAATTTTTTTCAAGGTGGTATAGATTTGATAGGGAAGTTTTGACGGGAGGAAAAAACTATTGGATTTTGATAAGGTCAAACTTGAGTACTTATAACAAAGAAAATATACATCAAAAATAATTATTTCTTTTTTGGTTCACTAGCTATACATGTCATCTATAAGATATTTTCAAATAAGAACAAAAAAAGATGATTTGCATATACTTGTTTGATGGGAACTACACCCTATATTTTTTATAGTTAAAAAAAGGATTTCAAAGTAAAATAAAATGAATAAATTCTTACTCAAAAAATTATAAAAATTATAGACATAAAATTCATCCAATTCTACACATTTCATCAGTTTACATCATCTTCATATTTTAAACTCAAATACCATTTTTTTTGTCATTAATGTTGAACTATCACATTCTGATATCCCATTTCTTTATAAAGGTGACATAGGACTTAGAGATAGATACCTAAATATTAGAAAGAGGGAGAGATACCCTGAATACTCTAAAGAGGGAGATATGAGATAGATAAAATAATATGATAAGTGAGATACATTGAAGAAGATTGAAAAAGCTTACATTACTCTATACAGAGGAAGGACATATACTGTTAGAGGGAGAAATTTCAAAGATATTATTTTCTTTTTGGAATTGTTGTTGGTATTGGTTTGCCATCAATGCTAAAGAGGGAGATTGTTGATATGAGATTGTTTTGAAGTAAAGGACATGTAATAGAACAATAATTATTTTGTCAATGATATCAAACATGCTACCTACTAGTGAGACAATTTCTTTTTGGTTTGAAAGCTATCATCTAGTTGATTGATGAAGAGGATTTGAAAAGAGGAGATAAAAATAGCACCTAGAGAAAGGTTGAGTTATTTGGTATGTAAAAGAAGCACTAAGACCAAGTAAGACATTCATACTATAGTGTATTGTTTACCTACTTAAAGTATGAAATGAAAGATTACTCAAGACTACAAGAAGATGAAGTAAGAAAAATGTCTGCCAAGCCTTGCTGTGAAGTCAATGGAAGCTAAGTAGAAATCAATTGAAGTTGAGTGAAAATCAAGAGGTGCCAGAAAAGATGAAAAAAGTGCAAGTCGAGTGATTGTTAGTATATGTCAAGTAAATTTTAGTTAGTGATAAGCATCAACAAAATTTAGTGCTTTCAAAGAGAATTAGTGTTGGCCAAGTGATATTAAATAGTGTTAAATCAAAGATTTGACAAATCTAAGATGACTAATTTGTTTTCTTGAATTTTGTGAAGTGTGCATAAGATAACTATGATGAACTAGTGACATAGAATTCAAGGTAATCTATTTTGAGCAAAATAAAAGGAATATAGTAGGAAAAGTCTCTAGATGAACCAAATAGAAAAGTGGTTAAATTCATTGAATCCTACCTAATCCTACCTAACCCTAAAATGGATGATTGTGGTTAAGTGAAAAAATATAAAAATTATCCATTCATAGAGAGAGCTAGTAAGAAGAAAAGGTTTTCATGTGTGAGAACATAAGGATAGCAAGGAATCTAGGGTATTGCTTCATTTAGTGGCCAAACAAAAGAGACTATAGTTGGCATACAAAGCAAGAAGGCTAAAGAGGATGAATGCTTGAAGGGTGAACAAGCTATCTCAACTAAAGAGTATTAAAGCCAAGTTGAATAGAGGAGTAAAATAGAGATTTGCAGTCTTTAAGTGAGTTGTAATTTTTTATTAGATCAAGCCTTACTATTACTTTCTAATCATTGTATCAATCTAGGGTATGTCCTTTGGATTAAGGTTGACCTAACAATCATTTGTAAATCCTTTAATTGGGTGAAATTATAATAGAATGGCTTAAATTCCTCTAACAAGGCTCACTTCTAACAAGGTGATTGAAATCCTTTAACTAGGTTATATTTAATAGTGTGTATTCTAACATTTAATAAGGTCGGCCTTTCATAGGGAATAACTTTAGAAGAGTGAGAATTAGTAGCATGTTACTGGTGCACCATCCTAGATCAACTATTAGATGAAGTGCATATGGATCTTAACATTCTTAGTATGCTGATGGTCCACTTGGTTGTGGAAAATGTGAATGACACTCTAATTAACACACCAAAGTATAGTGGGACTATTAGGAGGAAACCCAAATTCAGTCATCAACTATGGAAGCCACAAAAGCTCCTAACTAGATAACATTGTTTCTTGGTACTCAGAATTTGTAGATTATAGTGCAATAGTAGATTGTTTCTTACAAGACCATGTGATAGGACTAGATCCAAGAAAAAAAACAAAGCCAGAAGTAGACTTCCTATCATCGAAACCACCAGCCCAATTTGAATCACTAAAGCCAACAATATGTGGGGATCATATAGTGTAGTGAATGCCAAACTATGTACTGCCCTAAATGTACCTCAAAATACATTTGGCTTCCTACCAATGGCTCTCATGAGGATCATGGGAAAAGTGAGAAATTAAGGCCAACTACAAAGGAAAGATCAGGATGAGTGTGTGTTAGGTATATCAAATTACCAACCAACTGCTAGTATAGAGTGGGATCCACTGAAGTAGTAGTACAAGGGATAGACAAGAAAATGCCTAACTGAAATGGTGTAGGGGAAGTCTTACAATCAAGAATATGGAATCCTTGGAGCATATCAAGTTTTAGAATTCTTTAGAATAACTGAGAGGGGGGTGAATATGTTATCCAAGGTCCAAGTGTACAAATAATTTTTTTCAATGCTTAGTAGACCCATATCCATAAAAATGTATCATGCATGCATTTATTAGATCATACAATACATAAACTTTGTAGGTCACTTTCCTAGGTCAAACAACTTTGTAGAAATGTAAACATGAAACAACATAAGAACATTCAAATAATTTGCACAAGGATTTTATGTGGAAACCCACTTTGGGAAAAATCACCAGTAACATGCTACTAATTCTCACTCTATCGAAGTGATGCCCTGTGAAAGGCCAGTCCTATTAAAGGTTACAATACACATTGTTAAATGTGACCTGGTTAAAGGATTTCAATCAACCTAGTAGGAGTGATCCTTGTTAGAGGACATTAGACCATTCGATTAGAATGCCGCTTGGTTAAAGGATTTACAAATGACTATTTGGTCAACCTTAATCTAAAGGATTTGCTCTAGACTAATACAAAGATTAGAAAGTAATGGTAAAGATTAATCTAATAACAAATTACAACTCACTTGAATATTATAGATCTCTATTTTAGTCCTTCATTCTTCTTGGCATTCACACACTTCAACTCTAATAGCTTGTTCACCCTTCAAGCATTCATACTCTTAAGCTTTCTTGCTTTGCATGCCAACTATAGTCACTTTTGTTTGGCCATTGAATGAAGCAATACCCTAGAATCCTTTTCTTCCTTAGGTTCTCGCACATGAAATTTTTTTCTTCTAACCAACTATCTCTATGAATAGATAATTAAGATCTTTTTCTACTTAACCACAATCATCCATTTTGGGGTTAGGTAGGATACAATGAATCTACCCACTTTTTCATTTGGTTCCTCTAGAAACTTCTTCTATAATCTTCCTTGAATTCACTTAAAAATGGTTTAACTTGAATTTTGTGCCACTAGTTCATCACAATTATCTTCCACATGCTTCACACAATTCAAGAAAATAAAATAGTTGGCATAGATTCATCAAATCTTTGAATTAACACTATTTTCTATTACTCGACAACTATACTATTATGTCACTTGGGCAACACTAGTTCACTCGAAAAACACTAAAGTTTAGTGATACTCAACACCAACTAAACTTGAATACTCAACATTTAATAACAAACACTTAGCTTGCACTATTTTTAATCTTTGCTCAGCACCTCTTATCTTTCACTTGGCTTCCACTAATTTTTACTCGGCTTGCACTAACTACTCAGCAAGGCTTGGCATACACTTTTCTTACTTGATCTTCTTACAGTCTTAGCTTGAGTAATATTTCATTTTAAAATTTAAGTAGATAAGCTATACACTATAGTACCAATGTCTTACTTGTTCTTAGTGCGTCTTTTACATACCAAATAATTCAACCTTTTTTCTAGGTGCTATTGTTATCTCCTCTTTTCAAATCCTCTTCAATCAACCAAATGATAGCTTTCAAACTAAAAAGAAATTGTCTCATCAACAAGTAGCAGGTTTGACATCATTGAAAAAATAATGATTGTTCCATTACAGGTTCTTTACTAGAAAATAATCTCATATCAACAATCCCCCTCTTTTGCATTGATGTAAAACTAGTACCAAAAAGAAAATAAATCTTTGAAATTTCTCCCTCTATTAGTGTAGTACATGTCCTTCCTCTGTGTAGGGTAATGTGACCTTTGTCAAGCTCCTTTACTATTCTCGCTTTAGACTATCTCTCACTTTTTCTGATATTCAAGTATCTATCTCTCACTGCTCTATTCTTGTTCTTATATCTCCATTAGTACTTTCTCCCTTTTACCAGGTATATGTATGCATATTTCTCCCTCATTCTTATATCTCCCTCTTTGACAAAAATTTGAAAGACTTGTCATCTGTTTATGCAAATATAATCAATTCCAGATTCTCTCTGTCACCTTTCATGTGACTGTAAATCTTCTAGTTCAAGTCTTTCATTACTTTAGGTAGTTCCTAAAGTAATGTCCATTGCATCAAGTTGTAAGATACAACATTAGGTGATGCAGGGAACTACTCACATTTCTTAAGTAGCTTTGGATAGGGGTATCAGCCCTAGTTTACCTCTTAGATGATCATGAGCATCCTTAGGTAAATCTTTTTTGAAGATATCGACTATCTATTCTTTTGTATTCACATATTTAGTCCTCACTTATTTGTCTTGAACTAACTATCTAAAGTAATGATACTTGATTGAAATGTGCTTAGTCTTTGTGTGCATCACAAGGTTCTTTGATATATTTATAACACTTGCATTATCACAATATAAGTATCATAGGTTTAGTAATTTCCTGCTTCATACCTTTGAGTAGCTATTTGATCCATGTACCACATTTGTACAATTTACCACAACATCCATGTATTTATCTTAAACAGTAGATTGAGATATTTAATTTTGTTCCGTGCTGGTCCAAGTGACCAACGTATTTCCTAAGAAAAATGCTCCACTTCTTGTTCTCTTTCTATCATCAATGTTTCCATCCCAATCAACATCAATGTAGGCTCTCAACTCAAATTTTTCATTTTTCTTGTAGTATAGACCATAGTCTTCTGTTCCTTTCAGATATCTCATAATTCTCTTAACAACCATCAAATGATTCTCCTTAGGATTTGTAGAGAATATTGCAACAATCTAAATAGGTAATGCAATGTCAAGTCCATTATGTAATACATATTGCAATTTTTCAATTATAGACCTATACAATATTTGATTCACATCAGCAGAAGCATCATTCTTTGACAACTTGTGTCTTGTCACCATAGGTGCGCTAACTAGTTTTGAATCCTCCTATCCAAAAGTATTCAATATTTCTTTTTCATCCTTAGACTAAGTGATGTTTATACCATATTTCATGTAATATATTTGCAAACCAAGAAATAACTTGATCTCTCCAAATATAGACGTCTAAAATTATTTCTTCATTTCATTTTCAAATGCTTTACATAATATATCTTGACCTCCAAATATGATATTATCCACAAAAATTTGAGCTAGTAAAATACCTTTACCTCCTTCTATCTTTAAGTATAGACTATTGTTATCACTAGTCTTCTTAAAACTAATCTTTACAAGATAATGGTGAAGCCTTTCATACCATGATCTTGGGGCTTTCTTTAAACCATGTTCTTGTTTTTAGCATCACCAAATCCTTTTAGTTCTTCTATATAGCCCTATTCTTCTAATATACCATTCATAAATGTTGACTTCACATCCATTTGATAAATTTTAAAACCTTTGTATGCACAGTAAGCAAGCAATGTTCTTACTCCTTCTAATCTTGCAACTAGGAAAAATGTTTCTTTATAGTTTAATCCTTCTTCTTGTGCATACCCCTTACAAACTAATCTTTCCTTATTCCCTATGACTTTGCCATTTTTATCTAACTTGTTTTTGTACACCCACATGGTTCTAATCACATTTTTGTCCTTTGGTTTGGGAACTAGAGTCCATGTCTTGTTTTTCTCAATCTACTCAATCTATTCTCTCATGGCTTTACTCCAGTCATCATTTTCTAAGGCATCTTTCATTTTCTTAGGCTTATGCATGCTCAAAAAAAATGCATCACTTATCAACCCATTCCTTGTCATTGGTCTAGCATCTTTGTCTCCAATAATTTTTTCAATAGGATGATGTCTCTTGACATACTTTGACAATCTTGGTTCTTCTCTTCTTTCTTCAATAGGTTTTTCAACTTTCAAATCACTATGTACTTCTCTATCTCGTAATTCAACATCTCTTTCATGTACACTTATCTTAGAATTAGAATGTGCCTTAGCTTCTCTCTGCAACTTGGCCCTGTAACTCAGTTCCTAAATACAACTTGACATTCATTGTATGTAACTCGGTAGCCACTGAAACTTTTTGTTGATTAACAACTTGGTTTACAACATCTTCATTAGTAGGCATACCTTCATAAAAGTATACAAAATATTTGTACTCTTCAGGGTCCTTCATAGGTTTAGTTTCATGTACCTTTTTATATTCATCAAACTTGACATTTGCACTTTCCACAACTTTATTAGTGTTAGTATTTAAACACTTATAAGATTTACTTCTTTTGGAAGAGCCAAGGAATATACCTTCTTCACTTTTAGCATCTAACTTTCCATTCCTAAAATTCTTAAGAATGTAGAACTTTCTTCTAAATATTTTAAAAGATTTTACATTGGGTGAATATCCATACCATAATTTAAAAGGTGTTGAATGAGTACCTTTCTTGACTTGCACGTGGTTCAAGGTCTAGACAACTGTACTTACAACTTTTTTCTCGTATTTCAAAGAAATATTCTTCTCCATCATGTGGGTCCTAGCACACTCCATTACAAATCTATTCCTCCTTTCAACAATCCCATTTTGTGGAGGAGTCCTAGGTGTAGAAGTTTGTCTTTTGATTCCTCTATCATTACAGAACATGTCAAACTCATTTGATGTAAATTCTCCACCTTTGTCAGATCTTAGATATTCCAAGCTTTTATCTATCTCCTTTTCAACTCTAGCTAAGTACCACTTAAACATTTGGAAAGCGTCAGATTTATGTTTCAAAAACATAATTTTCATCATCCTAGAATAATCATCAACAAATAGGATAATGTACTTGTCACCTTTGTAGCTTTGCACATCAATTGATCCACAAAAATTAGTATCAACAATCTCCAAAATTTCTTTGAAGGTGTGAGTCTTACTATTAAAACTATATTTTGTCATTTTTCATAACTAACATTACTTTCATATCATATTGTTAGCTTTCTTTAGTTTAGGAAAACCTCTGACTCTTTTCATGTTATTGATACTTACTAAGCTATCAAAGTTAACATTAAATAATCTCTTGTGCCATAACCACACATCATCAAATTATACAACAAGACAAGTAGCATCATTCATATGAAGATAAAATAGATTACCTCTAGTCTGATCACCTTTCCCAAATAATTTCCCATCAGTGTCATAGATCTTTGCTATCTTGTTCTCAAACTCAACTTTGCAACCTAAACTATTCAGTTGTGATACACTCAACAAATTATAGTTAACTCCTACATAATAATCATCATCACACATAATCTTTTCTATGAGTTTGATAGATCCTTTTCCTTTTATTAGACAGGGTTATCATTACCAAACCTTACACTATTTCCATCATTTCCATCATTGCAACATACACCACTTCATCATCATTGTTGTCAGATCCATCTTTGGTTTCCTCTTCAACAATGTAGCAAGACATCTTACCTTTATCTTTGTAATATTTTTTGTCCTCATCTCTTTTACTTCTGTTTTTGTCTCCACTCCTATTATTCTTCCTCTCTAGACATCTAGCACCAATATAACCAACCTCATTGCAATTGAAACACATGATAGGTATCTTACCTTTGAATTTTTCTTTGCCTTTGTGAAATCTTCTTTCTAGCAATACTTCAACTTGTTCTACATCTTCCTCAACTATATCACTGTCACTAGAAACACATTTGACCTTTTTCTTCTTCTCTTTAGGTTCTCTTAATGATAGTTTTGTTTTGAAAGTAGTTTCAACATTCTCAGGTTTGAAATTATTAAAATTGGATAGTACAAAAGTAGTGAGACTAAATATCAATCCTTCAAGGGTCTAATCATTACTTGGTGTTCACCTCAATTCTTGTATGGTATAAAATCTAATTGCATCGATGGGCAACAAGGTTCTTAGTACTTTTCTTATCATAGTTTCATGTTCAATATTACCGGTTGCTCTTCTAATAGCATTAACTACTTGCTTTACTTAGGCACAATATTGAACTATATTCTCACCTTCTTGTATTCCCATATCATCAAAATTACCTCTAAGACTTATAGATTTGGCTCTCAGCACATTTTTGTCTCCTCCACAGATTTTTTCTATAGCATCCCACATCTTCTTAGCAGTATCATATTCCTTGATGTCATCAAACTCAGTGTAACTTTGAGTAGATGCAATCTCTAACATAGCTTGATTCTTTCTTCTTTTTAAATCCTTCATAGCCAAGGCTCCAGTAGGGTTGACATGCTCAATGGTGATGGTAGATTGTGCATGGTCTCCAAAACCTCCTACATGTAGCTTCATCAGACTTTGCTATGCAGGAAAGTTCTCTTTGTTAAGTTTGGGTACCTCTCTTTTGGACATCTTGATGTTTTGCTTCTGGTACCTTCAAATTAGTCCTCTTAAGCACTATGGATTTGATACCAATTGTTGGAATTCTTTAGAATAACTGAGAGGGGGGTAAACTAGTTATCTAAGGTCTAGATGTAAAAATAATACTTTTCGATGCTTAGTAGACCCATATCCATAAAACTTTATCATACATGCATTCATTAGATCATACAATACTTAAACTTTGCAAGTTATTGTCCTAGGTAAAAACAACTTTGCAGAAATGTAAACATGAAACAACATTACAATATTCATACAATTTGAAACAATGATTTTATGTGGAAACCCAATTTGGGAAAAACCACTAGTAACATGCTACTAATTCTCACTCTTCTCAAGTGATTCCTTGTGAAAGGCCAACCCAGTTAAAGGTTACAATACACACTATTAACTGTGACTTGGTTAAAGGATTTTAATCACTCTATTAGGAGTGATCCTTGTTAGAGGACTTTAGACCATTCCATTAGAATGTCACCTTGTTAAAAGATTTACAAATGATTGTTAGGTCAACCTTAATCCAAAGGATTTACCCTAGATTGATACAATGATTAGAAAGTAATAGTAAGGCTTGATTTCATAACAAATTACAACTCACTTGTAGATTACATATCTTTGTTTTAGTTCACTATTCTACTTGGTATTCATACACTTCAGCTCTAATAGCTTGTTCAACCTTCAAGAATTCATACTCTTAAGACTTTTTGATTTGCATGCCAACTATAGTCACTTCTGTTCAACCACTAAATGAAGCAATACCCTGGACTCCTTGTATTCCTTAGGTTCTCACAAATGAAAACCTTTTCTTCTAACCAGCTATCTCTATAAATAGATAATTAAGATCTTTTGTCTCTTAACCACAATCAATCATTTTGGGGTTAGGTAGGATATAATAAATCTACCCAATTTTCCATTTGGTTCCTCTAGAAATTTCTTCTACAATCTTCCTTGAATTCACCTGAAAATGGTTTACCTTGAATTCTATTCCACCATCTCATCATATTCATCTTCCATATGTTTAACACAAGTCAAGACAACAAAATGGTTCCATTACTTGACAACTATACTATTTTGTTATTCAACCAACACTAGTTCACTCGAAAAACACTAAAACTTATTGATGATCGGCACCAACTAAACTTTACTCAGCATATACTAAAAATCACTCATCTTGCACTATTTTTGGTCTTTTCTCAATACCTCTTGTTTTTCACTTGGCTTCTACTGATTTCTACTAGGCTTGCACTGAATTCTCGACAAGGCTTGGCAGAAAACTTTCTTACTTGTTCTTCTTGCAATCTTAACTTGAGAAATCTTTCATTTTAGACTTTAAGTAGATAAAAAAATACATAAAGTATCAATGTCTTACTTGGTCTTAGTACATCTATTACACACCAAATAACTCAACCTTTCTCTAGGTAGTATTGTTATCTCCTTTTTCAGATCCTCTTCATTAATCAACTAAATGATAACTTTTAGACCAAAAATCAATTATCTCACTAGTAGATAGCGAGTTTGACATCATTGAAGAAATAATTATAATTCCATTATAGGTTATCTACTTCAAAACAATATCATATCAATAATCAAGAGCATATTTTGGTTGACAGATGGAAATACCATTAGAAGTCTAAGTAAACTGTAGGCCTAGAAAATAGTGTATAAGACTAAGATTTTTCATCTCAAACAACTTCATTAATTCTGTTTGAATACTCTGAGTCATGGAGGATGAGCTACTAATGATGATGAGACCATCGACATAGAGCACAAAGATCATAGTATCAACCCCCTACAATTGAATGTACACTGTATGATGAGAATGATAGCATGTGAAGTGAGTAGAAAGAAATAATGAGTCCATCTTCTCATACCAAGCTCGAGGGGCTTGATTGAGACCAGATAATGAATGTTGAAGTCTACAAACTAATGAAGAGTCTTGTACAAATCCCTAAGGTTTCTCCATATATATATCTCCTCATGAAGATCACCATGCAAGAATGCATTCTTCACATCCATTTGAAAAATTGGCCATCCTTTTGAAGCTTCTAGTGAAAGGAAAAAGTGAACATAATTCATCTACACAATGGAAGAAAAAATCTCAAAGTAATCAATACCCTCAACTTTCAAGAATCCCTTTGTAACAAGAGATGTCGCGTACTTATCAATAGAGCCATCTGCAACATACTTGGTATGGTAAAACCACTTACACTGACACTAAACCAACTTTCTTCCTTTTAGAAGAGTATAAAGAACCCAAGTGTGATTCTTCATCAAAGAAGAATACTCCTCATCCATAGCCACATCGCTCTCTGAGTGCCCTGTCATCTTTGAAATTTTTTGAGGATCTACAAAAATAACATGACTCAAAAGACTAGAACTAGATGTCTAAGCTTGAGTACAATGTTTATTAGAAGGAACACCTACTAAAGAACAAGTTGCCTCAAGTGTGATATATGCACACCTAGGAAAAGGTGGAGCAACTAGTGATGGGGATGGATTATCATCTACATCATCCTTAGATGATGGTAAATCCCTAAGAGATGAAGAGGGAGGAGTATTTAATGAGTATGAATCCAATGTGGGAGAATCTAAAAGAGGAAAGTTCTCATCAAACTGAACATCCCATCAAAATAATACCTCTTTTGAATTAGGATCAAATAACCTATACACCTTCGCATCCTCACAGTAGCCAATAAATATTAGTGGTTGAATCTTCTCCATAGATTTCCTCTAAGAATTGGGAATAAAAGACCATACCTCACTACCAAAAACTTGGAATGTAGAAATATTAGGCTTGGTATGAGACCAAGCCTCTTTAGGAGTCATATGGTGTAATGCCTTGTGGGGCATCCGATCCTAAATATAGTTGGCACAATTGACTACTTCAGCCCAAAAAGAAGATTGCATATCTCATGAATGAATCATACAATTTTCCATCTCCCATAGTGTTCTATTCTTTCTCTCAAAAAATCAATTTTATTGAGGGGTATGAGGAACTAAAAATTGATGTAGTAAACCATGCATGGTGAAAAATTCTCTTAATTCCTGACTCATATACTCCCCCCCCCCCCACATTATTTGTCTGTATTCATTTAAGAGAAAAACTAGATTGCTTCTTGAAAAATGTATTAAAGATTTGGAATGAATCAAAGACATCAGATTTATACTCAAGACAATATACCCATGTACATCTAGAGAAGTCATCAATGAGGGTGATTACATAGAGAGCCCCTAAAAAAGTAGTAGGAAATGACATAAGATCACTATGGAAGAACTCCAAGGGTTGCTTAGCACATGTGGCTATTCTCATATGAAAGGGATCTCAATAATGCTTGCCAAGAACCCATCAATAAAAAAAACAATAAGTGCAAGAGATATTTTGTAGTCCAATAACAAGTGCTTGTGTACTCATTTGTCGTAAATATTTTTAGTTGACATTTCCCAAACACTCATGCCAAAGCTTACTCACTGAGTCTGCATGAGCAATAAAAGAAAAACCAAAACTATCTGAACTCTTAAAGCCATCAAACTGATATAAGTTAGATTGAGGATCAACACTACTAGTAGTAATAACTAAATTAGGATATTGAAGGTCTCAAGTAACTACATCATGTGGTAAGAACTCAACTATCTTACCAAAGCCAAAATGGAAAACCTGATAAACTAAAAGGAGGTTTTTTGAAATGTCAGGGACAAGAAGTACATCCTAAAGAGAACCACCATCCAATGAAAATTAACTTGAATTGAGAATTGGGAGTTGTGATGAGTCACTGACTACAATATGTGAAGTATCACTATGGCCAAGGGTGGTGACCAAATCCTATGAATATGTCATATGGTGTGAAGCATTAGAATTAATGATCCAAGAAGACCTTGAAAGTAAGGCTCATGCATGAAGAGCAAGACCTTTCCCTATGGAAGGAGGCTAAGGTGGGGAAATATGATGTTGTTGCATGGCTTCCTCTAAAGCCTCTAATCATTTCCAACATCTAAAAATTGGATGTCCTTCCTTGCCACAAAAATTGCAAGGATTACTTGTAAAATTCTTATTCTTGGAGGAAGACTCACCAGACGTAGAAGAATTACTTTGTTTATGATTGAATTATTGTTTTGAAGTAGACTTCAAAGGTGGATTGGAGGAATGCTCACTTTTAGAAAAATAATTCTTGGGCTTCAATTTCTTCATTGACCACTCCTTAGATGACTGAGAAACCAATGCCTTATTCATTGTTCCTATTAGAGAATCCAACTACGTAATCTTGGCCTGCTCTCTATTTAGTTGATTACAAAAAAACTCAAATGTAGGCATGGGAAATGTAGGACCCAAAGCATCCATAGTAGAGTAAAACATAGATGAGAAACTATAAAAGTTTCCTCTAAGTTTTGAAAGAATAAGGTAAATGCACTCTTCATCAGACTTGATCTTACCACAACCTTGTAAAATAGATCTGATAGAGATTTTTATTTCATCAAGAAATCCTCAGCAGAGGGAAATGAATCAAGAACCAAAGAAGTCAACTCTTCCTCAATTTCAAGTGCTCTGAACTCATTTATGATACCAAAAAGTCCCTAAAAATTTACCAATATAGCCTGAGGAGTGAGATAACCATCCAGATAAAAGAGTAGACTATCACTAACATGCAAAGATAAAAAACCCATATTTTGATCCATATTATTCCTATGCTACATGACCTCAAAAGCATATGTCAACTGAGGTTGAATCTCATCCAAATAGGACCATAACCCTTGTGATCTTAGAAGTCTTGTCTATGAGCTTTCTAGAGATGATAATTATGTGGAGTAAGAGACTCTAAAGATGAATCTGCCACTATTTTTACTAGGGTTCAAAAGTTAAGAAGTTTGAGTTCTCTTCAATGTAAATTACAGAAAGAAAGAAACTCCCCCCACGATGTAATTAATTCAACCACAAAATTAATTGTATATTTAATTATGTGGAATTAAGAGTTCAAATTATGATTTTCCCATTGACTTAAGATACTTAAAAGAGTCAACGCATTTAGATTTACATAAGAGAATGTTCCCCCAGTTTCACTAAATCATAAGTCACCCCCCCAATATGCAAAATTTTGGTACTTTATAAGGAGTGTGGGTACAATTTGCTAGTTGCAAAAAAAAGAACAATGGCCTCTTTCTTTTGTTATGATTACAACTTCCAATTTGAAACAATATTAGAATCATACAAAGAAACACTTAGATCACAATAGGATCTAATAGAGGATAAGTAACAAAGAGGCCAAATAAGGCCACTTCTAAAAGTGAAGATTCTTCTCAAAGAAGACTGCCTTTTGATATTAGATCTGGATAGATCTAAACAAATAGGTACTTAAAAAAATGGAACTTATATTTGTGTCTATATGAGCTCATACAGAGCTTTGGAAGTTAAAAAAAATGAAGATTAAGTATGTACAATCATAGAAAAAATATTAATACCTCATAATCCAGTCATTAAACTACTAAACTAATTTCACCATTGGAAACTTTGGGAGATCCTACCCCAAATCAAAAAAATTGTAAGCGGTTTAGAGTTTGGATGACCAAGTTATGGCCTTCTAAAGCTTGACTACCAAATCAAAATTTAAATGCGCTATTTCAAAATGCAAATGTGCTATTATATAATGAAAATGTGTTATTTGACAATTTAAATGCACCTTTTTACACTATAAATGTACTATAGAGTATAACAAAAGCACTAAAACATTGTGCAGAAGTGCTACAACATATTTAAATGCGCTAAAACATAGCATAAAAGTGCTAGAATGGAACAATTTTCTAGATTTTTATTTGAATAGTATACAAGCTTCAAAAATCATGAAAAATGAGACAATTGCTTTTTGGTCTAAAAGCTATCATATAGTTGATTGATGAAGAGGATTTGAAAAGAGAAGATAACAATAACACCTAGAGAAAGGTTGAGTTATTGGGTATGTAAAAGAAGCACTAAGACCAAGTAATACATTGATAATATAGTGTATTGTTTACCTACTTAAAGTTTGAAATGACAGATTACTCAAGTTTAGACTGCAAGAAGATCAAGTAAGAAAAGTGTCTGCCAAGCCTTGCTATGAAGTTAGTGGAAGCCGAGTAGAAATTAGTTGAAGCTGAGTGAAAATCAAGAGGTGACAAGAAAAGATGAAATTGTGCAAGTTCAGTGATTGTTAGTATATGTCAAGTAAATTTTAGTTGGTGCTGAGCATCAATAAACTTTAGTGCTTTCTGAGAGAACTAGTGTTGGCTGAGTGATAGTAAACAATGTTAAATCAAAGATTTGATGAATCTAAGATGACTATTTTGTTTTCTTGAATTATGTGAAGCATGTAGAAGATAAATATTATGAGCTAGTGACATAGAATTCAAGTTAATCTATTTTGAGGCAAATACAAGGAAGAAAGTAGAAGAAATTTCTAGATGGACCAAATGGAAAAGTGGTTAGACTCATTAAATCCTACCTAATCTAACCTAACCCTAAAATGGACGATTGTGGTTAAGTGCAAAAGAGATCAAAATTATCCATTCATAGAGATAGTTGGTTAGAAGAAAAGGTTGTCATGTGTGAGAACATAAGGAAGACAAGGAGTCCAAGGTATTGCTTCATTCAGTAGCCAAACAGAAGAGACTGGAGTTGGCATACAAAGCAAGAAGGCTGAAGAGTATGAATGCTTGAAGGGTGAATAAGCTATCAAGCAAGTTGTAATTTTTTATCAGGTCAAGCCTTACTATTACTTTCTAATCATGTATCAATCTAGGGGATGTCCTTTGGATTAAGGTTGAACTAATAGTAATTTGTAAATCTTTTAACTGGGTGAAATTATAATGGAATGGCCTAAAGTCCTCTAACAAGGCTCACTCCTAACAAGGTGATTGAAATCCTTTAACTAGGTCATATTTAATAGTGTGTATTGTAACATTTAATAAGGTTGGCCTTTCATAGGGAATAACTTTAGAATAGTGAGAATTAGTAGCATGTTACTGGTGCACCATCCTAGATCAACTATCAAATGAAGTGCATATGGATCTTAATATTCTTAGTATGCTGATGGTCCACTTGGTTGTGGGAAATGTGAATAGCACTCTAATTATCACATCAAAGTATAGTGGGACTATTAGGAGGAAACCCAAATTCAATCATTAACTATCGAAGCTACAAGAGCTCCTAACTAGATAACATTGTTTCGTGGTACTTAGCATTTGTATAATATGGTACAATAGTAGATTACTTCTTACAAGACCATGTGATAGGACCAAATCCAAGACAAAAAATAAAGCCAGAAGTAGACTTCCTATCATCAAAACCACCAACCCAATTTGAATCACTAAAGCCAACAATGTGTGGGGATCATATAGTGTAGTGAATGCCAAACTATGTAGTGCCCTGAATGTATCTCAAAATATGTTTGGCTTCTTGCTAATGGCTCTTATGAGGATCATGGGAAAAGTGAGAAAGAAGGCCAACTACAAAGGAAATATCAAGACGAGTGTGTCTTAGGAATAAAAAATTACCAACAATCTGCTAGTATAGTGTGGGATCCATTGAAGTAGTAGTACAAGTGGTAGAAAAGACAACACTTGACTGAAATGGTGTAGGGGAAGGCTTGCAATCAAGCATATTGAATCCATGGAGCATATCAAGTTTTGGAAATCTTTAGAATAAATGAGAGGGGGGTGAATATGTTATCCAAGGTCCAGATGTACAAATAAAATTTTTCAATGCTTAATAGACCCATATACATAAAAATTTATCATGCATGCATCTATTAGATGATTCAATACATAAACTTTGTAGGTCACTTTCCTAGGTCAATCAACTTTGCAGAAATGTAAACATAAAACAACATAAGGAAATTCAAATAATTTGACACAAGGATTTTATGTGGAAACCCAATTTGGGAAAAACCACTAGCAACATGCTACTAATTCTCACTCTTCTAAAGTGATGCCCTGTAAAAGGCCAACTCTATTAAAGGTTGCAATACACATTGTAAAATGTTACCTGGTTAAATAATTTCAATCACCCTAGTAGGAGTGATCCTTGTTAGAGGACATTAGACCATTTGATTAGAATGTCACCTGATTAAAGGATTTACAAATGACTGTTATGTCAACCTTAATCCAAAGGATTTACCCTAGACGAACACAAAGATTAGAAAGTAATAGTAAGGCTTGATCTGATAACAAATTACAACTCACTTGAATATTATAGATCTCTATTTTAGTCCTCCGTTCTTCTTGGCATTCACACACTTCAACTCTCAAATCTTGTTCACCCTTCAAGCATTCATACCCTTAAGCCTTCTTGCTTTGCATGCCAACTGTAGTCAATTCTGTTAAGCCATTGAATGCAGCAATACCCTAGAATCCTTGTCTTCCTTAGGTTCTCGCATGTGAACACCTTTTCTTCTAACCAACTATCTCTATAAATAGATAATTAATATCTTTTTCTACTTAGCTACAATTGTCTATTTTTGGGTTAGGTAGGATACAATCAGTTTACCCACTTTTTTATTTGGTTCCTTTAGAAAATTCTTCTACAATCTTCCTTGAATTCACCTAAAAATGGTTTACCTTGAATTTTGTGTCACTAGCTCATCTTAGTTATCTTCCACATGCTTCACATAATTCAAAAAAATAAAATAGTTGGTGCAGATTTGTCAAATCTTTGATTTAACACTATTTTCTATTACTCAACAACTATACTATTATGTCACTTGGGCAACACTAGTTCTCTCTACAAACACTAAAGTATACTAATGTTCGACACCAACTAAACTTGAATACTTAGCATTTACTAACAATCACTTAGCTTGCACTATTTTTCATCTTTTCTCAGCACCTCTTATTTTTCACTTGGCTTCCACTAATTTTTGCTTTCCTTGCACTAACTACTCGATAAGGCTTGGTAGAAACTTTTCTTACTTGATCTTCTTATAGTCTTACTTGATCTTCTTGCAGTCTTAACTTTAGTAATCTTTCATTTTAGAATTTAAGTAGATAAGCTATACATTATAGTATCAATGTCTTACTTGGTCTTAGTGTGTCTTTTACATACCAAATAACTCAACCTTTTTTCTAGGTGCTATTGTTATCTCCTCTTTTCAAATCCTCTTTAATCAACTAAATGATAGCTTTCAAACCAAAAAGAAATTATCTAATCAGTAAGTACTAGGTTTGACATCATTGAAAAAATAATGATTGTTCCATTATAGGTTCTTTACTGGAAAATAATCTCATATCAACAATCTCCCTGTTTTGCATTGATGGCAAACCAATACCAAAAAGAAAATAAATCTTTGAGATTTCTCCCTCTATTAGTGTAGTATATGTCCTTCTTCTATGAAGGGTAATGTGACCTTTGTCAAGTTCCTTTATTGTTGCCTCTTTAGAGAATCTCTCACTTTTTATGATATTCAAGTATCTATCTCTTTCTACTCTATTCTTGTTCTTATATCCCTTAGTACTTACTCCCTCTTACTAGGTATATGTATATATATCTCTCCCTCAATCTTATATCTCCCTCTTTGACAAAAATTCCAAAGACTTGTCATCTCTTTATGTAAATATAATCAATTCCATATTCTCTCTGTTACCTTTCATGTGATTGTAAATCTTCTAATTCAACTCCTTCATTACTTTAGGTAGTTCCTAAAGTAATGTCCACTGCATCAAGTTGTAAGATACAACATTAGTTGATGCAAGGGACTACTCACATTTCTTAAGTAGCTTTGGATAGGGTTAGCACCCTAGTTTACCTCTTAGATGCTCATGAGCATCCTTAGGTAAATCTTTTTTGAAGATATTAGCTATCTATTCTTTTGTATTCACATATTCTATCCTCACTTCTTTGTCTTGAACTAACTCTTTGAAGTAATGATACTTGATTGAAATTTGTTTAGTCTTTGTGTGCATCACAAAGTTCTTTGATATATTTATAGCACTCGCATTATCATAGTAAAGTATCATAGGTTTAGTGATCTCCTCCTTCATAACTTTGAGTAGCTATTTGATCCATGTACCACATTTGTACAATTTACTGCAACATCCACATATTTAGCTTTAGCAGTAGATTGGGATATGCAATTTTGTTTCTTGTTGGTCCAAGTGACCAACCTCTTTCCTAAGAAAAATGCTCCACTGCTTGTTCTCATTCTATCATCAATGTTTCCATCCCAATCAACATTAGCATAGGTTCTCAACTCAAAATTTTCATTTTTGTTGTAGTATAGACCATAGTCTTCCATTCCTTTTAGATATCTCATAATTCTCTTAACAATCATCAAATGATTCTCATTAGGATTTGTAGAGAATCTTGCAACAATCCAAATGGATAATGCAATGTCAAGTATGATACATACTACATATTGCAGTTTTTTTATTATAGACTTGTACAATATTTGATTCACATCAGTAGAAGCATCATTCTTTGACAACTTATGTCTTCTAACCATAGGTGTGCTAACTAGTTTTGAATCTTCCAATCCAAAATTCTTCAATATTTCTTTTGCATACTTAGATTGAGTGATGTTTATACTATATTTTATCTAATATATTTACAAACCAAGAAAGAACTTGATCCCTCCAAATATAATCATCTTAAATTATTTCTTCATTTCATTTTCAAATGCTTTACATAATGTATCTTGACCTCAAAATATGATATTATCCACAAAAATTTGAGCTCGTAAAATACCTTTACCTCCTTTTGTCTTTAAGTATAGATTTTTGTTATCACCAGTCTTCTCAAAACCAATCTTTAGAAGATAATTGCAAAGCCTTTCATACCATGATCTTGTGGCTTTCTTTAAACCATGTTCTTAATATTGGCATCACCAAATCCTTCTGGTTGTTCTATATAGCCCTCTTCTTCTAATATACCTTTCATAAATGTTGACTTCACATCCATTTGATAAATTTTGAAACCTTTGTATGTAGAGTAAGCAAGTAGTGTTCTTACTCCTTCCAATCTTGCAACTAGGGAAAATGTTTCTCCATAGTCTATTCCTTCTTCTTGTGCATACCCCTTACAAACTAATCTTTCCTTATTCCCTGTGACTTCACCATTTTTATCTAACTTTTTTTTGTATACCCACTTGGTTACAATCATATTCTTGTCCCCTGGTTTGGGAACTAGAGTCCATGTCTTTACTTTTATCAATCTGTTCAATCTCTTCTCTCATGGCTTTACTCCAGTCCTCATTTTCTAAGGCATCTTTCATTATCTTAGGCTCATGCATGCTCAAAAAACATGCATCACTTATCAACCCATTCCTTGTCATTGGTCTAGCATATTTGTCTCCAATAATTTGTTTAGTTGGATGATGTCTCTTGACATACTTTGACAATATTGGTTCTTCTCTTCTTTCTTCAACAAGTCTATCAACTTTATAATAACTATGTACTTCTCTATCTGGTAATTCAACATCTCTTTCATGTACACTTATCTCAAAATTAGAATGTTCCTCAAATTCTGTCTGCAACTCGGCATTGTAACTTGGTTCTTGAATACAACTTGACATTCATTGTATTTGACTCGATAGCCACTGAAACTTGTTGTTGATTAACAACTTGGTTTACAACATCTTCATCAGTAGGCATACCTTCATAAAAAGATACAAAAGATTTGTACTCTTCAGGTTCCTTCATCGGTTCAGCTTCATGTACCTTTTTATATTCATCAAACTTGACATTTGCAGTTTCCACAACTTTGTTAGTGTTAGCATTTAAAAACTTATAATCTTTACTTCTTTTTGAATAGACAAGGAATATACCTTCTTCACTTTTAGCATCTAATTTTCCATTCCTAAAATCCTTAAGAATGTAGAACTTTCTTCTAAATATCTTAAAAGATTTTACATTGGGTGAGTATCTATACCATAATTCAAAAGGTGTTGAATGAGTACCTTTCTTAACTTGCACATGGTTCAAGGTCTAGAAAACTATACTTACAACTTCTTTGTAGTATTTCAAAGCAATATTCTTCTCCATCATGTGGATCCTAGCACACTCCATTACAAATTTATTCCTCCTTTCAACAATCCCATTTTGTGGAGGGGTCCTAAGTGCAGAAGTTTGTCTTTTGATTTCTCTATCATTATAGAACATCTCAAACTCATTTGATGTAAATTCTCCACCTCTAACAGATCTCAAAAATTCCAAGCTTTTTCCTATCTCCTTTTTCAACTCTAGCTAAGTACCACTTAAACATTTTGAAAGCATCAAATTTATGTTTCAGAAACATAACTGTCATCATCCTGGAATAATCTTCAACAAATAGGATAATGTACTTGTCACCTTTGTAGCTTTGCACATTAATTGTTCCACAAAAATTAGTATCAACAATCTCCAAATTTTTTTAGAGGTATGAGTCTTACTTTTAAAACTATATTTTGTCATTTTTCTTAACTAACATTATTTTCATATCATATTGCCATGTTTCTTCAGTTTAGGAAAACCTCTGACTATTTTCATGTTATTGATACTTACTAAGTTATTAAAGTTAACATAAAATAATCTCTTCTGCCATAACCACACATCATCAAATTCTACAAAAAGACAAGTGGCATTATTCATATCAAGATAAAATTGATTACCTTTAGTTTGATCACCTTTCTGAATTAATTTTCTATCTGTGTCATAGATCTTTGCTATCTTGTTCTCAAACTCAACTTTCCAACCTAAACTATTCAGTTGTGACACACTCAACAAATTATAGTTAACTCCTTCTACATTATAAACATTGTCACACAATATTTTCTATGACTTTGATAGATCCTTTTCCTTTTATTAGATAGGGTGCATCATTACCAAACCTTACACCATCATAATAATCAAGGGTAATGGACTTACTTTTATCTATAGTCATGTGATGTGAACACTCACTATCAATGATCCATCTATCATTCTTGTTCACATAAGATACTAGTACAATTGCCTCATCTTCATTAGAATCATCCTTTATTGCAACATAAACCACTTCATCATCATGGTTGTCAGATCCATCCTTGGTTTCCTCTTTAGCAATCTATCAAGACTTCTTGCCTTTATCTTTGTAATATTTTGTTGTCCTCATCTCTTTTACTTGTGTTTTTGTCTCCACTCCTATTGTTCTTCCCCTCTGGACATCTAGCAACAATATAACCAACCTCAATTAAAACACATAATAGGTATCTTACCTTTGAATTTTTCTTTGCCTCTATGAAATCTTCTTTCCAACAATGCTTCAAGTTGTTCTACATCTTCCTCAACTATATCACTATCACTAGAAACATATTTGACCTTTTTCTTCTTCTCTTTAGGTTCTTTTAATGATAGTTTAGTTTTGAAAGCAATTTCAACATTCTCAGATTTGAAATTATTAAAATTGGATAGTACAAAAGTAGTGAGTCTACATATCAATCCTTCAAGGGTCTGATCATTACCAAGTGTGCACCTATATTCTTGTGTGGTAGAAAATCTAATAGCATTGACGGGCAATAGGGTTCTCAGTACTTTTCTTATCATAGTTTCATCTTCAATCTTACCAGTTGCTCCTCTAATAGCATTAACTACTTCCTTTACTTAGCCACAATATTGAACTATATTCTCACTTTCTTGCATTCCCATATCATCAAAATTACCTCTAAGACTTATAGATTTGGCTCTCAGCACATTTTTTTCTCCTCCATAGATATTTTCTATAGCATCCCACATCTTCTTAGTAGTATCACATTCTTTGATGTCATCAAACTCAAAATAGCTTAGGGTAGATGCAACCTCTAACATAGCCTGATTGTGTTCTTTCTTCTTTTTCAAATGCTTCACAGTTAGGGCTCCAGTAGGGTTGACATGCTCAGTGGTGATGGTAGATTATGCATGGTCTCCAAGACCTCCTAGGTGTAGCTTCATCATACTTTTCCATGCAAGAAAGTTCTCCCTATTAAGCTTGGATAGCTCTCTTTTGGACATCTTGATCTTTTGCTTCTAGTACCTTCAAACTAGTCCTCTTAAGCATTATGGCTCTGATACCAAATTTTGGAATTCTTTAGAATAACTTAGAGGGGGGTGAATTAGTTATCTAAGGTCTAGATGTAAAAATAAAACTTTTCAATTCTTAGTAGACCCATATCCATAAAAATTTATCATGCATGCATTCATTAGATCATACAATACTTAAACTTTGTACATTATTGTCCTAGGTCAAAACAACTTTGCAAAAATGTAAACATGAAAGAACATAAGAACATTCACACAATTTGACACAATGATTTTACGTGGAAACCCAATTTGGGAAAAACCACCAATACTCATGCTACTAATTCTCACTCGTCTCAAATGATTCCCTATGAAAGGCCAACCTTGTTAAATGTTACAATATACACTGTTAACTATGACCTAGTTAAAGGATTTTAATCACCCTATTACGAGTGATTCTTATTAGAGGATTTTAGACCATTCCATTAGAATGTCACCCAGTTAAAGGATTTATAAATGACTGTTAGGTTACCCTTAATCCAAAGGATTTACCCTAGACTGATCTAATGATTAGAAAGTGACAGTAAGGCTTGATTCAATAACAAATTGCAACTCATTTGTAAATTACATATCTTTCTTTTTATTCACTATTCTACTTGGTATTCACACACTTCAACTCTGATAGCTTGCTCACCCTTCAAGTATTCAACGCTTAAGCCTTCTTGATTTGCATACTAGTTGTAGTCACTTCTGTTCAGCCACTAAATGAAGCAATACCCTAGAATCCTTGTATTCTTTAGGTTCTTGCACATGAAAACCTTTTCTTCTAACCAACTATCTCTATAAATAGAGAATTAAGATCGTTTGTCTCTTAACCACAATCATCCATTTTGGGGTTAGGTAGGATGTAATGAATCTACCTAATTTTCTATTTGGTTCATCTAGAAACTTCTTCTACAATCTTCCTTGAATTTGCCTAAAAATGGTTTACCTTGAATTATATGCCACCATCTCATCATATTCATCTTCCATATGTTTTACACAAGTCAAGAAAACAAAATGGTTCCATTACTTAGAAACTATACTATTCTATTACTCGGCCAACACTAGTTCACTTAGAAAACACTAGAGTTTATTGACGCTCGACACCAACTAAACTTTACTTGGCATATACTAAGAATCAATCAACTTGCACTATTTTTCATCTTTTCTTGATAACTCTTGTTTTTCACTTGTCTTCCACTAATTTCTGCTAGGCTTGCACTAAATTCTCGACAAGGCTTGGCAAAAACTTTCTTACTTGATCTTCTTGCAATCTTAACTTGAGCAATCTTTCATTTCAGACTTTAAGTAGATAAGAAATACACTATAGTATCAATGTCTTACTTGGTCTTAGTACATCTGTTACATACCAAATAACTCAACCCTTCTCAAGGTACTATTGTTATCTCATTTTTTCAAATCCTCTTCATTAATAAACTAAATGATAGCTTTTAGACGAAAAATCAATTATCTCACTAGTAGGTAGGATGTTTGAAATCATTGGAAAAATAATGATCATTCCATTAGAGGTTTTCTACTTCAAAACACTCTCATATCAATAATCAAGAGCATATTTTTGTTGATAGATGGAAATACCATTAGAAGTCTAAGTAACCTATAGGCCCAAAAAATAGTGTAGAAGATTGAGATTTGTCATCTCAAACTGCTCCATCAATTCTCTTTGAATACTCTAAGTCATGAAGGATGAGCTACCAATGATAATGAGATTATCAACATAGAACACAAGTATCATAGTATCAACCCCTTGACATTGAATGTACAATGTATGATTAAAATGATAGCATGTGAAGTGAGTAGAAAGAAAGAATGAGTCCATCTTCTCATACCAAGCTCGAGGGGCTTGATTGAGACCATATAATGAATGTTAAAGTCTAAAAACTAATGAAGATTCTTGTACAAATCCATAAGGTTTCTCCATATATATCTCCTCATGAAGATCACCATGCAAGAATGCATTCTTGACATCCATTTGAAAAATTGGCCATCCCTATGAAGCTTCTAGTGAAAGGACAAAGTGAATAGAATTAATCTTGGCAATGGGAAAAAAAATCTCAGAGTAATCAATACCCTCAACCTACAAGAATCCCTTCATAACAAGACATGTCATGTACTTATCAATAGAGCCATCTGTAGCATACTTGTTATAGTACAACCACTTACATTGAACCAACTTTCTTCCTTTTAGAAGAGTATAAAGATCCCAAGTGTGATTCTTCATCAAAGAAGAATGCACCTCATCTATAGCCAAATCCCTCTTTGAGTGCCCTATCACCTTTGAATTTTTTTGAGGATCTACAGAAATAACATGACTCAAAAGACTAGAACTAGATGTCTAAGCTTGAGTACAATGTGTATCAGAAGGAACACCTGGTAAAGAACAAGTTACCTCAAGTGTGATATATGCCCACCTAGGAAAAGGTGGAGCAACTAGTGGTGGGGGTGGATTATCATCTACATTATCCTTAGATGATGGTAAGTACCTAAGAGATGAAGAGAGAGAAGTAGTTAATGAGGATGAATCCAATGTCGGAGAATTTGAAAGAGGAAAGTGCTCATGAAACTAAACATCTCATCAAAAAGAATACCTCCCTTGAATTAAGATCAAACAATCTATACACCTTAACATCCTCATAGTAGCCAATAAATATGAGTGGTTGACTCTTCTCCATAGATTTCCTCTAAGCCTCCGGATTAAAAGACCATGCCTCACTACCAAAAACTTGGAATGTAGAAATATTAGGCTTGGTATGAGACCAAGCCTCTTTAGGAGTCATATGGTGTAATGCCTTGTGGGTCATCTGATCCTAAATATAGTGGACACAATTGACTGCTTCAACCCAAAAAGAAGATTTCATATCTCATGAATGAATCATACAATTTTCCATCTCCCATAGTGTTCTATTCTTTCTCTCGGAAACACAATTTTATTGAGGGGTATGAGGAACTAAAAATTGATGTAGTAAACCATGCACGGTGAAAAATTCTATAAATGCCTGACTCACATACTCCCTCCCCCCCATTATTTGTGTGTATTCATTTAAGAGAAAAATAGATTGCTTCTTGACAAATATCTTAAAGATTTGAAATGAATCAAAGACATTATATATATACTTAACAAAGTACACCCATATACATCTAGAGAAGTGATCAATGAGGGTGAGTACATAGAGAGACCTTGAAAAAGTAGTAGGAAATGACATAAGATCACTATGGAACAACCCCAAGGGTTCATTAGCACATGTGGCTATTCTCATATGAAAGGGATCTCAATGATGCTAGCCAAGAACACATCCATAAAAAACACAATCAGTGTAGGAGATATTTGGTAGCCTAGTAACAAGTGCTTACGTCTCATCTTTTGTAAATATTTGTAGTTGACATTGCCCAAACACTCATGCCAAAGCTTACTCACTAAGTCTACATGAGCAATAAGAGAAGAACCCAAACTATCTAAACTCCCAAAGCCATCAAATAGATATAAGTGAGACTAAAGATCAACACTACCAGTAGTAATGACTAAATTAGGATATTGAAGGTCTCAAATAACTACATCATGTGGTGAGAACTCAACTTTCTTACCAAAGCCAGAATGGAAAATCTGATAAACTAAAAGGAGGTTTTTTGAAATGTTAGGGACAAGAAGCACATCCTAAAGAGAACCCCCATCCAATGAAAATTAACTTGAACTTAGAATTGGGAGTTGTGCTAAGTCACCAACTACAATATGTGAAGTATCACTATGAGCAAGGGTGGTGACCCAATTCTATGAATATGTCATATGGTGTGAAGCACTAGAATCAATGATCTAAGAAGACCCTAAAAGTAAGGCTCGTGCATGAAGAGAAAAACCTTTCCCTATGGAAGGAGGATAAGGTGGGGAGATATGATGTTGTTGCATGGCTTCCTCTAAAGCCTCTAACCATTTCCAACATCTAAAAAATAGATTTCATTCCTTGCCACAAAAATTGCAAGGATAACTTGTAAAATTCTTAGACTTGGAGGAAGACTCACCAGACGTAGAAGAATTAATTTGTTTATGATTGAACTATTTTTTTGGAGTAGACTTCAAAGGTGGATTGGAGGAATGATCACTTCCAGAAAAATCATTCTTGGGCTTCAATTTCTTCTTTGACCACTCCTTAGATGACTGAGAAACCAATTCCTTATCCTATTAGAGAGTCCAACTATGTAATCTTGGCTTGCTCTCTAGTCAGTCAATCACAAAAAACCTCAAATGTAGGCATGGTAATCATAAGACCCAAAGCATCCATAGTAGAGTGAAATGTAGATGAGAAAATCTAAAAGTTTCCTTGAAGCTTTGAAAGAATAAGGTAAATGCACTCTTGATCAATCTTGATCTTACCACAACCTTGTAAAATAGATCTAATAGATTTGAATTTCATCAAGAAATCCTCAATAGAGGGAAATGAATCAAGAACCAAAGAAGTTAACTCTGCCTCAATTTGCAGTGCTCTGAACTCATTTATGATACCAAAAAGTCCCTAAAACTTTACCGATATAGCTCGAGGAGTGAGACAACCATCCAGATGAAAGAGTAGACTGTCACTGACATGCAAAGATAACAAACCCATATTTTGATCCATGTTGTTACTATGCTGCATGACCTCAAAAGCACATGTCAAATGAGGTTGAACCTCATCCAAATAGGACCATAACCCTTGTGATCATAGAAGTTTTGTCATACAAGATTTCTAGAGATGATAATTGTGTGAAGTAAGAGACTCTAAAGATGAATCTGCCATTATTTTTAGTAGGGTTAAAAAATTAAGAAGTTTGAGTTCTCTTCAATGTAAATTATAGAAAGAAAGAAAGAAACCTCCCCCACAATGTAATTAATCCAACCATAAAATTAATTGTATATTCAATTATGTTGAATTAAGAGTTCAAATTATGATTTTCCCATTGACTTAAGACACTTAAAAGAGTTAATGCATTCAAATTTACACAAGAGAATGTTCCCCTAGTTTCACTAAATCATAAGTCACCCCCCTGTAATGCAAATTTTTGGCACTTTATAATGGAGTGTGGGTATAATTTTCCAGTTGCAAAAAAAAAAGAAAAATGGCCTCTTTCTTTTGTTATGATTACAACTTTCAATTTGAAACAATATCAGAATCATACAAAGAACACTTAGATCATAAGAGGATCTAATAGAGGATAAGTACCAAAGAGGCCAAATAAGGCCACTTTCTAAAAGTGAAGATTCTACTCAAAGAAGACTACCTTTTGATATTAGATTTGGATAGATCTAAAAAAATAGGCACTTAAAAAAATGAACTTAAATTTGTGTTTGTATGGGCTCATATAGAGCTCTAGAAGTTGCAAAAAATGAGGATTAAGGAGGTACAACCATAGAAAAAATATTAATATCTCATAATATGTTCATCAAACTACTAAATTAGTTTCACCATTGGAAACTTTGGGAGATCCTACCCCAAATCAAAAAAAATTGCATGTGATTTAGAGTCCGGGTGACCAAGTTATGGCCTTCCGAAATTTGACTACCAAATCAAAATTTAAGTGTGCTATTTTACAATGCAAATGTGCTATTATACAATTTAAATGTGCTATTTGACAATTCAAATGCACCATTTTACACTATAAATGTACTACAGAGTATAACAAAAGCACTAAAACATTGTGGGGAAGTGCTACTACATATTTAAATGCGCTAAAATAGAGCATAAAAGTGTTAGAATGGAACAATTTTCCAGATTTGTTTTTGAACAATACACAAGCTTCAAAAATCTTGAAACATGAACAAGAAGATGCAGATTTGTGACTCTGATACCGTGTAGAAGTTGATAAGAAGACAACTTCACAGATCCTAGAAATCACCTACAATAAAATACTTGTTACAAGGAAGATGAAGAAAAGAAGAAAATATTACTCTCAAAATAGAAAGAATATATTCATGAGTGAAAATGAGAAGTGTTCTCAAGAATGAGAAATGAGTTCTCAAGATATGTATTACAAGAGAGATTATCTCTATATAAATGAGATCATGCAATCTCTAAGGAGGATAAGGTGATAAGGGAATCCTTGTCATCCACTACTAAATAGATAAGGGGTCCATGCAATCCTATCATGGATTTCCTAAAGAGATAAAGACATTTAATAAATAAAAAATATTTATTAAATACCAACTATGCATAAAGGTGAAATCTTAAGAAAGGATAAAAGACAACTTTAATAAAGTAGTTAACGTTAGGCCTTTTATTCCAGCAAAGACCAATATGAGAAAGGAAAATGATTGAAGAGAGCAATGTTGAACCAGATGAGGTTTCTAGAGAGAAAATAAGAAAACAAGAAATAAAAAATGCTATGTTGTCTTATTGATAGAACTCACAAAAATAGAACCAACTAATGTAGAGGAGGCCTTTAAATGTCAAGCATGGAAAGATGCAATGGTAGAGGAATATCAATCCATTCTAAAAAATGATGTCTAGGATATTGTTCCTAAACCTAAAGACAAATTAGTTGTATCTTCAAAATGGTTGTTTAAAATCAATTATGCACCTGACAGAAGCATTGAAAAACACAAAGCCAAATTTGTTGCAAGGGGTTTTGCTCAAAAGGCTGAAATTGATTATGAAGAAACATTCACTCTAGTTGCACATTATACTTTAGTAAGAATGATAATTGTCATTGTTGCATCCAAAGGATGGAAAGTACATCAAATGGATGTAAAGACAACCTTCTTAAACATTGTCATTGGAGAGGAAGTATATATAGAGCAACTAGAAGGATTCACTACACATAACCAAAAGCTATATGTATGTAAACTAAAGAAAGGCCTCTACGGATTGAAGCAAGTTCATAGGGCTTGGTATGAGAGAATAAACAACTATCTTCTCAAATTGGGATACTCCAAGAATGAAGTTGATCTGAATATATACTTCAAAATATCTAATAATGACATGTTGATACTAATTATTTATGTTGATGACTAATTGATAAGAGGTGAAGATCATCTTACAACCAAACATAAATAGGATCTCATAGCTGAATTTGACATGAAGGATCTAGGCCTTCTACATTAAATTTTGAATGAAAATTACATCTTCCTAAATCAAGAAAAGTATACTATAGATACATTGACCAAATTTGGGATGATGATTGTAAGCCACTATTTACTCCAATAGAAACTAATCTTCATAAACTTAAGAGTGAAGCAATAGACTCAGAATCAATAGATCCTACTCATTATCAACAAATTGTTGGCTCCCTTATGTACTTAGTAAACACTTAGCTAGATATCTACTATGCTAAAAATGTGTTAAGTCACTTCATGTGTGAACCCATGAAGATTCATCTAATGAAATCCAAGAATATTCTAAGGTATGTTTGAGGAACAATTGGAATAGGGTTGAAGTATGAGAATATTGAGCTACAACTTCAAGGGTATTCTGATTCTAACTGGACAGGTAGTTCTATTGATTGCAAGAGTACAACTGGATATTGTTTTAGTATTGGATCAGCTATGATATCTTGGTTTGGTAGAAAATAGTCAGCAATTTCTTAAAGCTCTACAAAAGGAGAGTATATGGCAGCCTCCACAAGAGCACACAAAGTAGCGTGTCTAAGAAAACTTTATATGGACTATTTGGAAAGCCACTGGAATCCACTATAATTCACCATGACAATCAAAGTTACATTAAACTATTAGTAAACCTATTTTTTAATAAAAATTCCAAGGGCATAGAGATTCCTTACCATTATATAAGGAATATGGTGGACAAAGATGAAATCAAGCTAATGTACATCAGCACTAAAGAACAAAAGGATGACATCTTCACCAAACCTCTTGCTAGGTTGAAATTTGAGTACTTCAGGAACAAAATTGGTATAAAAAATAATAATTCAATATTATATAAATTTATTATTGAATATTTAATAAAATTAATATTGCAATATTGTGGATGTGTTGTGGCAAGAAAGGTGATGATCTTTGATGCACATGAGGTCACTATTGTAAGGTGACAATCTTAAAAATAGTTGTATCTTATGTCATGGGTCTCTAAATGATTGGGATACATGATGATGGATGTGTCAAGATTGACTACATTGGTCTAAAATCCCATAATATATTGGATATCTTGATATGGTGGTTATCACTACATTTAGTTTCAAAATAGATAGGAATAATGATAATGGTTGATACAAGTGCATTATTAGGTAGTATACATTCAATCCTCTTTCTTCTAAGAGGGAGTGTTAAGAATATAGCTTCATTTAGATTGAAACATTCTTATCATTATTATGAATTTAACGTATTGATGGATATATATTTGTGATGGTAATAATGTCACATACATACATACATACATACATACATACATACATACATACATACATATATATATATATATATATATATTTGAATATATTATTTAGTGATGATAAGTATCATTTTTTTCAAAGAAGTCATTAATAATTGTAAGAATTTGTTATAGTTTTGATACCTTGTAAAAAATTTCCTTAGGGAAAAATTTACCCAAGACCAAGGAACTCAAGCACAAGCACAACAGTAGACCAAAAAGAGTATGATCAGAATGATGATGTGATATTCTGAGAAGAACCTCCTTATAGCAATATCGTGAGAATGCTCGAAATAACAGAATACAAAGTGATAGCAGAACTCAGAATAAATCTATTGATCGCAGGCCACTTCGAGGGGGTAACCTCCTTTGAGCAAGCTCAATACAATAAATTCGTCCGTGCCCATCAAGGGCCTCAACCTATTCTTATATACTGGGTACGATCTAGAAAAGTAATATTACCTATGCATGTGGGATAATAAAATAAACTCACGGGATGACTTACAAAGCATATGCGTCCAACAACTCTACTCTAACAAAATAAACAGAAGGAACACACAGGTTCCTAACATCCCCTCTCCCTTAGAAAAAAGCTTTGTCCTCAAAGCTTAAGGTGTGGAAATTGTTGTTGAATCTGAAGAAGGGGTTCCCAGGTAGCATCCTCTGGTTGCATGCCATGCCACTGAATCAAGACCTCAGAGATGGAGCGAGAGCGAAGCTGGCGAGTGCGCTGGTCAATGATTGCCACCGGCTCCAGGATAATGGATCCTTCCGTATCCATTTCAGGGAGAGTAGTTTGTGCTCTGACAGTGGTACCCAAAACTTTCTTTAGACAAGAAACATGAAAGACTGGATGAATGCGGGAAGAAGGAGGAAGTTCCAGTTTATAAGCAACTGAACCAATCTTCTGCAGAACCTGATAAGGCCCATAAAATTTTGGGGCCAGCTTATGACGCCCTTTCAGCTTTAGGGAGGATTGTTTGTATGGCTGTAGACGAAGAAAAACCATATCCCCAACTTGAAATGAGCGCTCAGAACGGTGTTGATCTGCTTGTTGTTTCATCCGATTACGGGCCATGTGAAGATTATCCTGTAAGGTACGAAGAATCTGATCCCTGCTGCGGAGAACTATGTCAACTTCCTGGACTGGTGAGCTGTTGGGAGTGTAGGGAAGGAGCACTGGAGGTGCCTGACCATAGACTGCTTCATATGGAGTCATTTTAGAGGCAGTGTGGTAAGAGGTATTGTACCACCATTCAGCTAAAGGGAGCCACTTGGCCCACTGATGTTGCTGTTCGGAAGTGAAGCAACGAAGATAAGTTTCCAAGCATTTATTGACAATTTCCGTTTGACCATCAGTTTGTGGGTGATAGCCCGAACTCATCTTCAGTTTGGTGCCAGTTTTCTGAAACAGTTCAGTCCAAAAATGACTGGTAAAAGTTGCATCACGATCAGAGACAATGGAAGAAGGGAGTCCATGAAGACGAAATATCTGGTCCATGAAGATTTGTGCAATAGAGGAGGCAGTATAGGGGTGGCTGAGGGCACAAAAATGACTATATTTCGAGAGACGATCAACCACAACCAAGATCACTGTCTTGCCACCGGATTTAGGAAGCCCTTCAATGAAATCCATAGAAATATCAGTCCAAATCCGTGTAGGGATGGGCAATGGTTCGAGCAAGCCAGGAAGGAGGGTCGTTTCACCCTTGTGGCGTTGGCAAGTATCACATTCAGCCACCATCTGTTGAATCGTCTGTTTCATTCCTTTCCAAAAGAAGTTTCTCCTTGCTCGCTCATAATTTTTGAGGAAGCCTGAGTGCCCTGCTGAAGGAGAAGCATGGAGTTCATAAAAAATAGCCTGATGTAGAGCTGGGTTCTGAGGAAGCACTAGCCGACCCTTGTATCGAAGAGAAGCACCATCCCAAGAGTAATGTGGTATAGCAGAAGGATTATTGGCTAGCTGGTGAATGATTTGAGATAAAGAAGAGTCACTGTCATAGCCCTGCTGAACAGACGCTAACCAATTGGGAATGGGCTTAGAAATAGCGGAAAGGGAAGCTTGATTATCAAATGTGCGAGAAAGAGCATCTGCCACAATATTCTCCTTACCCTTCTTGTAGGTGATCTCATAATCATACCCCATGAGTTTGCTGACCCATTTCTGTTGTGTAGGAGAGGATACCCGTTGTTCCAGGAAGTATTTCAGACTTTGGTGATCGGTTCTGATGCAAAAATGACTCCCTAAGAGGTATGGCCGCCACTTCTGTACAGCATGCAAAATAGCCATCATTTCTTTTTCATAAGTAGAGAGGGCTAGATTCTTACCAGAGAGGGCTTTGCTAGTGAACGCAATAGGATGGTCATCTTGCAGGAGAACAGCACCCAATCCATTGCCGCAAGCATCACTCTCAATAGTGAAGGGTTTGGAAAAATCTGGCATCGCGAGAACAGGTGTACTGCACATAGCCTGTTTCAGTTGTTCAAATGCAGTCTCAGCAACAGGGGTCCAGGAGAAGGCATCCTTTTTTAACAGAGCTGTCAATGGTGCTGCAATTTTCTCGTAATCTTTGACAAACTTGCGGTAGTAGCCAGTCAACCCCAAAAAACCCCGAAGGCTCTTGAGAGTTTTAGGATGCGGCCAAGTTTTCATGGCATCTATTTTTGTAGGATCCACCCGCACTCCATGGTGTGCAACAATATGCCCGAGATACTCCACTTCCTCCTGGCCAAACACACATTTAGATAGTTTTGCACAGAGTTGATGATCAGAGAGAAGTTGCAAGACAAGCTCCAGATGATGGAGATGCTCAGCCCAAGTTTTGCTATATATGAGGATATCATCAAAGAAGACGAGAATGAATTTCTGGAGGTATGGTCGAAATATGTTATTCATCACTGCCTGAAATGTTGAAGGAGCATTCGTGAGGCCAAAGGGCATGACTAAAAATTCATAGTGACCATCATGTGTGCGGAAGGCAGTTTTAGGTATATCCTCCTCATTAACCCGAATTTGATGATACCCAGAACGAAGATCTAACTTGGAGAAAAAATGAGCCCCATGAAGTTCATCAAGAAGTTCATCAACAACTGGAATGGGAAACTTGTCCTTTATAGTGAGATGATTAAGTGCTCAGAAATCAATGCAGAGTCGCCATGACCCATCTTTTTTGCGAACAAGCAGAACTGGAGAAGAAAAGGAACTGGTACTAGGGCGAATAATACCTTGCTTCAGTAAGTCACGGACAAGTATCTCGATTTTGGTCTTCTGATGAAATGGGTAGCGGTAGGGCCTGATGTTGGGCGGAACACTGCCAGGAAGGAGCTGAATACGGTGGTCCTCTGAACGAGAAGGAGGTAATCCCACAGGTTCAGCAAATATACCAGAATACTTGTCCAAAATGTGTTGGAGATCGGCAGGAGTGCTAGAGACTGCTGATGGCTGCATCTGAATGGAATGGAGCTGAGCGATGAGACCATGTGAATTCTTCTTAAGAAGTTTTTCCATACGGTGTGAACTGATGATGCTGAGAGACCCTGGTTGTAAGCCTTTCAAAGTGTGTTGGTGCCCCTCGGCTGAAAACTGCATCCAAAGTTTAGCAAAATCCCAGAGAATGGGGCTAAGAGTGCGTAACCATTGGGCACCCAAAACCACATCACAGCCACCTAAGGGTAAGGCAAACATGTCAGAGCGCATGTTATAATCTCCAATAGAGAGACGCACATTGCGACATTTCCCTTTACAAGGTAAAGTGCCCCCATTGGCAATCATGACTTCAAAGCTAGAGCAGGGATGGATAAAGCAATCAGCCTGTTTGGCTATTCGTGGATCAATGAAGTTATGAGTGCTACCAGAATCAATGAGTATAGTAAGAGGGATCTTCTTGAAGAAACCCTGGACCCGCATGGTTTGTGGAGTAGTGACTCCTGCCAAAGCATGGACAGATATCTCTGGTGGAGCTTCTGGGGAAGGAGGTTCAGGCTGGTGAGGCTCAACCTCAGCATCCACTGTTTCTTGAGCATCTACATATTCTTCCAGTTCCGGTGGAGAATCCACATCCAAGAGATAGAGCTTTTGTTGAACACATCTATGGCCCCGAGACCATTTCTCATCACAATTATAACAAAGCCCTTTGTCTCGCCTAACTCGCATCTCTGTTTCAGACAAGTGCTTGATCGGAGTAGTTCTGGGAGCTGGTATGACTGGAGGGTTGTGAGAACCTGTATTTCTGAATGGAACAAAAGTAGATCTGGAGCGTTGTAGAGCACTAATCTTGTCTTCCACTAACTTAGCCAACCCAAGGGCTTCCATCATTGTAGTAGGTCGAAACATTTTGACTTCTGAGCGAAGTGCATCCTTCAGACCACTGACAAAACAACTACGGAAGAATTCATCAGACAAGCCCTCTGTGTGATTAGCTAATTTTTCAAACTCTGTCTGGTATTCTCTTACAGTGCCTGTTTGACACAGTTTAGTGAGTGCTCCTGTGAAATCATCAAAGGAACTAGGGCCAAAGCGCTCCAAAATGAGGGTGCACAATTCGCTCCACGTTGGGCCTACATTAGCCTTGATGTACCAACGGAACCATTGAAGAGCTTCATGTTCCAAATGAAAAGATGCAAGGGAGACTTTGTGGTTATCCAAAGTATTATGCAAGCTGAAATACTGCTCTGCCCTATAGATCCATCCAGTCGGATCAGAACCATCGAAGCGTGGAAAATCAAGCTTTGGTCCACGGAAATTGCCAGAAGAGGACCCAGTATCTCCTGAATGGTTTCGGCTCATGGCTGACTGCTGAAAGTTAAGACCCAGAATTTTGTCATCCAGATCTTGAAGTTTGGTTTTGAGGGATGCAATTTCCTCTTCCATGATTTTTGCTCCTGTACGCGTAACAACCATAAAACAAGGTTTTTTTTTTTTTTTTTTTTTTTTTTTGAAATGGGTAGAAGATGAGAAACAAAAACTTTTTTAGTTACGGCAAACTTGGATTTGGGTAAAACTCATATAGGAAATGGGTGTTCGACGGGTGGTGGGAGACTATCTGGGGACAAGGGAAAAAGAAAAATGAGGGTTTCAAGGGTAGGGAGGCAAAATGAGGCGAACAGTCCAAGAGGGATAAGGGAGCAAAATGAGGAATTGAATCTTGTGGCTCAGTTTGGTGGCGATTGGATGAGAGGTGAAAAAGATAGGGCAAACCCTAAAATTAGATAAATGAGGGATTTAGGGCTTTGATATGTAAAATTTGGGGTTGGGAAGGAACCTGAAGGCCACGACAGAAAAAAAAATTTGATGTAATTTCCACCCAGCGAGCCCAAGAGAGTGCTCTGATACCAGATGAGAAGAACCTCCTTATAGCAATATCGTGAGAATGCTCGAAATAACAGAATACAAAGCGATAGCAGAACTCAGAATAAATCTACTGATCGCAGGCCACTTCGAGGGGGTAACCTCCTTTGAGCAAGCTCAATACAATAAATTCGTCCGTGCCCATCAAGGGCCTCAACCTATTCTTATATACTGGGTACGATCTAGAAAAGTAATATTACCTATGCATGTGGGATAATAAAATAAACTCACGGGACGACTTACAAAGCATATGCGTCCAACAACTCTCCTCTAACAAAATAAACAGAAGGAACACACAGGTTCCTAACATATTCATTCAATGTATAAGTACACTAGGAGTGGCTGTATAAAAAGGCCTCTAGAATGCTTCTAGAATGCCTACGAGTCAGCAACATGATAAGTCATACAACTAGGCACATGTCTACCAGGTGTGGGTTATCCTCTATTAAGCACAAGAGTAGGTGCAATGATGAGAGGATAAGCCTACAAAGGTGTAGTACACAAAATTATATTGTAGATACCATGTGCTAAAATAGGAGTGTGAATAACTATTTTGTCTATATGGAAACTCAATTAATTATGCAAACTCCAATATTGTAGACACCATGTGCTAAATCAAAGTTGCTTACTTTTGTGTTGTCAACATGACAACTCATAAAAGTATGAAAACTCCTAAGTGTCTCACCTAAGAAATAATAAAAGAATGCATAATAATAAAATAATGCATTTACCTAAGTAAACTTAAGTAAAGTGTAATAACTAAATAATTATTTACACCAACACTCCCCCTTAAATGTAACTTAAGGGAATGCACTTAAGCTTACAAAAGCTAGGATGAAATGCATGATGGGTCCTAGCTAGTAGGCCATGTTAGGTACCCATGTACATACTACAATGCAATCTCTCATAAAGCAGAGAAAGAGGGAAAACCTCATGAGAAAAACCCTCCCCCAAAAAGAGAGATGAAAAACAAGATGGATGGATGGATGTGTTAGAGTAAATAATTAATAATTATTTATTTATTTATTTACATAAGCTTACTTAAGTAAATACATGTAGGTAATAGTTGTAGTGATGAGTTGTTGACAACATGGGAGTTTGTTCCCTTCTAGCATGTTCCACCTTTTTGTAAAAGTGTGCTTAGTTGTCAACCTTATCTTCTACCACTTTCTAGCTTGTTCTACAAGCTTTCATGAGGCCTTTATATTTGGTCTCTCTCATTATATCTCACATCTCTTTTTCATTGTAAATATATTTTCTTTGTTTTGCAATATGTTCTCTCTCAAGTTCGTTTAGGGTTTTTCCAAGCTCCACCTCTTCCTTCTTGGTTTCCCTTCGACAAGTTATTTGCATACAGGTGATCTTGGCAAGCTATGGAGTTAGATTTCATCAACTCCTACATGGTATCAGAGCCTCCTTGTTTCTTCTTTCTTGAAGAATTTTTGAAGCCACAATTTGGAGACACAAACCCTAGTCTGTTGTGCATTTTTCTTCAATCTAGGGGAAGAGATTTTTTTCGAAGCACTTTGGGCCCAAACAAATGCTGCCATTAGATTTGAAAGGCCATTTAAAGTTAGGATTCATATAAAATTTTTCAATTTTGGAAACAAAGCTCTGGGAGGCAAATTTTTTTTGGTTGCAGGGCCTACCATACAGTTGTATGAACGAATTCTATATATATATATATATATATATATATATATACAGGGTGCACCATTGTGGCACCGCCTAGCAGCCATCACAGGGCTGCTTCTGCACCACCGACGCCTCACCAACACCAACCATGCCACCCTTGTAGCGCTCAGCCCCTGCCCTCACCTACATCCCTCCTTTCTAGTGGTACCCCCTATTCTCTCTACCGTAGAGCCACTGTTCCCTCTACTCCGCCAGGATTCCTCTATCGCTACTCATCTGCACTGCCTCTATGCTAGGGTTTCTCAACTCCGCTCCACTATGTCACCACTTTGTGGCCCCATAGCTACCTTAGCAGTTTGTGATAGTTGGCACCGTATTTTACATGATAGGTGGTACGGGGTGCCATGTTGGCACTTACCATGTGGCCCCCTACCATGTCAACTGTCGAGTCAGTATTTTGCCACGTGGCCCTACAACATGGCATGCCATGTGGCATCTTTTTTTGCTGCAATGGCTTGGAGGCCATCAAATTTTTTTTGTAGATTACTGATGTTAGCATGACATCACTACATCATCAGCCCTCCTGCACCTCTTCAGGGTCCATTTAAACTTACAATTTTTTTTGGCCATAACTTGAGCATATAGAGGTATTTTTTTTATTAGAAAGAAGCACCAGAAAGTTGGTTCCAAGACAGAGACATTGGTGTAGGTATTTTTAGGTTTTGATGCAATTTAGTTACTCATTTTTGCAGTTAAAGTTTGAAGTTCTATTTTTGACTCCGACATGCATATCTTTTGCATCCCATGTCCATTTTTTGAAAATGTTATATTTTGGGAAAGCTATTTTTGTCATCTTTTTAGAAATGCTATCATTTCCTTTTGATTCTACCCCATGCTCTTTCTATCATGTTTTTGGCATTTTTTTCTCTATGGTGGATATCTTGGGTGTTCTAGGTCCGAGGATCGTTTCCATAGCATGGGATCTTTTGTTTTGGGCTATACTATCTTTTGTATCAATTTTTTTTCCTTTTCTAATAATTGTAGCCATCATTTGTAAGCACTTTTATGTAAACGCACTGAGATAAAGTGTCATTCTTATATTTTTAGTTCATGAACATTATTTTGAGACAGTTGTACTTGCACTAGTTTTATAAAGCACCATGGGGGGGATAGTTGTCTGCTATTTTTGGCCTTCTTCCTTTTGTTTTCCCATGCAGCATCAGTGTGCCCATGTCTTTATAAGTGTTTGTACCTCTTCCCTCTCTTGTCATTCTTGGTTCTGTCTACAGAGGATATTGGCCCATCTTCTCAGTTGCCTGTCATCTCACCCCATCTGCATTATGGGGGGTTATTTTGGTGTTCTAATGCTTCTGTGGTTTGATGGTTTGATAGTGTGAGCTATGTATTTAGTGGTTGATCCTATATATGAGGCAATTGTAGTGGCTAGCTACCTATGCATTTTGGTGAGATGGATCATCTACCATATAGACATGCTCAATTCATGCCTTCTTCTTCCATGGAGGTTCTTCAGATTAGCAGTTTCTTTTCGATGACAAAATTTACGACTTCTTCATGATTTAATGATGCTCTTCATGATCACTCTTTTGTTCCTATTTTATAGAACATTTCTCTAGTTGGAGGCTTCTTCAGTCCTTCACTAGGTTACCTCTTTTTGGGGGAGGGTTTTTCCCACGTGGTTTTCTCTCTTTCCCCATTTTTAGAGGTTGTATTTTTTTGCATTGTACATGGGTACCTAACATGGCCTCATTGCCAGGACCCATTCTGCATTTCATCTTAGTTTTTGTGAGCTTAAGACATTCCACTAAGTTGCACTTAAGGGGGGGTGTTAGAGTTAATAATTAATAATTAATTATTTATTCTATTTACTTAAGCTTACTTAAGTAAATGCATATAGTTAATAGTTTTAGTGATGAGTTATTGACAACACAAGAGTTTGTTCCCTTCTAGCATGTTCCACCTTTTTGTGGAAGTGTGCTTAGTTGTCAACCTTATCTTCTAACACTTTCCAACTTGTTCTACAAGCTTCCATGAGGCATTTATATTCGGGCTCTCTCATTGTATCTCACATCTCTTTTTCATTGTAAATACATTTTCTTTGTTTTGCAATATGTTCTCTCTCAAGTCCATTTAGGGTTTTTTCAAGCTCCACCTCTTCCTTCTTAGTTTCCCTTCGACAAGTTATTTGCATGTAGGTGATCTTGGTGAGCTGTGGAGTTGGATTTCATCAACTCCTATAGGATGGAGTAATCAAGACCCCCCAATTATGACATACATCAAGTATATACAATAGATAAATATGAGAAGGAAAAAACCCCATAAGAGGAAAAAGTCCCCCCATAAAAGAAATGAAGAGTGCTGATTAGTGATAGATGCGTTGATGTAGAAGTTGATCTAGGATTGTTGAATAATGTTCCTCCCCTTCAGAATAAACAACATCATAGGTACATAAGAGATACTTCCCTTATGTGTAGAAAGAATTTTGATGATCAATGATGCCTCTAGAACCTGCTCAACTGTCCCTATGTTGATACTAACCATCGCCTCTTCCAATACTGCTGAAAAGAACATTGTCAGATCTAGCAAGGATGGATGTAGAACTTGTCCCAAAGAATTAATTGTCTCCTCAAATGATAAAGAGACCTCCTACAATTATTGTACATAAGAATCCACAATCACATCAACCTATGAAGACTGATGATGTAGAGTATGGGCAAGAGGGTTAGAGTGGGCCCTCACAACAACTGAAGAAGGATCTGCTTCATTAAAGAGAAGATGTAGATCATCAATGATGTCTCCTACATATTCTATGTGTGACTCCACAAAAAACTTGAAATATTTGTCAAGAAGTCATTCACTGATGCTAGAACTAGAAGACAAGGTGTACCATGTTGTGCTAGACCTATCACTATGGCAATGGATGAAGTATTCGCCTCAACAAAGACAAGATGAATATCATCGATGATGTCTCCCACATCTTCAATGTGAGAATCCACAAATAGACCTGCAATGGTTGGAAGGAAGTCGTCCCCATGAAGTTGAAGTAGGATGACATGGAGTATCCTATTGTACTGAATCCAAAGCATCTACGACTAGAATTGGATCAGTAGAATCAACAGGAGTTTCAGGAGGTGTGATCTCATCTGGAGTTGGAGGAACCATTACTGAAGCAACAAAAGATAGAATTCCATTTGGAAAAGGAGGAATTGTTGGATCTCCATATTCTTTCCAAAGAGCCATCCAAACATCATGAGGAAAAATTGCCAGTCTAAGAGGAGCAAATGATTCTTTACTCATACTGCTATACATAAAGTGAAGAAGAAGATGAAGATAATTGAATGAAGGTGGTATCTTCAAGTAGAGAGAAGGAATCACTTTCTGATGTTCTCTTAGATGATCAAGTATTAAAGCACTCCATTTCTAATAGTTCCTTTGTGTCAACTTTAGTCTTATACTAGACTGACATATGTGACAAGACTCCATGAGATCAATAAATATATGCACCCCCCAAAATGCAGAATAGCCACATGCCAATTTAGGGACTATTTTTGAAAGTAGTATTTCTGTCCATAGAAGCTTATAATCTAATTGTAGATCTATAAAGTAGAAAAAAATTATGAACTTTCAAAAAAAAAAAAAACATAGCCTGAATATATGTCTAGATGAGCCCGTACTAAGCATTTGAAGTGACAAAAATTGGGATTTGCAAGTTGCAAAAAAATTAGGAACAAAGATCTCAAACCACCTACACCAATGTGTAGAGCATGAAATTCTAGCCCAAAATAAAAAAAAAATACTCAAAGAAATGAGTCCATATGAGGGAGATATTGCTGTTTGAAAATCACCTCTATTGTCATTTTTCCTGAATCGTTGTTGTCACACCTCCAAAAATCAAAAGGCTCTAGATTTTGCATCATATGTCTAATTTGGATGAAAAAAAAATCCAGTTTGGGGGTTTTTGGACCTTTTGAATGTGATGCAAATATCTGATTTACACTAGCAAGTTTCAATCTTCAACTGCAAAAATCTCTCCTACTAGCTTGATGGCCAAAAATTTAGAGATCTAAGATGATCATACCAATTCTACAAATTGGGCCTTTGGGTGCTGGTTTGCAAAAAAAATTTGCCTCAAAATCAACAATTGCCTAGCATAGGCAAATTTATAGTCAAATTTCACCGAATCAACACTTTAGACGCAATTCTGAGGTATGCTCTTGCTCTAGATGCTCCCAATATCCACGGATTCTCCAACTTTGATTGAGGTATCCTCAAAGAGGTGAAGCAAGAATGGTCTCAAATGGCTATGTGAAGAGAAATTCCCCAAGCTCTGATACCATGTAAGAATTTGCCTTAGGGAAAAATTCACCCAAGACTAAAGAACTCAAGCACAAGCACAACAGTAGACCAAAAAGAGTATGATCAGAATGATGATATGATATTCATTCAATGTATAAGTACATTAGGAATGCCTGTATATGAAGGCCTTTGGGATGCTTATAGAATACCTAGGAGTCAGCAACATGATAAGTCATACAACCATGAACATATCCACCAAGTGTGGGTTATACTCCATTAAGCACAAGAGTAAGTGTGATGATGAGAGGATTAGCCTACAAAGGTGTAGCACACAAAATTATGTTGTAGACACCATGTGCTAAAATAGGAGTGTGAATAATTGTGTTGTCTACATGACAACTCAATTAATTATGAAAACTCCAGTGTTGTAGACACCATGTGTTGAATCAAAGTTGCTTATTTTTGTGTTGTCAACATGACAACTCATAAAAGTATGCAAACTCCTAAGTGTCTCATCTAAGAAATAATAAAATAATGCATTAACCTAAGTAAACTTAAGTAAAGTGTGAACAATAATGTTTGAATCAATGCAAAGACACTGAATAATTATTAGTAATTTAAGTAGATTAATATTAGGAGGGAGTCACGGTCATGAATGATTATGACTCCTTGTGACATTTTCCATGGGGAAGTCACAACCATTCATGATCATGACCCCCAATATTCATAATATGTTCATTGATGGCTATGGAAGAAATCAATCGATAACATTGGCATTGTATTTAATTTCAATAATCATTGACTCAATAAGATCAAATATTTTAAAGGCAAGAGCTTACAACACAATGGTAAATTGTGAGCCTCTTCTATGGGAGGTCTTCAGTTCGAATACACTTGAGCCTAATAAATAATAATAATTAACCAAAACATAATAATAATTACTCTTGGCTTCAACCTCTTACCAATAAAAAAAAAGATCAAATATTTTGTTCTTAATTGGTTATCAATAAAGTTATAGAAATCAAACATCTTATTATTTATATTATTAACAAAGTCAAAAATATTAAAAGTCATCAAGAGTATACATTAATAAGATATTAATAATTGTTTAATAGTTGTTCAGATTTAGTTATAAGTGTTTAGATTTATTATCTAGAAAAGATCCATATTTCTAATAAGAAAGATGTGTTAGTTTGTGGTGATTAGTGAAGGAAGTACTATACATACTCAAAAAAACAATTTGGGGCTATTTTATCAGCATTTTTGGGCCAACATTTTGTAACTAGTTTTAACCCAAAAGCAACAAAAAAACTTGTATAAAATGGCTTAGGGTTAGGGATTTCATAATGTGTGATGTGATAATTGCTTCTTGCGAGGGTATTGATTTGTAAAGGATTACAAATTGTAATCAAGTTGTAATAACTAGATAATAATAATATTGGACTCACTATTCAATGGACATAGCCTAGGGATTGGGTGAACCACGTTAAATCTTTGTGTTGTGTGTTCTCTTTTGTGTGATTTATTATTTTCTAATATTGATTATTTTTGCATGTAATTTTTTTAATTTGTGTCCATGGTTAATCCTATCAAGTGGTATCAGAGAAAGGTTATTTTTTAGTTATTCTCTACAGAAAAGTCTCACAATTGAGTGGGAGTCTCGTAGTTGACAGGAGGCAATAGAAATCAAGGGTAAGATGAAGGTTGAGAAGTTTCATAGGCAAAACTTTCATTTATAGAAAATGCAAATGGAGGTCTATCTTTATCAGAAGGATTTATGGAAGCCATTAGAATGAAAATCCAAGAAACATGGAACTGTGATAGATGAGCACTGTAAAATTTTAGATAGAAAGGCACTTGGAAGCATTTGATTATGTCTGGCATCATTGGTGACATTTAACATTACAAAAGAAAAGACGAAAAAAGAGTTGATGCAAAGCCTAGCAAAGTTGTATAAAAATCCCTCCACTTCAAATAAAGTATTTCTCATGAAGTGTTTATTTAATATGAAGATGGTAGAAGGTGGATCTTTTGCAGATCATTTAAATGAGTTTAATATAGTTACTAGTTAGTTATCTTATGTGAATGTCAATTTTGATGAACAAATTAGGGCTCTTTTGATTATGTGTTCTTTTCCTAAAAGTTGGAATGAATTGGTAATGGTTGAGTAATTCTATTTTTAGATCTAATACCCTAAAATTTGATGATGTGATTGGTATTATTCCGAGCAAGGAAAATCATAGGAAAACCCTAGGTGGATCTATATTAGGAAGTTCTTTGAATGCACAAAGCAAAGGTAGGACAAATGAGAGAGGAAGTAATTTTGGAAATTGTGGAAAGTCAAGAGGAGACTCAAAGGGAAAGAGGTCTCGATCTAGAGGATCAAGAGATTATTGGTATTGTGGAAAACTAGAGTATAAGAAGAAAGATTGTTGGACTTGAAAGAACAATGAAGGATAAAGGAGGAAAATGTTCTGAAGAGGATGCTTTGCTTCTTTCTATAGAAAGTGTTGATGATTCTTGGGTTTTAGATTTTGGAGCTTCAATATACTACACCCCATAGAAATTATTTTATTGGTTATGTCCAAGGAGATTTTGGGCTTGTTTATTTGGGGGTAATGAAACCTGTCAGATTTTTGGAAAGGGAAAAGTTAAGATTAAGCTGCAAAATGGGAATCATTGGCTACTACATAAGGCAATGCATGTTCCAAGGCTGAGTAGGAATTTAATTTCAGCATGGAAACTTGGTGATGAGGGTTAAATAGTTAATTTTAATGATAAAAATTGGAAGGTTTCAAAATGTTCGCTTGTAGTAGAAAAATGCGTGAAAATATATCCTTGTATAAGTCATATTGTTTCTTCTACTTTAATTGTTTTAGCAAAAAAAGAATCTTTAGGAATAGTTGTTGCAGTTGAGCAAGGAGAACAAAAAAATGTTGTAGGATATAGTGCTATGACATAATAGACTTGGGAACACGAGTGAGAAAGGTATGAAATTACTTCATTCAAAAAATTTTTTACTAGGTCTGAAATGTGTCAATATGGATTTCTGTGAAAGTTGTGTGTATGGAAAACAAAAGTGAATGAGTTTTGTGAAGAGTAGGAAGGAAAATAAAAGTAAGAAATTAGAGTTTGTGCATACAGATGTATCAGGACTAGCTCAGGCATCTTCCCTTGGTGACTCTCATTATTGTGTTACATTTATTGATGATGCAACTAAAAAAGTATGGGTTAACTTCCATAGATATAAATATGATGTATTTCAAAATTTTGAGAAATAGAAATTCTTGGTTGAAATGAGACTTGTAAGAGATTAAAATGTCTTAGATTTGATAATGGTGGTGACTATTGCATTCATGAATTTGAAGATTATTGCTCCACTAATGGTATTGGTAGATAGAAAACTATTCCAAGGATTCCATAGGAAAATTGAGTGGTTGAACGCATGAATATGATGATAATGGAGTGTGCAAGGAGCATGAGGTTACATGTTGGGCTGCCCTTAAACATGTGGGTGAAGGCTATCAATATTGTTGTATATTTGATTAATAGAGGTCCCTCTACTCCTTTATGATATGGTATTCTAGAGGAAGCATGAATTGGTAAGAAGGTGAGTTATTCCTTTCTCAACACCTTCAGTTGTGAATCATTTGCACATATAAATTCTAAAAATAGAACCAAGTTGGAAGCTAAGTCAAAGATATGTGAATTTGTTGGATATGTCATTGATGAACTTGGTTATAGGCTTTGGGATTTTAAAAATCATAAATTGTAAGAAACAAAGATGTCATATTCAATGAGAAAGTGGTGTACAAAGATTTGATGCAGCAACATGAGGAGAAAGAAAATGATTATGTAGTGTTGGATGATACTCCAAAAGATGATGTTCCAGCAATCCCTCATGCTCTGTATTAACCGCAACAATAAATACCACATACCCTAGTGAATGTTAGACAGTCAACAAGGCTAAGTAGACCTCGAGAAAGATTTTCTCCATCTTTGTACTCTATTTCAATAACTGATGCTAGTGAACCTAAATGTTATGATGATGTTGTGTAGGTGGATACTAAGATTCAGTGGGAGCCTGCAATGGTGGATACTCTATTTATGTAAGTTGCCTACAAGTGAAAGGGCTTTACAAAATATACAAGTTTAGAGGTTGAAAGAAGAGGATGGAGGTAAGAAAAGATTTAAATTCAAGTTAGTTGTAAAAGAATTTGCACAGAAAAGAAGCATTGATTTTGATGAGATAATTTCTTATCTTGTTAAAATCACTTCTATTTGTATTGTTTTAAATATTGTGGCTATTGAAGATTTGTATTTGGAGCAACTTGATATTAAAATAATATTTCTTCATGGTGATTTGGATGAAGAAATATACATGGTACAACCACAGGGATTTGAGGTCAAAGGTAAGGAGAACTTAGTGTGCAGATCGCAAAAAAGTTTATATGGCTTGAAGCAAACATCTTGGTAATGGTCTTTGAAATTTGATAGTTTTATGCATGAGCATGGAGACAATAGGTTCCATTTAGATCATTGTGTTTATTTTAAAGGGTTGAGTGATGACAACTACATTATTTTATGTTTATGTGTTGATGATATGCTTGTAGCTAGTTCTAACATGGATCACATTAAGGGGTTAAAATAATAGTTAGTACATTCATTTGCTATAAAGGATTTGGGGAAAGAAAAAAAAATCCTTGGCATGAGATTTGCAGAGATAGGAAGAACAAAAATGGCATTATCTTGAGTTGATTATATTGAGAAGGTATTGCAACATTTCACTATGGAGAATGCTAAAGTTGTTAGCACACCTTTACCTAATCATTTGAAGTTGACAAAGGAGATGTGTCGACAGACACAAGAAGAGGAGGATAAGGTGTCTAAGGTACCTTATGCTTTAGCTATAGAAGCTTGATGAATACTATGGTATGTACAAGGCCAGATATTGCACATGCAGTGGGAGTCATTAGTAGGTATATGAGTCATCCAGGGATTGAGCATTGGAATGCAGTTAAATGGGTTCTCATATATTTGAGAAGAACATCCAGTAAGTGTTTACCATTTGGGGCCTCTATTACTGGTTTAGAGGGCTATGTTGACTCAGATTTGGTAGGAGACATTAATACCAAGCATGGTACTATATGTTATGTATTTATTGTTGGTGGGGCAACAATGAATTGGGTTTCTAGGTTACAGAAGGTAAATGCTTTCTCCAGTAAACAGCTGGAGTATGTTCTTGCTACAGAGGTAGCCAAGGAGATGATATGGCTTTAGTTCAACCTAGAAGAATTGGGACACCCATAGAGGGATAATTATTTATTTACAGATAGCCAGAATGTCATTCATCTTCTAAAGAATTCTGATCTACATTCAAAGACAAAACACATGATGGACAGTTAAAGTTGGACAAGATACATATAGATGAAAGTCCAATAGATATGTTTACAAAGGTAGTGACAAGGGAGAAGTTGAACTCCTCTTTAGTTTCAGTTGGTCTTCTTGATTGAACTTAATAAAACTTTAAGAAACCCCCCTCCAGAAAATATATATATATTAGCGAATCTTTCATTATTTTGAAAAACCAAATTATTTTTATCAGCCCAAATATCTCAATTTTTTTTTTTAAATTTTAAATATTATTTACATTGGTGATTATTTTGCAATTATAATTTTTGAGTAGAAAATATTGGAAAATCTCAATAATAATAAGAGGTTCACTAATTGTCATGGAATATTACAAATCAAAATTGAACATGCTTTATCTTATGGAAATTATGAGGATAATTACATTATATTTTAAATCAATAGTGAAAATTAAATATTGGTAATATATCCCTAAAGTAACTAATAATTATGATAATTATTGGTGAGCTAATTTTAATTTCTTTGATAATATATAATATTTAGGTGAATCAAATCTAATCATGTATCGAATATTGTGGCAAATCTTTGAGTTTAAGTTTTTTAATAAAATAAATTACTGAGCAATTTTAAATATTTTAGAACTAAATTTAATAAAAATGTGGTGATCTAGGTTGCATTAAATCTTAAATTATTAGCCAAATTACTAGAATTTTTTTTTCCTAAAATTTGCAAAATTACGAATATTCACCACTAAAAAATACCCTAAAAAGTACAGTTGAGTCCAGGGTGGTTTGATCTAGTGGGAGCCTCATGGAGTAGCGACATTGCTACAGGATCAGTCTCCAAGTGGGAGATTGTTGTCTAGTGTGGAGTGTGGCCAGTCCCCAAGTGAGAGATTATTAGTTTGTGGTGACTGATCAGGGAAGTACTATACTTACTCCATAATTCCATAATTTAAGAATTATTATTCTATGATGGAATTTTTTTTCGTATATCCAATTTTATTAAAATTTAAAATTTATAGTCAACATTAAGAAAGTTCTACCATATAGAAAGAAAGTTTACATGCATTTTGATAAAGATATGCACAACAAACATCTTATCTAGAGCATGCAATGCTACTTACAAATACATTCATCTACATAAAGCAAATAAATCACTATATATATGGCACTTAAATGAAAAAAGTTTTCTTTACACTTTTATCCAATAACCAACACTCGACAACTGTTGATTTCTTCCACCCAACCAAGCTCACAATCCTATTATAGAAAACATACTAAAATCCAAAATAAACAATCTTTTTCCTTAAAATATAGAAATACTGAAACATTCACAAACCAAAATAATTTGCTTCCATCTTCCTAGATTGTAGGTTCCTCTATGTCAATCATCATGTTGAGTGTGATGTTGGGGTGTTGTTTTGGATCTTTCCCCATGAATGTTTAACATATAGTAACTTTTAGATAAAAACTTTTTTTACATTTAAATAATAAAATCTTCTCCACAGACTAACCAATTAACTCAACAAATATATAATATAAAATGTACTGAATAATGAAATTTAAAAAATAATCCTTTGACACTACTTATTTTTTATACTTTATTTCAATATCACTTTATATGATATTGTGGTTGAAATGAACCTTTCAAATTTCCAATCAATTGTAGATATCTATCTAATCTAGATGTGGAGCAGTAGAAACTATGAAGAAAGTAGGGGCATTTCATGATGCCCCAATCTGACATATTAAACAATTTGTAGCTGTCACATGATGGACTATAGTTGTAGTTGCACAATTCAAAAGTTTGGATTCCAACGGTACAATCTCATTCCCAAGTAACTAAAAAATCATACATCATAATATCACCATTTTTACACTACACGTTTCACTATTTAGGGTTGCTTTTACTCATTGTGGATGTGTCTTGCCGTGCACCCTCAAATATAAATATCAACATCAATATAAAAGCAATAAAAGAATATTCAAACAAGACAAAATAATTGAAATTAACACGAGGGAACGTACTTCCCGAGCTGTGAACAACTTGTCTCTAAGTACTTCGTTAAAATTCAACGAGGATTAAATTCATTAATAATAATAATAAATAATAAAAAGTACTTAGTTAGGGTTAAGATTCAACGATGGTTAAAATTCAACGAGGCAAAAAATTATTGAAAAGTTATCTAAAATATAAAATATTATTCAAATTATTTGTGCCAACACTTCCATTAAATAAATAAAGAGAGTGGGGCCATGCCTTGTTTTTTAAAATAATCTTCCCTCAACCAAATGAAATCTTCCTCCGTGCTTCGGTTTTTGATAAACATTTTGAATAGAATAATTAGAAGGTCAAACTACCGATTATTTTTTAATAAAATGTTTATATTTTATATTTTAATCCAATGTTTTTAGGAGCTCAAATCATGATTAATTGTCTGCTCTTTCAATCTAATGTTTATATTTTAATGTTTGATTATGTGAGAATGATTTTTTATTTTGTTCTTTACGATTGTTTTTGTTTCAAATTACTTTTATCTAATTTTTATTTTTTTATCGTCTTTTACCTTTGTTTAGTTTGATTTAGATTTAGGTATGTTATAATTTGATTGTCCCATTTCTTCACTTTTGTTTAGTTTGAAATTTGGTGGTGTGTTTTTGAACAAATTACAAAAGATATTTTTGAATATTAATGTTTATTAAAGAGAAATGTTTTAATTATATAGATATTGACATCTTTATTTTTACATTTTGAATATTAAATAGGTCTTAGTTTTTGGATAAACATTTTGAATTATGTAATAATCTATTGGAATTAGAAGTTCAAACCACAATCAATTATAGATTATTTAAATCTAATATATACTTTAATCTTTGATTATCGCTAGAAGTATTTTATTTTGTGGTGTAGAATTATGTGCTTCAAATCACTTTAACCTGAAATTTAATGCTTGAATTGAATCAATTTTCATTTAAAGTCTTTTACTTTTTTTAGTTTGATTTAGATGTTTATAATTTTTATTGTCATGTCTTATTCTTTCATTTTCATTTAGTTTGAGGTTTTGACATGGCAATGTCTCATTTCCTTAATTGGTAGGTTAGGAATCATTTCATATATGAGAGTATGTGTGCTTTTGATTAAAGTACTTAAATAGATACATAATTTGATTGCATAGATATTGATATCTCTACTTTTACTTTAGTGGTTCTGAACATGTTAAATAAATATACTTTTAAATAAATTAGGCTCTACACAATGAAAACAAATTAAAAAATCTTTAAAGTTTGTATTATAGATTAAAAAAATTAATCCATCACCACTCTTTCAGATAAGTTAATTTAGAATTATATAATAATAATAAAGATTAAGTGGAATGGATACTTTATACTTTGAAGGGAATAAAATCTATTTTACAATTTTAACTAAACAAATGCAAATTAGGAAAGCACAATTAACCTAGGTTTAAATAAGTTGGGTAGTATTGCACCTACAAACTCCACATCATTTTGAACTTATTTATTCTTGAATGTGTAATTTTTTGTTCTAGAATTTGAAAGTTTTGAATAGAATTAATTGTTAAGCCCTAGATTTTTTTCACATGATTATCGTTTAAGGTTGTGAAGATACTAAATGTTACTAAGCAGTTATATAAAAAATTTGCGACATTGATCAAGAGAATTTACTTTAGGAAAAGGGTATGTGCAAGATCATGGTGTGCCAAAAAGTGGCGATGTGAAAAAAATAGAGTTTGAAAACATCTAAAAGCGTTTCAAAATCTGCTTTGACTTTTTTTCACCCATCTTGATACCAAAGCTTAAAAGTTAGGAACAAGCCTTATTGAGTATCTGATTTCATATCGGATACTCGATATTATCAAATATTCGATTTCATATCGGATATTTGATAAAATATTGGATACCCAATACCTGTACTAAGATCTTTTTTAAAAATCGAGTGATGTTTGTTTCACACTACGTTTTTTGGCTTAAGCTCTAATATTTGATCAACGAACGAATACACGATATAGGTAAGTGTTTTAAGGTTTATTTTAATGTTTTTAATGAATTTTATTATAAATTTGTTAGTTTTAATTGAATTTGTTAAAAATTAGGTTTTTTAATAGAAATTGTTGAAATTTAGGTTGTTTTTAATAGAAATTATGTTTTGTGAATTAATAGGTATAATTGACCGAAATGATGATATTGAGGCAAAAAATACTATTGCTCGTAACCCCCCACCAAACGATCTAGTGGCCCCTCAAAATCATCCACCAAATGATCCCTTACCACCTCAAAACCCTCTTTAAATCGAAGCTTTGATATTTGAAAATCTCGCCAAATCGAGGGCTTTGCGAACCACATATAATACAGTACCCACATTGGCTCTTATGTTATCCATGTTAAACACCATAGTGGATTATATTGAAACACTTACCAATGAACAAAATGTCACTCATTGTTGACAAGATGCATGTCATGTTTGATGATGGGTTGGACTATGATGAGGTTGTGGCCCTCAATATAAGTAAAGATGATTTGGTTGCCCCTTTTTTGAACCCAAAAATCGGTTTACAAGTCAACTACAAATAGCCCAAACTATTGATTAAATGGTGCACAAATGACACTATATGTGCGAACTTTTGGGATCGTTGGTGGATGGTTTTTGACATCCCTCCACATAGCAATTTAGAGGTGCCATTTTATTTCCTTAGAAAATTGTATGCAGAATTTGTGTTGGGCCTCAAGGTGAACTATTGGAGCATGAAGCCCAACATGGGTGTAGGAGGAGGAGCTCCTTAGGATAGACCCTCTTCCTAGTGGAATAAAGCTGACACTTTTGTCCCCCCTATTGATTTCTCCCCCCCCTCCTCGAGTGTAGCATCCTGATATCATTACAAAGGCTAGCTCTCAGACTATTAGAGCCATCGATAGATTGAGTAGCCTATTGATATTCCAGGCTAGGTTAGTGATGCCTCCCCATGTTGATGATGTTGGTGTGAGTTCATCATCGACAAGCTCATCACATGTTTGTGTGCCCCATACTTGCATAACGTGCAAGAATATTTGTTTGGGTCCCATAGGTGATCTTTCTGAGTATCCATTTGTATTTGATGAGGATACACCAAACATATGTATAGAGGCTACAGACCCTGATGCGAGAGAGGAGGGGCATGCAGAGGCATGGACTCCTTCTGTGTCGGTATGTGTTTACATTTTTTTGATACAACATATGCAATTTAAAGTTAATCTTTATAATAGAGTAATTTTAATTTTTAAGCCATACTGACTTATACATGTATGTGATCCTCATTCATGTTTAGTTGATGACTGAGGAGGAGCTCAGACATGTTGATGATGCCACACTCTCGGCTATTTCATTTGGCCTTGAGACATCTACAGTACATTATGTTGTGTTCTCATTATTTTTTCTATTTGATATTGTAGCATATATGGTTTCTAATCTTTCTTTTTTCTTGTAGGTATCACCTATCCCTAGGGGACAAAGTGCAGGGGATGAGGTAGGACCCATTGAGAAAGGAAAGGTAATTAGGCACTTTCTATTTGATTAAATATCAATGCATTCTTGTAAAATGTTTGGGGTAATGAAATTTAATTACATTCTTTATTGTATAGGGTGTGGCTACTGGCAATAAGCCCATGCAAATTTCACGTCGTAGATGCTTTGGCATTTCCATTTGCACTGAGAGCCCCACTGTATATATAAGTATCATTTATTTTTTATTTTTTTTATTTTCATAAATAAATTCAAAACTAATTTATGTGATATTAACAACTAGCATTTTGTATCTCATAGGAAACACCTAGTGCACATGAGGTTGAACAATAGAGTTTTGTATCTTTGCTGATGAAACCATTATATCCTGAGGAGGAGTCCACACAGGTAAGTTGTAGTTTGAATTCTTGATTATATGTTATAAATTTAGTATGCCATGAATTATAATGTTATAGTTTAAGTTGTAGATTCATTTGACAAACATAATTCAACATACACAAGCCACAATTAGTGAGGTACAAGCATTGGCGAGGACATATGAGAGGACTCCTAACTAGCATAGGAGGTCGACGAGAGAGGTATTTATGATGAAAGTTTAATATTATAAATCTTCATTAAAAAAAGATCATTATACATTTGAGTAATTTAATGTTAGATAAAAAAAATCACACAAATTTAGTAGTCTAACTTTGGGTTTTCCTTTTTTTTTTTATGTAGGAGGCATCTGATCCACCTAGTGCAGTGAAGAGGTTGCATTTTGATCATCCACCAATAACCTAGGATAGTATAGTTTTCATAGTATGTGTCATGAGACATTTTGATATGACATATGCCATATTGTTTACATAAACATTGATAATATACACATTCTGATGGCATGATCAGCCACATTTTGTATATTGATCTATGTATTTTGATATATATTTGTGTAATTTGTTTATGGATACATGAACTTTGATATATATATAATAGAATAGATTTTTCTTCATTCTACTCCTTATTTAGTCTTTTATCTTCGTGTATGGATACTATTCATGATGTACCTACATTCCAATATCATAAAAAATATTAGTAACTTACTGTATTAAATAAGATAATAATTGGTTCACTGAATCATTATGAACAAAATAACATAAGAATTAAATATACATAATCGAGTATTCCAGGTAGGGTCCTCTCTCTATTTTAGGGTCTCCAATAGGGCTTCATGATCAACATTAGTAATAGTAAAAAGTTCTTTTACTTTTGGTCTCCCTTGATGCTTCAACAACTTTATATTTGTTGCTACAATAAGATGCAAATATATGAGAATTATTTTGTGATCCTGATAGTCTTCAAACATAAGAATTTCATTCCTTCTAAGCATGTATGTCCGTAACCATGTTCTAGCAACATCCACTGAACCAATAGGATATGTGAATCCATCATCATCTGTGATCAGTTCTGCAAGCTTTTGTTTACCTCTTACACAACATGCTAACCAATAATCTAATTTCTCATCATTCCCCTGTGGTGCAACCAACACAAAGACATGTCCTGGCTAAAGAAGATCTGATAGATGGTTATGCTCAAGTGAACTTTCCATGTCATCATTTTTGATAGAGGATATGATAGAAAATGGAGTAAGATAATGTGGAGCCCATGTGTCACCCACTCATTCAACTCACAGTTATCCCAATCACACTGAAAACAACTAGGACAAAAGAAAGCTAGCTGTCATGTCCAAATGGTCCATGTACTAGAATTAGAGCTCCAGAATGAATGCATTTTTTATGAGTCTCTCACTATAGCATAATCTGATCTATCACCTATGGACCCTTCCTCAACCAACCAAAAGAACCTGCATACTACTGAATCAAGAGTCCCCCCCGTGATAATGGTTTAAATTACACCAATCAATAATGCTACAAGCATCAAGAAGCTCTGCTCCTAAAATCTTCAATTGCTCCTTGACTAGAGCTCTCTTCACATATGCCCCTACTCCATCATGTTCCCCTTTCATATGGCCAGGCTCAAGAAACTCCAAATATGAGGCACCCCCCTCTCTACATGCATCCTACACAACCAATAAAACATGCGAGCATTCTTGAATTGACCTGTACAATTATCTGACCAAATGATGTCTATCGATAGAAATTGCATGCTCTTATAAAAAATCAAAATAATTCTCGAAGAAATGTTGCAGAAACTCGTGAGAGTGAGATCTATCATCATTCATATAAAAATGATACTCTCTAATAATCTTTTGATTATCTTTCGCACTATTAGGGGCATGTCTATTTGTTATGTGGATGAAAATAGCAATATGAATGGAGTTGTAATACTGAGATTGTGTCTCATTTTGAGGCTACAATGTGTAGTTCTTAGCAAAGTCAACAATTGATATAATAGTGCCAATGGGAAAAGTCTCCTTACACATTCTAAATTGTTGATCCAACCACTAAGACCTGTGACTATGTCTTGCATACTTGTAGAAAATATTTGTCTTGAAATCTGAAATAAAACTAGCCACACTAATTTCTTTTGCAACAAATTCACATCTAGAGCCCTCACCCCCACTCTTCAATGTGTATTTTACCATTTTATATACCTTTTTAAAACTATTGTCTTCCCAAGATCTTGTTTGCACCCCTCATGGAAACATGTGTCAAGCTTGGATAAGTCACCACATTTTGAACACTTCTCATTTAAGAAAACATTTCTATAAAAGAAACAACCATCAACTGTACAACATAAAAATTGATCTAGCAAGTCTCTTGATGATTTTGGAAGACCACTAGCACTACAATTCTCCAACATTTGTTTACTATGCAAAGTACAATGGATGGAGCGTAATAGTTCATGGTGCATAGAAAACTTGACATGATATTTGCATCATGTATTTCAAATTTTAAGTGGCACACAATAAAATAGCTTCAAAGATTTAAAAGCCCTTTGTGATATATGCAAATTTGGATGTCTCTCTCTAAATTGTTTGAACAACATAGTTTGACTTACCTCCAAATAATGTCTAGGATGTAGCGTGCTGTCTTTGATGCCAATTCTCAACTTTAACACATTTTTAGCATTAGGTGATACTCTTGAGCCAGACTGCCAAAATTGTGTGATTTCTTCCTTCACATCATCAGATAGCTTCTTATCAAAATGTGGAAGTCTCCCACCAAAAGCCCATGTTTTATTTTGAAGAGAATCATCAATTCTCTCTCATCTACTAAGTGCTCTTCTCAAAGTAGTATGATTTAGGTTCAAGTCAATACAAGTTGGTCTCATATATCTACCCTTTCTCAAATGATGACTTACTAAAGAGGTTGTAATAACCCTTCGAGCAGCTCTCTTATCCTTCTCCCTGCTATTTTTCCCAATACTATTAAGAGCACTGAAAAGATTCTTCACAATAATGGCATTTCTTTCCAATTTTTTTATTAACACGAATCTTCAATTTGGAAAGCATAGGTCTCATCTTTTTCATCTTTAATAAATTCATAAAAAGTTGACATTATTTCACCACTATCTTGTTTCCGAAAAACATCTTATATAGTTTTGAAGCCCATAACCAAATGGTTATTTCTAATTTTTTCCCTTCCGAATTGGTAACAATCGTTTCATCAATTTCAATTATCCATTTTTGTGTTCTAGAACCTTCATGTTGATTATATAATGTAAGGTTCCTGTGCATTGTCATGTTCGACATGGTCAATCATGCAATTTACATTATGACCTGGTAGCATTTCATTCTCCAAATTTTCATTCTCTAGATTTTCAATCCTGACATTATTGGTATCAATTGGTACATTTTCATTCTCCAACTGCACATATTCATTATCTGACTCACATTTAACATACCTTGTCTCTTCCTTTAGTGATTTAGCTTGTTCCTTTCCCTATATGTTGCAATGTCTTCATTCAATACTTTCCTTTTGCATTTAGCCTTTCAATGACTACTTCTACCCATTTAGATGACAATATCAGATGCCTAATGATATATTATCAAACCTTTTTCGATCATATGGGCTCCAAAAAGTCAGTGTTTCCAAAACCCATGAAAATGGCCCACAAAAAGCGATAATGTCTGGTCTGCAGTGATAGAATATGTTGGGAAAATCATATCATTATTATTGGGTATCCGATCTCATATTGGATACCTGATTTTAAATTGAATATACGATATCAGATCAGGTACTGGATATTGATTCCAAATTTTGGAGGGAATTATAGGCAATGTAAACAAATTTCATAACTATGTATGATTATTATATTATATTATCATTAAATATAATATAGTAATATATGTTATTATTATTATAACATATAAATATAATATATATGTGACTATTATGTTATATTATTATGATTTTTACTATTATTTTTAAATATAATAACGTTATATATGTTATTATTATTATGACCTATAAATATAATATATATATATATATATATGATTATTATATTATATTATTATGATTTTTACTATAATTATTAAATATAGCATGGACAACATATATTATTATTGTTATTATTATTATTATTATGACCTATGATCCATTTACTTGGTTCAAATGCTTTGAAAGGGGTCATAGGTTAACCTACGACCCCTCTTGATGCATTTCATTACAACATATGTACCTAGGGCCCTAGGGACACATTTGGTTGGTTCAAATGTGTCAAAACGGGTCATAGGTTAACCTATGACACCTCTTGATGAATTTCATAACAACATATGTTCCTAGGAGCCCTAGGGACCCATTTAGTTGGTTTGAATGCATCGAGAGAGGTCATAGGCTAACCTATGACCCCTCTTGACACACTTATTAACAATCAATGTCCCTAGGGGCCCTAGGACCCCTATGGATATTAAACTCGATGCATTTCATGACAACATATGTCCCTAGGGGCCCTAGGACCCCTAGGGATGCATTTGGTTGGTTCTAATGCATTGAGGGGGGTGATAGCTTAACCTATGACCCCTCTTGACACATTTCATGACAACATATGTCCCTAGGGACCTTAGGACCCTTAGGGATTGATTTGGTTGGTTTGAATGCGTCGAGAGGGGTCATAGGTTAACCTATGACCCCTCTTGATGTATTTCATGACAATGTATGTCCCTAGGGGCCCTAGGGACACATTTGGTTGGTTCGAATACATCAAAAGGGGTCATAGGTTAACCTATGACCCTTCTCGACACATTTAATGGAAAGGCATATCCCTAGGGGCCCTAGGACCCCTAGGGACCGATTTGGTCGGATTGAATATGTCGAGAGGGGTCATAGGTTAAACTATGACCCCTCTTGATGAATTTCATGACAACATATGTCCTTAGGGGCACTAGGACCCCTAAATATACATTTAGTTGGTTTGAATCATTGAGGGGGGTCATAGGTTAACCTATGACCCCTCTTGATGCATTTCATGACAACGTATGTCCCTATGGGTGCTAGGACCCGTAGGGACACATTTGGTTGGTTTGAATGCATCGAGAGGGGTCATAGGTTAACCTATGACTACTCTCAACGCATTTCATGACAACACATGTCCCTAGGGCCCCTATGGACCCATTTGATTGGTTCAAATGCATCGAGAGGGGTCATAGGTTAACATATGACCCCTCTCGATGCATTTCATGACAACAAATGTCCCTAGGGGCCCTAGGGGCCCTACTGACCCATTTGGTTGGTTTGAATGCATGGAGAGGGGTCATAGGTTAGCCTATGACCCCTCTTGATGCATTTCATGACAACATATGTCCCTAGAGGCCCTAAGACCCCTAAGGAAGCATTTGGTTGGTTCTAATGCATCGAGAGGGGTCATAAGTTAATCTATGACCCCTCTCCATGCATTGCATGACAACATATGTCCCTAGGGGCCCTAGGACCAACAAGGATGTACTTGGTTGGTTCTATTGTGTCGAGAGGGGTTGTGTTAGATTATGGTGACTGATCAGGAAAGTACTGTACATACTTCATAAATTTGTGGGTCATGGCCGACATTGTAGTCGACATATGGCCGACATGTTGTAACCCTAAAATAGATAAAATACTTGTATAAAAGGGTCTAGGGTTAGGTATTTTCATTATGATGTGATGCAAAATTGGTTCTTGTAGCGGTATTGAGCTGTAAGGGATTACGGATTGTAATCAGGTTGTAATCATTGGATTGTAATAAGATCAAACTTGTTGTTTGGTGGACGTAGCCCAAGGATTGGGTGAACCACGTTAAATCTTGGTGCCTTGTGTTCATTTTTGTGTGATCTATTATTTTATGTTATTGGTTATATTTGCATGTAGTTTTTATTTCTGTCTGTGGTTTATCCTAACAAGTGGTATCAAAGCCTAGTTGTTTTTCAGTTATCCTCTACAGGAAAGTTTCATAGTTGAGTGGGAGTCTCACAGTTGAGTGGGAGCAATGGAAAATGAGGGTAAGCTGAGGGTTGATAGGTTTAATGAGAAAAACTTCCAGTTATGGAAGATGCAAATGGAAGACTATCTTTATCAGAAGGATTTATGGAAGCCGTTGGAAGGAAAAGCCAAGAATCAAGGAACTATGTCAGATGTTGAATGGGATCTTTTGGATAGAAAGGCACTTGGAAGCATTCAGTTATGCTTGGCACCATTGGTGGAATTTAATATTACAAAAGCAAAGACGAAGGAAGACTTGATAAAAACCCTAGCAACATTGTATGAAAAGTCCTCCGCTTCAAACAAGGTATTTCTCATGAAGCATTTATTTAATGTGAAAATGGTAGAAGGTGGATCTGTTGCAAATCATTTAAATGAGTTTAATACTATTACTAGTCAATTATCTTCTCTGGATATCAATTTTGATGAAGAAATAAGGGCTCTCTTGATTTTGTGTTCTTTGCCTAAAAGCTAGAATGGCTTGGTAATGGTTGTGAGTAATTCTGTTCCTGGATCTAATACCCTAAAATATGATGATGTGATTGGTGTTGTTTTGAGTGAGGAAACTCATAGGAAATCCTCAGGTGGATCTACATCAAAAAGTGCTTTGAATGCACAAAGCAAGGGCAGAATGACTGAGAGAGGAAGTAACTCTAGAAATCGTGGGAAATCAAGAGGAAAGTCAAAGGGGAAAAGGTCTCAATCGAGAGGAACGAACGATTACTGGTACTGTAGGAAACTAGGTCATAAAAAGAAAGATTGTTGGAATCGCAAGAAAAATGAAGGAGATAAATCAGATGGAGACAAGGAGGCAAATGTAGTAAGTAACAAATCCAAAGAGGATGCTTTGCTTCTATCTTTAGAAAGTGTTGATGATTCATGGGTTTTAGATTCTGGTGCTTCATTTCATGCTACACCTCATAGAAGTTATTTCATTGATTATGTCCAAGGGGATTTTGGGCTTGTTTATTTGGGGGATAATGAACCCTGTCAAATTGTTGGAAAGGGAAAAATTAAGATTAAGTTGTAGAATGGGAATCATTGGCTACTACATGAGGTAAGACATGTTCCAAGGCTGAGTAGGAATTTAATTTCAGTAGGGAAACTCAGTGATGAGGGTTATATAGTTACTATTAATGATAAAAATTGGAAATTTTCAAAAGGTTCCCTTGTAGTAGCAAAAGGTGTGAAAGTAGGCACCTTATATCTTTGTACAGGTCATATTGTTCCTTCTACTTTGGTTGTTTCAGAGAAAAATGAATGGTCAGGAACAATTGTTGCAGTTGAGCAGGGAGAACAAATAGTTATTGTAGATGTTGATACAACACTGTGGCACAAAAAACTTGGGCACATGAGTGAGAAAGGTATGAAAGTAAATGTGTTAATATGGATTTCTGTGAAAGTTGTGTGTATGGAAAATAAAAGAGAGTGAGTTTTGTAAAGACTGAGAAGGAAAACAAAAAGGAGAAATTAGAGCTTGTGCATACAGATTTATGGGGACTAGCTCAGGTATCTTCCCTTGGTGGCTCTCATTATTATGTTACATTTATTGATGATGCAACTAGAAAAGTATGGGTTTATTTCCTTAGACAGAAATTTGATGTATTTCAAACTTTTAGGAAATGGAAATGCTTGGTTGAAAATAAGATTGGTAAGAAATTAAAATGTCTCAGATCTGATAATGGTGGTGAGTGTTGCAGTCATGAATTTGAAGATTATCGCTCCTCTAATGGTATTCATACACAAAAAATTGTTCCAAGGACTCCATAGGAAAATGGAGTGGCCGAATGCATGAATAGGACTATAATAGAGCGTGCAAGGAGCATTAGGTTGCATGTTGGGTTGCACTTACACATGTGGGTGGAGGCTATCAATACTACAATATATTTGATTAATAGAGGTCCCTCTACTCCTTTGGGTTGTGGTATTCCAGAGGAAGCATGGACTGGTAAGAAGGTGAGTTATTCTTTTCTCAAGACCTTCGGTTGTGAAGCTTTTGCTCATATAGACTCTAAAAATAGAACCAAGCTAGAAGCTAAATCAAAGAAATGTGTCTTTGTTGGATATGGCATTATTGAATTTGGTTATAGGCTTTGGAATTTTGAAAATCATAAAATTGTAAGAAGTTGGGATGTCATATTCAATGAGAAAGTGTTGTACAAAGATCTGTTGCAACAACATGAGAAGAAAGAAGATGATTATGTAGTGTCGGATGATACTCCAAAAGCTAATGTTCTAGCCATTCCTCATGATGTGCAATAACTGCAACAACAAATACCACACACACCGATGAATGTTAGATGGTCAACGAGGCAAATTAGACCTCCACAAAGATTTTCTCCCTCTTTGAATTCTATTTTACTTACTGATGCTGGTGAACTTGAAAGTTATGATGAAGTTGTGCAGGTGGATACTAAGATTTAGTGGGAGTTTGCAATGAAAGAGGAAATGGACTCTTTGCTGAAGAATAAGACATGGGATTTGTCCAAGTTGCCTGCAGGTAAAAAGGCTTTACAGAATAAGTAGGTTTACAGGTTGAAAGAAGAGGAAGGACGTAAGAAAAGATTTAAGGCTAGGTTAGTTGTAAAAGGATTTGCACAAAAAAAGAGAATTGATTTTGATGAGATATTTTCTCCTGTTGTTAAAATGACTTCTATCCGTACTATTTTAAGTCTTGTGGCTACTGAATGTTTGCATTTAGAGTAGCTAGATGTTAAAACAACCTTCCTTCATGGTTATTTGGATGAAGAAATTTATATGGCTCAGCCATGGGGATTTGAGGTCAAAGGTAAGGAGAACTTAGTGTGCAAATTGAAGAAAACTTTATATGGCTTGAAGCAAGCACCTCGTCAATGGTATCTGAAATTTGACAAGTTTATGCATGAGGATGGTTATAATAGGTGTCATTTAGATTATTATGTTTATTTTAAGAGGTTGGATGATGACAGCTACATTATTTTATGTTTATATGTTGATGATATGCTTGTAATTGGGTCTAACATGGATCATATTAAGGGGCTGAAACGCTAGTTAGCACATGCATTTTCTATGAAGGATTTGGGGGCAGAAAAAAAAATCCTTGGTATGAAGATTTGCAAAGATAGGAAGAACAGAACATTGACGCTATCTCAGGCTAATTATGTTGAGAAGGTGTTGCGACATTTCTCTATGGAGAATGCTAAAGCTGTAAGCACACCTTTACCTGGTCATTTGAAGTTGAATAAGGAGATGTGTCCTAAGACATAGGAAGAGGAGGATAAGATGTCCAAGGTACCCTATGCTTCAACTATAGGAAGCTTGATGTATGCTATGGTATGCACTAGGCCAGATATTGCACATGCAGTGGGAGTCGTTAGCAGGTATATGAGTCATCCAAGATTTGAGCATTGGAATGTTGTCAAGTGGATTCTTAGATATTTGAGAGGAACATCCAATAAGTGTTTACACTTTGGGGTCTCTACTACTGATTTACAAGGCTATGTTGACTCACATTTGGCAGGGGATATTGGTACCAGGCAGAGTACTACAAGTTATGTCTTTACTGTTGTTGGGGCAGCTGTGAGCTGGGTTTCTAGGTTATAGAAGATTAATGCTCTATCCACTATAGAGGCAGAGTATGTTGCTGCTACAGAGGTAGCCAAGGAGATGATATGGCTTCAGCTCTTCTTGAAAGAATTGGGACATCCTCATAAGGATAATTATTTGTTCATAGATAGTCAGAGTGCCATTCATCTTGCAAAGAATTCAGCTCTACATTCTAAGACCAAACACATACAATTGTGGTACCATTTTATTTGGTCAGTTTTGGAGGATGGGCAATTAAAGCTGGAGAAGATACATACAAATGATAATCTAGCAGATATGTTGACAAAGGTTGTAACAAGGGAGAAGCTAAACTCCTCTTCAGCTTTGGCTAGTCTTTTAGACTGAACATGAATAAAAGAACAACAGAGTCCAGGGTGGTTTGATCCAGTGGGAGCCCCATGTGGTAGTGGTATTGCTACATGATCAATCTCCAAGTGGGATATTGTTGTTTAGTGTAGAGCTTAATCAGTCCCCAAGTGGGAGATTGTTAGATTATGGTGACTGATCAGGAAAGTACTGTACATACTTCATAAATTTTTGGGCTATGGCCGACGTTGTAGCCGACATATTATGGCCGACATATGGCCGACATGTTGTAACCCTAAAATGGATAAAATACTTGTATAAAAGGGTCTAGGGTTAGGTATTTTCATTATGATGTGATGTGAAATTGGTTCTTGCGGCGGTATTGAGTTGTAAGGGATTACAGATTGTAATCAGGTTATAATCACTAGATTGTAATAAGATCGAACTTGATGTTTGGTGGACGTAGCCCAGGGATTGGGTGAACCACGTTAAATCTTGGTACCTTGTGTTCATTTCTGTGTGATCTATTATTTTATGTTATTGGTTATATTTGCATGTATTTTTTATTTCTGTCCGTGGTTTATCCTAATAGGTTGTAGGTTAACCTATGACCCCTCTTGACACATTTCATGACAATGTGTGTCCCTAGGGGCCCTAGGATCCCTAGGGATGCATTTGGTTGGTTCAAATGCATCGAGAAGGGTCATAGATTAACCTATGACACCGCTCAACACATTTCATGACAATGTATGTCCCTAGGGCCCCTAGGGCCCCTAGGAACCCATTTGGTTGGTTTGAATACATCAAGAGGGGTGATAGGTTAACTTATGACCCCTCTCTATGCATTTCATGACAACATATGTCCCTAGGTGCCCTAGGACCCCTAGGGATGCATTTGGTTGGTTCTAATGCATCGAGAGGGGTCATAGGTTAACCTATGACCCCTTTCGACGCATTTTATGACAACATATGTCCCTAGGGTCCCTAGGGATGGATTTGTTTGGTTCTAATGTGTCGAGAGGGGTCATAGGTTAATCTATAACCCCTCTCGATGCATTTTATGACAATATATGTCCCTAGGGGCCCTAAGACCCCTAGGGATGCATTTGGTTGGTTTGAATGCATCAAGAGGGGCATCATATGTTGCCATGAAATGTGTCAAGAGACCTATGACCCCTCTCAATGCATTTCATGACAACATATGTCCCTAGTTTCCCTAGGGCCCCTAGGGACACATTTGGTTGGTTCGAATGCATTAACCTATGACCCCTCTCAATGCATTTTCTGACAACATATGTCCCTAGTGGCCCTAGAGCCCCTAGGGACACATTTGGTTAGTTCGAATATGTCAAGAGGGGTCATAGGTTAACCTATGACCCCTCTCGATGCATTTCATGACAACATATTTCCCTAGGAGCTGCCCCTAGCGACAAACGTTGTCATGAAATGCATCAAGCCTTGTTGAATTTCATGACAACGAATGTCCCTAGGGGCCCCACAATTGATTGGTTCCAATGCAATGAGAGGGGTCATAGGTTAATCTATGTCCCCCATTGACACATTTCATGAGAACATATGTCCCTAGGAGCCCTAGGACCCCTAGGGATGCATTTGGTTGGTTCTAATGCATCGAGAGGGGTCATAGGTTAATGTATGACCCCTCTTGACACATTTCATGACAACATATGTCCCTAGGGGCCCTAGCACCCCTAGGGACACATTTGGTTCGTTCAAATGCATCGAGAGGGGTCATAGGTTAATCTATGACCCCTCTCGATGCATTTCATGACATCATATGTCCCTAGGGGACCTAGGGCACCTAGGGACTGATTTGGTTGGTTCAAATTGATGCATTTCATGACAACATATGTCCCTAGGGTCTGTAGGGCCCTTAGGGATGCATTTGGTTGGTTCAAATGCATCGAGAGGGGTCATAGGTTCTCTCAACGCATTTCATGACAACATATATCCCTAAGGCCCCTAGGGACCTATTGGGAATGCATTGAAAGGGGTCACTAGGAGCCCTAAGGACATATGTTGTCATGAAATACGTCCTTTCGATGCATTTCATGACAATATTATATTTAATAATAATATAATACCGTATATTTTAATATAATAATAATATAATACTTTATATTTTAATATAATAATATATTACTAGATATTTTATTTAATAATAATAATATTTATCATATATATTACTATATTATATTTGGTTATAATAATAATAATCATACATATTACTATATATGATAATAATTATAATCATATATAATAATAATAGTTACTAATAATAATCATAATCATACGTAATAATAATAATGCCCACACTTCCCAAATTTTCATTTCCCTTTAAAATTTCTTTCTAAAATTTCACTCTAAAATTTCCCTCCAAAATTTTCAATGTGGGTTGTTTCCCTCCCAATTGGAAAATTTAGACTTTTTGGATACCTGATTTCATATCGTGTATCTGATCTGTAATCAGATACCCAATTTGAAATTAGGTATCTGATTAGGCTTGGTATTTACCAAACCTATTTGGTCAACCCAAAAAACGTGTTTGAGAAGGGTTTCACTGTAATCAGATACCCAATTTGAAATCAGGTATCTGATTAGGCTTGGTATTTACCAAACCTATTTGGTCAACCCAAAAAACGTGTTTGAGAAGGGTTTCACTGACACTCAGACTTCGAGTAGCCATTTGACAATATTATTTTCATCGAAATTGAATGAAACAAAAAGGGTTTTTATAACACTCTCAAAATTCCATTGATATAATTGCTGTCAAATTCTAAGTTCAATAAGTATTTATTAGTTAATTTTCAATGAAGATGATTGTAAAGTTTTGATTGACATATTGATTGAAAAATAGCTATAGTTTTCAAATGATATAAAATTTTTGAAATCCAAATATTGCGTCAAATTCTATGCTTTGCCTAGTATAAGGAAAATAAAAATAAAAATTAAATTGGTAAATTTTTCAATTTTTAAGGTTGTCAAACACAGGAGTGTTTTATTCTGAAAAAATTTTAGTAGAAAATTCATATTTAATTATTTATTTGGAATAAAAATACCCAAAAATATGCATCACATCTAGGCATGAGTCTACTTTTTATATTTATAATTATATTAAAAAATATTTTCATTTGATTTTGATTAAGGTGGTCGGACATACACCTACTTTTTATTTTCGCCCTGAAATTTTCATAATACTGCATCAAAATCCAAAATTTTGACCAATCAATTTGTTTTCCCTCCAAATAAGGCCTAGTAGTTTAGAAACTATATTCAATTTTCTATAGATTATTTTCTTTAAAAAAATTTATATAAAGTCCATAACCACTTTAAAATTATGTGTCAAGTTGACATAAGCCTAATTTGCTAGTTTTTTACTACCACTTAAGGCCATAGTTCGGTTGACCATGATCTTGCACATACCCAAAATGACCTTTATTGATTACATCAAATTTCTTTCACAATGTCATAGCTTGAAAAAAAAATATTGGTTTTCTTGTAGAGTGGAAAGGGAGTTCCATGTGTCACGTCTTCATCATAGAGAAGAATTAAGGGTTTTTGCAACCTCACAAGGTAGAGGGATATTAGCCAATATTAGGGTGCATTATTGTTATATAATGTCAAGTAATAGGTAAATAAATAAAATATTTTTGCATTCTCACAATAATTTATTAGAATGTTTAAATTTAGTTGTGAAGCATCATGAAAGTTTGTGAGGGGTTAAATAAAATATTTTTACAACCAAAAAAATTAGAAGTGATAATCAAAATGAATTTTAAAGATGCATAGGGTTTCCTAAGGGTTACAATTAGATATGCTCTACTTTCCAAGTGCCATGGGTATTAATAACTATTATTTAATTATTCTCCATGTGCCCTCACTACTTTTTGATGTTGACAAACTATTATTAAATGTCTAAAAATTAAAGTATTCACCAAATTTGAGGTAGAATTAAGATTTGGATTCTTTGATATTCATCATTAAGATATCATATTTGGTATCAAGAGTATTGATCTTCCACACTATCAACATATGATATTCACCAATTACTCGAAAAGGGTTTTGATATCAAGAGTATTGGTCTCTTAGAATATTGACATCCGATATTCAACAAGTACTCAACTAAGGTGTGATATCACATAATACAAGTTATTGTAAGATAATCACCTTATAGTATCTTTTGCAAATATAGGTGACATCATTTGGAATTCATCACTTCCATATAATGCACACAAGGGGTAGGCCCATTAAATCACATAGACACAAGATATATTCATGAATTATAGTCCTCTTGATCGCTACAATAAAACTGAGATCACTAAAGGATAACCAAATAACATCCTCAGTCTTCTCCCTCTCTTTCAAGGTTGTCTTTAATGAAATATTAGTCTTCCTCTAAATTTCATATCAGTCATCATTGTCCCACAAGAACATACTAGAAGAAAATATCAAAGCATATATCTTGTAGTACATATAAATATACAAAAAAAGAATGTTAGTAATTTAACTCATGCACTAAAATAATACTCGACGAAGTAAAAAGTTAGAACCTTTCATATTCTTATGTAGTCATTTATATGTAGACTCTATTGACCTCTTAGTCTGGCACTACTAGCCACTTATATGAGATTTACTCGTCTCTTGCATTAACACGATAGGTTTATTACTCATATGGTCATTTATACATTGATACTCTCAATCCCTATACTAGTACTCAACCATTTGTATAGAGTTGAGGATCATCCTTATACTAACACTTTAGAAACTCAAGTAAGAAACATATTAATCTCTTTAATATGTATTTCTAAGTACCATTCTTGAATTATTATAAATGTCTATGATTCACTATTTCAAATTATATATAGACTACATTATAATATAAAAAGTGCTCAATATATTTATTGATTTACTTTAATAATGTATTGAAATATACTTTACCTTAATTTCCCTTTGGGATCACTTTCCAATACTCTTGCCACCTTATACATAACAAAATGGTTGAATGGTTGATATGATCAAGATCTTCAGAGATTAACGCTATCTGTTTCTTTAGATGAATTTGTCAGTCTCCTTCTAAATGCTTCATTTTCCTACATTCTTGAAAGAAAAGATCAAGACACATAACTCTTATAAAAAATAAAAATAAGAAAAAGAGATAAATAGTTTGCATATTGAAATGATTCCCTAATTGGACAATCTCTCATTCGTCCCTTTTTAAGATATAATACTATGTTATTATGATGGTCTTTCATAAATTGCTGATGACAATAACGCCCAATAAATAAATCTCAAACATTACATGCATCTCCATAAGGACTTCTTGAACCATGATATCCAATACAAACTCTCATTCACTGGTATTTTGATGAATGCTTTATGATTTGTTCTAAAATTCCATTTTGGCACAGGCTGGTCGAACTTTAAACTTGCCATTACATTTCACCAAAAGTTTCCAAAACCTTTTCAACAAATTCCTTGTGTCATACATATTCTATATTTGCTTCTTTCATGAGGTCACATTACTTTGAGGGATCTTGTTTAATAGTTTGAACACTTGTATATAATTCCTTATGGTTATGCCTTTACAGGCTGTCCACACTCTGTTTTGGGGCTTCTATTATAACATGGACTGTCCATAGACACGATTGGGGCTCTCTATATACATTTACATTGATTCTATTGAAGCAACTATATCTTAATAGAGTTTGTGTAACAACCATTTTGTAAAGGAACTATGCGAAACTAGTGATTGATATATAGGAGTTCATCAACTCAGACACAAAATTCCTTAGACCATGAATCAACTAGCAACAACCCACTACTCTTAACACTTGGTATATAATCAACAACTCCTCTTTCTTTACGCCGGTCGAGCTTCAACCTCTCCTCGTGACATGTAAAGTGTCCTCCTTCGTAGTAATCATCCTGATAATAAAAATAACAGTGTTTGTCCAATGAGAGCAATGTTTCTGGATTAGATTGTGTGAGTTTGTTTTAGCATCAACGATTCGGATCATACTACATGATCCATCATCAGGATGAGAGAACATCAGAATATGAAATGTGCAGACCAGGAAACCACAAGCAGTCCTAAAAAGAGAGGGAAGGAAGGGCACAAAAACCAAGAAGACCAAACGGACGCTTCAATTTTATCTATCCGATAGCCTCTCTATTCACCATCTTTATCATATGGTTCAGCATATACCTATTCATCTTTATTATTTTCAAGTATATATTTAGCAGATTGAAAGATAACTGTATAAGTTTGTTGGCAATACAACAGCTGAAACATTTAGATGGCGCAACTCTTGGTTCTTTTAGTACTCATTATTGATAATTTGGTTGGATTTAAGTGGACCATTGACCTTTTTATTTTAAGGAGTTAAATATTTTCCATCATCAGGGCAAGGTCCGACAAGTGAAATACGGTTTGTTGATCTATATTGTCGTAAATTAATGTTATATCTTCATGAACGAAAATCACCTGCTTGTATATTTAAGCTATGATCTAATGCGTTCCAGTTAGGGAGGAACCATACAATCATGAAAAGCCATTTTTTGTTCTTTGGAAAAGACTTTCTTTGAATTATATTATCTATTGTTTGAGTAGTGATACAATGAGTTCTAACAGTTAAAGAGGTAACCACAAGAATCCTAATGTCAAACACAGGGATTTGTCCTTTGCTACTAAACCCCGCACACCTATTTCAAATGGTATATGCAATCCCTTGCTTGTCTAGTCTATATGAAAATCATTGGACATTCTTTGTATATGATGTAGGAAAGGCTTCTCTAATGTCAATACTAAAAATTTAGCATTTAAGAAAAAAAACTAAAACAGTAGAATCAAACAGACAAAGTCTACATGGGGGATGAAGACCCCTCCACCTATTAATGCGAGCATAAATTTTCTGAAATATAAACCAAGAGTACACCTTTTTTTTTCAAGAGAAAAGAAAGGGCAATGAGGAAAGAGGAAGATGATTTACAGCCTTTGTACTCGTGTATGGTATGCAACTATCACTATGGTGTTTCCTTGGGGTTGATTTTAATTTTTAGTTTTTAAGTGTAAAAAATTAAGGTATATAGCTTTATCTAGGCTTTTAAAGAGACCCTCCTTGGATAAGTTCAATAAATTGAGCAAGTAGAAATCTTGTTTTGTGGTTCTTTTTTTGTTGTGGTGTTGGTTTTTGTGTTCATGGTGGTTGCTCAATTTGTTCCTACTTGTTTGTTTTGGTTTTTAGCTACTGGCCTTGTTGTTTATGTTATGGTCTAAGGAAAAAATCGAACCACACCAAAATATGACTTTAATACAGTGAGAAATCACATATATGTTAGGATAAACCACGGACAGAAATAAAAACTACATGCAAATATAACCAATAACAGAAAATAATAGAACACACAGAAATGAACACAAGGCACCAAGATTTAACGTGGTTCACCCAATCCCTGGGCTACGTCCACCAAACAGCAAGTCCGATCTTATTACAATCCAGTGATTACAACCTGATTACAATCCGTAATCCCTTACAGCTCAATACCGCCGCAAGAACCAATTTCGTATCACCACATATATATCAAAATACCCAACCCTAAGCCCTTTTTATACAAGTATTAAACCACTTTAGGGTTATAACATGTCGGCCATATGTCGGCCATAATATGTCGGCTACCATGTCGATGTCGGCTACTTCCAAAAAAAAATTTTTTCGGGGCGATGCCCCGAACCCCACTATTTATGAAGTATGTACAGTACTTTCCTGATCAGTCACCACAATCTAACAATCTCCCACTTGGGGACTGATCAGGCTCCACACTAAACAACAATCTCCCACTTGGAGACTGATCCTGTAGCAATACAACTACCGCATGGGGCTCCCACTGGATCAAACCACCCTGGACTCTACTGTTCTTTTATTCACATTTAGTCTAAAAGACCAACTGAAGCTGAAGAGGAGTTCAGCTTCTCCCTTGTGACAACCTTTGTCAACATATCTGCTGAATTTTCATTGGTATGTATCTTCTCCAGCTTTAACTGTCCATCCTCCAAAACTGACCGAATGAAATGGTACCGCAACTGTATGTGTTTGGTCTTAGAATGCAGAGCTGAATTCTTAGCAAGATGAATGGCACTCTGACTATCTGTGAACAAAAAATTATCCTTCTGAGGATGTCCCAATTCTTCCAAGAAGAACTGAAGCCATATCATCTCTTTGGCGGCCTCTGTAGCAGCAACATACTCTGCCTCTGTAGTGGAGAGAGCATTAATCTTCTGTAGCCTAGAAACCCAGCTCACGGCTGCCCCACCAACAGTAAAGACATAACCTGTAGTACTTCGCCTGGTATCAATATCCCTAGCCAAATCTGAGTCAACATAGCCCTGTAAATCAGTAGTAGAGCCCCCAAAGTGTAAACACTTATTGGATGTTCCTCTCAAATATCTGAGAATCCACTTGACAGCATTCCAATGCTCAAAACCTGGATGACTCATATACCTGCTAACGACTCCCACTGCATGTGCAATATCTGGCCTAGTGCATACCATAGCATACATCAAACTTCCTACAGCTGAAGCATAGGGTACCTTGGACATCTTATCCTCCTCTTCTTGTGTCTTGGGACACATCTCCTTAGTCAATTTCAAATGACCAGGTAAAGGTGTGCTGACAGCTTTAGCATTCTCCATAGAGAAACGTTGCAACACCTTCTCAACATAATCAGCTTGAGATAGCGTCAATGTTCTGTTTTTCCTATCTCTGCAAATCTTCATACCAAGGATTTGTTTTGCTGCTCCCAAATCCTTCATAGCAAATGCATGTGCTAATTGGCGTTTCAGCCCCTTAATATGATCCATGTTAGACCCAGCTATAAGCATATCATCAACATATAAACATAAAATAATGTAGCTATCATCATCCAACCTCTTAAAATAAACACAGTAATCTGAATGACACCTATTATATCCATGCTCATGCATAAAACTGTCAAATTTCAGATACCATTGCCGAGGTGCTTGCTTCAGGCCATATAAACTTTTCTTCAATTTGCACACTAAGTTCTCCTTACCTTTGACCTCAAAACCCTGTGGCTGAGCCATATATATTTCTTCATCCAAATCACCATGAAGAAAGGCTGTTTTAACATCCATCTACTCTAAATGCAAATCTTCAGTAGCCACAAGACTTAAAACAGTACGAATAGAAGTCATTTTAACAACAGGAGAAAATATTTCATCAAAATCAATTCCTTTTTTCTGTGCAAATCCTTTTACAACTAACCTGGCCTTAAATCTTTTCTTACCTCCTTCCTCTTCTTTCAACCTGTAAACCCATTTATTCTGTAAAACCTTTTTACCTGCAGGCAACTTGCACAAATCCCATGTCTTATTTTTCAGCAAAGAGTCCATTTCATCTTTCATTGCAGACTCCCGCTGAATCTTAGTATCCACCTGCACAGCTTCATCATAACTTTCAGGTTCACCAGCATCAGTAAGTAAAATAGAATACAAAGAGGGAGAAAACCTTTGTGGAGGTCTAATTGGCCTTGTTGACCGTCTAACATTCACTGGTGTATGTGGTATTTGTTGTTGCGGTTGTTGCACATCATGAGGAATGGCTGGAACATCAGCTTTTGGAGTATCATCCAGCACTACATAATCATCTTCTTTCTTCTCATGTTGCTGCAACAGATCTTTGTACAACACTTTTTCATTGAATATGACATCTCGGCTTCTTATAATTTTATGATTTTCAAAATCCCAAAGCCTATAACCAAATTCATTAATGCCATATCCAACAAAGACACATTTCTTTGATTTAGCTTCTAGCTTGGTTCTATTTTCAGAGTCTATATGAGCAAAAGCTTCACAACCGAAGGTCTTAAGAAAAGAATAACTCACCTTCTTACCAGTCCATGCTTCCTCTGGAATACCACAGCCCAAAGGAGTAGAGGGACCTCTATTAATCAAATATACTGCAGTATTGACAGCCTCCGCCCACATGTGTAAGGGCAACCCAGCATGCAACCTCATGCTCCTTGCGTGCTCCATTATAGTCCTATTCATGCGTTCAGCCACTCCATTTTCCTGTGGAGTCCTTGGAACAATTTTTTGTCTACGAATACCATTAGTGGAGCAATAATCTTCAAATTGATGACTGCAATACTCACCACCATTATCAGATCTGAGACATTTTAATTTCTTACCAGTCTCATTTTCAACCAAGCATTTCCATTTCTTAAAAGTTTGAAATACATCAGATTTCTGTTTAAGGAAATAAACCCATACTTTTCTAGTTGCGTCATCAATAAATGTAACATAATAATGAGAGCCACCAAGGGAAGATACCTGAGCCGGTCCCCATACATCTGTATGCACAAGTTCTAATTTCTCCTTTTTGTTTTCCTTCCCTGTCTTTACAAAACTCACTCTTTTTTGTTTTCCATACACACAACTTTCACAGAAATCCATATTCACACATTTTAGACCTGGTAAAACTTTCCTTGAATGAAGTACTTTCATACCTTTCTCACTCATGTGCCCAAGTCTATTGTGCCACAGCGCTGTATCAGAATCCACAGCAGCTATTTGTTCTCCCTGCTCATCTGCAGTAATTGTTCCTGAATATTCATTTTTCTCTGAAACAATCAAAGTAGAAGGAACAATATGACCTGTACAAAGATATAAGGTGCCTACTTTCACACCTTTTGCTACTACAAGGGAACCTTTTGAAACTTTCCAATTTTTATCATTAAAAGTAACTACACAACCCTCATCACCGAGTTGCCCTGCTGAAATTAAATTCCTACTCAGCTTTGGAACATGTCTTACCTCATGTAGTAGCCAATGATTCCCATTCTACAACTTAATCTTAATTTTTCCCTTTCCAACAATCTGACAGGGTTCATTATCCCCCAAATAAACAAGCCCAAAATCCCCTTGGACATAATCAATGAAATAACCTCTATGAGGTGTAGCATGAAAAGAAGCACCAGAATCTAAAATCCATGAATCATCAACACTCTCTAAAGACAGAAGCAAAGCATCCTCTTCGGATTTGTTACTTACCACATTTGCCTCTTTGTCTCCATCTGATTTATCTCCTTCATTTTTCTTTCGAGTCCAGCAATCTTTCTTTTTGTGCCCTGGTTTCCCACAGTACCAGCAATCATTTGGTCCTCTCGATTGAGACCTCCTCCCCTTTGACTTTCCTCTTGATTTCCCACGATTTCCAGAGTTACTTCCTCTTTCAGTCGTTCTGCCCCTGCTTTGTGCATTTAAAGCACTTCCTGATGTAGATCCACCTGAGGATTTTCTACGAGTTTCCTCACTTAAAATAACACCGATCACATCATCATATTTTAGGGTACTAGATCCAGGAACAGAATTACTCACCGCCATTACCAAGCCATTCCAGCTTTCAGGCAAAGAACACAAAATCAAGAGAGCCCTAATTTCTTCATCAAAATTGATACCCACAGAAGATAATTGACTAGTAATAGTATTAAACTCATTTAAATGATCTGCAACAGATCCACCTTCTGCCATTTTCATATTAAATAAACGCTTCATGAGAAATACCTTATTTGAAGCGGAGGGCTTTTCATACAGTGTCGCTAGGGTTTTCATCAAATCTTCTGTCGTCTTTGCTTTTGTAATATTAAATGCCACCGATGGTGCCAAGCATAACCGAATGCTTCCAAGTGCCTTTCTGTCCAAAAGATCCCATTCAGCCTCTGACATAGTTCCCTGATTCTTGGCTTTTCCTTCCAACGGCTTCCACAAATCCTTCTGATATAAATAGTCTTCCATTTGCATCTTCCATAACTGGAAGTTCTGCCCATTAAACCTATCAACCCTCAGCTTACCATCATCTGCCATTGCTCCCACTCAACCGTGAGACTCCCACTTAACCGTGAGACTTTCCTGCAGAGGATAACTGAGAAACAACTAGGCTCTGATACCACTTGTTAGGATAAACCACGGATAGAAATAAAAACTACATGCAAATATAACCAATAACAGAAAATAATAGAACACACAGAAATGAACACAAGGCACCAAGATTTAACGTGGTTCACCCAATCCCTGGGCTACGTCCACCAAACAGCAAGTCCGATCTTATTACAATCCAGTGATTACAACCTGATTACAATCCGTAATCCCTTACAGCTCAATACCGCCGCAAGAACCAATTTCGTATCACCACATATATATCAAAATACCCAACCCTAAGCCCTTTTTATACAAGTATTAAACCGCTTTAGGGTTATAACATGTCGGCCATATGTCGGCCATAATATGTCGGCTACCATGTCGATGTCGGCTACTTCCAAAAAAAAAATTTTTCGGGGCGATGCCCCGAACCCCACTATTTATGAAGTATGTACAGTACTTTCCTGATCAGTCACCACAATCTAACAATCTCCCACTTGGGGACTGATCAGGCTCCACACTAAACAACAATATATCGATTACAATTGACTCTTCATCTTATACATGAAGGTCTCTTTGAATCCCAAATGACGACCATTCACATTTCCAAATATACAATGCTTAATATTTTCATATGCATGCCTCTTCACATGATGTATGACACATGTCTTTTTTATATAGTATTAACTTAGATATTCTCACAAATGTCTCTTTTAGATGAAAGTTAAGAATCATAAAAAACATATCTCTTTTATAAGAGCAGAGATAAAGAGAGAAATCTATAACACTCCCTCTTAGCAAGAGATAAATCTTTAATGGGTAGGCACTCATATCTACAAGCAAAGATGATAATTTCACATAAGACATGTTATCTCATCATAACATAATTCGCCATAGTTATTTCATAAGCACATAAAATTAGAGTCATGGAGTCACAGACATGACTTTTCCCATGCCTACTTGTAGAGGGTGATCCACCATACCTACTCGCAAGAGGGTGGATGAAGGGCTTTCACCTAAAACTTCTCCCACTCTCTCTGAAGCTAAATAGTCTCTCTCTCTCAATATGATATTCTTTTAATAATGTGCCCTCTAGATTAGAATCAAGACTATAAATAGCATTGCATAATCTCTCACGATCTCATTGCATCCTCTTTGAAGTTTGATCTCAACACATATACACAATATTTGAGTAAGTGCAAATTAGCATTCATAAATGATACTCATAGACCTTTTTGAACAAAATCTGTTATTCAATAAAGATAAAAAAAATGAGAACCGTCATCTTCCATAATAACCTGTTGCACAAGGTAAAGTTAAGCATCCACACAATACAAAATATATGATTTTGAGAATCAAAATCAATGATCTCAGGAAATATAATACTCAAAACAAAATATGATCTCAGAGCTGAATATCCTTGATATGATATACCTTCAAAAGTAAAAATCATTCAATATGACTACACACTTTATCTACCAATAGAAGAAACATTGGTTATAACTAATGAAATCATGAAACCAAGATAACCTAAAACAAATGTAATATCTCTAAATGCATAAGGCGGAGATGGTTGCTTCATATCAATCAAGTTTTATCAAATACTATTTAAAATTTGAGTAGAATTAAATACTATATGCAAGAAAATGTGCTTAGAATCAACAAGTATAATCCTTAATAAATAAAATATGAATTAAAGGCAGGTAAGTCTCAAACCCTGTAAAATTTTAAAAAACTTATCTGTTAATCTTTTTGAGATTCTTATTGCTAGAAGTTCTTATGGCTAGAAGTCACTCAAATCAGTGAGGGGTCTCTCCATATAGTTTGTTTCTATGTTTATTTCTTGATCCATCCATCCTTAATTATGCCTTTTACATGTCATACGCCATGCTTAAGAACTACACTTTGAAAGATATCTAAACAAAGATCTTGTCTACGAATTTCAATGCTTGCTATAAATTGAATGGACCTTAGTACGTTAGTCTCCTAGATTTGTCACATAAGACTATACTAATTAACTAAACAACACTCATTTTATCACAATATAATAATAAATAATGACTGGGTTTCTTATCTTAAGAGATGCTTTATTAACCAAATAAATTTCTATTATGCTTGATACATGCCCTGTCAAATAATAAACACAACTTCATGAATAAGTACTCACAACATAGAAATTTAATTTCTTGAAAAGACCAGCAATATTAAATTTCAAATATTGTGAAATCATTAAAAAACTTATCTGTTAGATCCTCTTCTAGGTGTTCATTCTTCTTTATGCCAAGGATGTCAACAAGGGCCAATCTTAAACATCACACACTAATCAAGAAACTGAGCTTGGAAAAATAAGTCAACTTTGACTATTTAACACTTTTAGCATAGGAATTAAGCCTTAGTGTGTGATATTTAAGCCATCTGGTCAGGAAGATGAGATAGAAAAATAGATTTAAGATGATCCTATATGGCAGATGGGCATGGCCATGATAACCATGATAATAGTTAATTTGAACATAAAGAAGAATAAGAAAGTCTCAATTTCTTTCATTTGACGCATCCCACAAAGAGTGTCTGAGCCAAGCAATACAACATCTCACCTCCTCCCTCCCTACATACCAACAACAAACAATTGTGACACAAATATTTACAGAATAAATATCGCAGATTGATAGGCAATTGCTTACAACACATTAGAGTCTCTTGTCAGAGAGATCTTAAATTAGAGTTTGAAGCTTTTTGAGATTAACACATAATAATAATTAAAGTAACGATAATAATAAAATGAATAAAAAATAAATTCGATAACATGAGCTGCATACAAGGATCACAAAATATGGTATTGATGCTCCAATAGATGAAATGATCATAGTTTTTAAGCATGCTTCCAACGATGATAGATGGTACTCTCCTATCGTTCATACCCCATCCATGAACATCTTTGCTAGGATACGAACAAAGAAGATCATATTACAATCCTCCTCTTCATAAGATGACAATGAGAATGCAATACATGAACAGATGCACTTTATCTTCCTGAGAATGCAATACAACAGGGTACCGGAAAGCTGAGAACTTCTGAGCGGGTTTTCTGATCTCCATGCAAGAACATTCACCACAAAAAAATTCACTTTGTTATCCCTGATATGCAATTCACAGTGATGACAAAGATAGTTCAGTTACAACTCTCAGCACATCATCAATAGTCCCTCAGAAAGTTGACGGTAGAAAATATTGAAGAAAATAGCAAGGAAGAGAACAAAACAATAGAACCTTTGCTAGGAGAACACGTCAATTATAACAAATAAAAGAAATCAAAGAATCGATCTCTCCTCGTGGTCAGAAAAAGATTCTCAGTTCTTTCCCTAATGTTGATGCTTCTATTGGCTGTTGGTGATGAGAACAGAATGAAGAAAATTTGAAGCCAAGATTGACACAATTCTTGGAATCAACACCATATGTTGACGATTTATAAAAATATCCTTGAGGAGATTCTGAGCACATAATCAGATGCACAACCTTTTTAGAGTTGATGAAGAGTTCTAAGAATGAATTCTGATGACTGCTACACATGCCTTCGACAAATCTGGTAGTAAAAAAGAACTGGTGATATGTGTGACACCCCGTGAGAACCTGGCTAATTAGGTCAATCTTGTCTTATAGAGTGACATAAAATGAACATTTAAGTATGAGTGGCACAATTTATCATGTTATGTTTGTATACTTTAAGTTGCATTTGATGTTATATATCATGCACCTTTTGAGATAGGTTTAAGTCCTATAAGAGTTTAGAATTAGGAGGTTTTTAAGAAAATTCAGTCTTAATAGATTTCGGGAGTCAATACAAACCTTGGATTTTTTACAACTTGTTTTGGCATAGATGAGTTTAACTCTAATGAGATGTAATACTCATTTTACTTTCATACAAAAGTGTTTATATATGCTTGTTGCATTTAAATTCCTATGTGATGAATTAGGATATTGATCTAGGGATATGCAACTTAAGAAATGCACCCTAAATTTGTATATGCTTGTGATTTTGTGACTATGGTAAGATACCTCAGGGGAGTGGCTCACTATAAGTGCTAGAGCCCAAAAGTGGCTATGTGATAGAGAATACAACCCAGTATAGGCTGTAATGCCTACCCCTAGTTTACTTTTCATGTTGGATTGCCGGATTCTTTTAGGTCAGTTTTATGGTTATGCTTTATGATTAACAATACTTAGTTACTGGATTTGATTAGATGTTATTTCATACTCAGTTTAGATATTTAATGAACTACTTGATACTCAGTTATTTCATGTGTTCATGATTATTTCAATGAGGATATATGTATGTTCATATACTAATTTAAGTTATTTCATGATGATAGACAGATGAATGATTTATATGCAATTTTTATGGTTACTTATCTCATAATTGCATATGTATGGTGCACTTGTATATTTTACTTTATGTTTGATGTTTCTAATGTGGTTAAGGGAGGGAGTTGTAGTCACCTGCTAGTCGAGATCTACATGATGCACCACTTTCCACCATTGTCTATTTAGTTTAGATCATATCTATATGTATGTGCTGAAATTTAATGTAGATTGTAGGTACAAGACATCAGCTTCTTTGCATTACCAGGATGAGTGTGCCTATTGCAATATTTCAATGGTAAAAGGGGAAAATTTTCTTGAGTCCAAATCCTAACCCTAAGCCAATTGTCTTAGAAAGTAGAATAATTATCTAAGTTATTTACCCTTCCACATTTGTCAAGTGACGTTAATTTGTTATTTTAACCCTTAAGCATTATTTAGTACTCTGTCTTTATTATGAGTTTTCTTATTTGAATTTGTAGGTCTGTTGTGATTTTTAGTTATAATTAAATCAAATAAAAGATTATTAAATGACTTAATATATTGAAATTTTAATAAAAAAAATTCAATATTTAATTATATTTAATTAATTGAGAAATTAATTAAATTAAAGAATTAAATTTAAAAGATTTAATTAAAGTTATATTTTGGCATACTTATATTTATTTAATCCAATAATGATTTATTTAGGAGTTTCATTTTAATAATAAATTCTAAATATTATTATTAATTTAAATTAATAAATATTATATTAAAGACGTCTTGTGATTTAATAAAAGAGAGAAATAATGAATTTAATAAAGTCTATTTTAATTAAAATGCAAAAAATTTCCACATGAAATTGTAATAAAGGAAAAAGATTCATGTGATTGCAAAACCAAAATGCTAAAGAGAGAATATTCTTTATTAGGAAAGAAGAGATCATTTCTCCACACATAGGATTCGAGGAGCAAATTTTTGAGAAAGAGGGTTTTTGAAAGGATATGAATTTCTTGCGAGCTTTGAGCATCCAATCGGATAGCATTGAATCAAGGTAGGATCTTGTTGAGTTTTGCACAATAATTTTCACTTTGAAATCTCTCTATCTTCTCCGTGTTTGAATTGATATGTTTTCAGAACTTAATTCGGGTTGAAACCTTGTATTGAAAATTACCATTCTTCAAATCATCTGTGAAAGAATTTGAAATTGGAAACACTTGTTAGATAAATTTGGCGATTTGTAGTTTCATTGTTTGGATGGGGATGAAGGTTTGTAAAAGAATACTAGAAATTAAATTTACAAATTTGATAGCTTGGATTTGTTTTCGTATCAAATCTATTATGAAAATTTTATATATATCTGTGTGTGTGTGTGTGTGTGTGTGTGTGTGTGTGTGTGTGTGTGTGTGTGTGTGTGTGTGTGTGTGTGATTACCATAGTAATTGGTAATTACTATGATAATTATATTTTATATATATACAAAAATAAATTTGTAATTCATATTTTGAGGGAAATAAGTATATTTGTTTTATTTTTTAATAAAATATTTATTTATTTATTTATTTAAATATGGTTTAAAGTGGGGCGGGGCTGTCAACTCCCCACCCACCCACGGTCGCTCTCAACAAGCTGCAAAAAGCTTGCTAATACAGTAGCAACAAGTACTACCATAAGGTAGTACGATGCTGCTATTGTTGCAACTAGACTGCTACGACAGTACTGTACCAGCTGGTGGGCCGTAAACACTTGGAAAAAATAAGATTACTTTTTTTTAAAATTAATATTATTTATTATTTTTATTTAACATAGTTTTTATTAATAATTAATATTATTCTTAATATTAAATAATATTTATTATATTATTAATTTTAGTAATTATAAATTTTTAATAAATTAAATTATACTATTTGTTAATAATTGAATACTTATTATCATTATAATTTAATAATATTTATTAAAATAATTGATTTTATAGTATGTGCAATTTAAATAAATATAAATTAGAGGAAATTACTTTGAAGTTTGGATTTTTATTTATGATAATTCATTTTTATATATAAACTATGGGGTTTTATATTTAAATGATTTTTAATGATTTGTTGAGTGTTGAGATTCTTGTGGACTCGAAAACCTTAGGAAATCTAATACTTGAAAAAATGGAAAACTTGAACCCTGTTTTAAATCAAAATCTTATGTTTCAAAACCAAACAAAATTATGAAACTACACTTGCTACTATGTACATTTTTACTTTGTGTTGGGTTTGGGGTTAACTTAGTGCATTGACTAGTCACATTGTTTACTAGAGGCATGGGGGATTTTGTTCTATAATGATATTATGGTTATTATTTGGTCACAATCTATTATACCCAACCATTGCGATGTAGTCATGTATTTTCTATGATGAGTTTTGATCAAATTTTTGTTAGTGCTTTCTAGTTACTTGTGTAGAACTGAGATGATTGGTGTGATTTTCTTAGTGTAACCTTTGAGATTCGATCATTTATCTTTTTATCCTTTCTAGTTGCTTGTATAGAACTAAGGTGATTATTATGACTTTCTTGCTGTAACCTATGACTTTATTTATCAATTATCTTTTGGTGCTTTTGAGTATCTTTTATAAAGGCTGAGGTGAATATTGTGATTTATGTATAGGTGCTTTCAAGATGCTTGTAAAGGAATGAGGTCAAAATTGTGATTTTATGAGTTATACTTTTCATGAGCTTAGGGTAGGTAATCTATGTCTATATTGGGAAGTGGCTTGCAATGGAGGTCAGATCCTTAAAGAGGTTACCTAGGTAACCCATTGTAAGTTGTTTTAATAAGTGATAACATTTTATTAAATAATTTATAAATGAATTAATAAGAGTCAGTATTTTTCCTCCTTGCCCATGCCTTGAGTGCTAGTACATGCTGGGATGAGAATAGAGAGGATGTTTGGTTGTGACCTTGCCTCATAAGTATGCCTTGTCTATACAAAATGATACTGATGTTGCATAGAGACACTAGGGGGCAGAGTCCAGAGAGGCTACCAGGGTAACCTTAGAGTTGGCTCATGCAGTGATGACACTTGCCCACTTACATAGTAGATTTCCTATGAGTCTTTGTTTCCTCTAGGATTAGATGTTATTTGTATCTTAGTACCTTTGAGATAGATTGCTATCATCTTTTCATTGACCTAGATGTTGGTTATGAGTTGTGGACTGATATCTATTTTAGACTTGAGATTATCTCCTCGGCATTGCGGGAGTGGACCATTTAGGTTCCACAAGGTTGGGTGGTAGTATTTCTTATACTATTGACATTCGAAAGTTGGATGTCATTGCTGGATGTGCTTGCACAATTGTTTCTTTCATTCAGATCTTGTATTTATGTTCGATGGTTATATTCTGATGTACTGTATTTTATTTTCAAAGATCTTATGAGATGATGCATTTTATTCATGTTGTATATTCTTTGAGATTTTCATTCACCGTGGGATAAAAGTAGAAAGTTCTGTCACCTTTCAGGCTGACTTATTAGAATGACTAAATTTGAGTATTTCTGTCTAATTTTATTTTTCAAACATATGATCTTTGATAAAATTATTCTAGCTAAGTTATATATGGTCTCACAATTTTCCAATTGGAAATGTCTATTAAATGAATCATTTTTACTAGTTAGTATCCAATTATTAATAAAATATAATTATTTTAGAAAATTGACATTTCAATAACTCTTACTATTTATTATGACATATTTTTAATAACAAATAAACACCATTTTATAGAGCTCAAAGTCAAGAATAATCTCATATAGATTTCATAGTGTTTTAATTAGATATAGTATATTGTAATTAAAAAATTCTACAAGTACATATTTTAAAACTCAAGAAGATGTCAATTTTGAGAAAGAAAAAATATTAAATAATATTTAAAAAATTAAAAATTATATGACATTCTAGAGGAGAGAGTCCTTTTTTAGAATTTATAATTTTTCTTTTGGTTGGAATAGATTTATTTCAAAAAATATGGTGGGAGATGAAAACTATCAATTTAAATAAGTTGAAATTTGAATTGTTATAAAAGAGAAAATATAGGTCTAAAGCCCATTTTTATTTTTGATTGTTCTAGCTAAATATATTATCGATAACATAATCTAAGATCAAAGGGAAATAAGTTTGCTTCCATATAGCTTTGTGGTGAGAACTAGACCCCTAATTTCCAACATTTTTCAACAACTAAAATTTATCTTTAAAAAATAGGAAAATATATAATTTCTTAATCCAAATAATTATTTAAAATTATAATCCTAAAATTCATCCATTTTTACACATTTCATTTGTTTACTTCATTTTAAAACTCTAAATAATAATACCATTTTTATGTCATTGAATGTGAATAGTTACATTTTTGTTAGCCTTTTCCTTTGTAAAAGGGTGACACAGGTTTGTGCTTTTACACATGACTTGTACAATGGATGATTATGCATTCTGGTTATGTCAAGTGGCATCCTATATAATTGTGTATTATTGGATTTGTACTTGTGGTTTATCTATGATGTGATTTTGATTATGTATCAGATTTAGTATTAATAAAACGTATATATGTGTGATTCAACATCATGGAACCCTTAAAAGGTGTAATCTGTTTATCAATTATTTTTATGTATGTGATTTATTAATTTTTCTTTATTATCTATTGCTGTTATTATCTTTAAAAAATAATCTTTGGAAAACTTATTGAAACTTTAGGTCAATTTCTTTTGGGTTCCTTGGTGGGGTGCTACATCTGGTATCAGAGCCCAAGTTTCTACCTCTGGAGCTCTGGGTATATTGGAACGCCACTAGATGACTAGTTAAACTTTAAAAAACTTAAATAGTGTTATGTATCTATAACAACTTGAACACTTTGAACTTCAGACTTGATTTCTAGAGATAGAAAAAGGAAAAAAGTGAATATTTCTTGAGTTGGATTTCAGACATATTTTCTTATGACTCTGCTTTATGGTGGTATGTTTTTATTGACTTTTTGAGAATTTTGTTGTTCTTTCTTAGGTATTATAGGAGGATGGTGTTTGAGACTAGATCATCTATTAGAGGTTGTAGTGCAGGCAGAGGTGGAGGTCATGGGAGAGGTGGACATGGTAGTCCTCCTTTGACTCATAGAGAGAGTCTTATTTAGGAAGAGAATAGGGAGAAGAACTATAGAGAAGAGCATGTTGACTCATAGGGGACTAATTTGAGACAAATGATAAGAACTATTATGGAGTGCCTACCTCCTTAGGGTGTTGATCATGAAGAATCACATCATATTGGGAATGAGAAGAGGTGGAGATCTAGGAGTCCCCAGAGAGATCTCCATGGTGATAGACATAGGTCGAATAAGGCTAATCAGATAAAGGGCTTGCAAAGGTCCAAGATCAAACCTTTCACTTCGGTTGGTACAGGGTATGTGCCAGAGAAATGGTTAATCAATTTAGGCAGATGTTTTTCTATGCGATAATTTTACTATAATGTGAAAGAGAGGTTTACCATCACCCACCTAGAGCTCTTTGGGGCTACATGGTGTAATATTGAAGAAAAGAAATTGGATGTGAACATGAACACTATTACATGAGAATTATTCCTTGAGAGTTGTTGTGATCACTTCCTACTAAAGGAGTGGCACCAGTAGAGGGTCGATGAGTGCCATAATGCCAGGTAGTGTAACATGATCATGGAAGACTATGAACAAAAGTTCTATAAGCTCATACCCTATGTAGGGACTAGTGATAGTTCACCACTAATGGGTAAACACTTCATTCAGAGTCTAAACAACCATCTTATTGGGGGTGTAAAATTTTTCCAACCTAAAATCTTGAAGGATTTGATACATTAGGCTATCCTTGTAGAGAGAAATGTTACTTTGGGACATGTTGGTTTTGTTGGAGCACCTACAACATCAGGGTCCAAAGGTAACTAGGGAATGGGTAGAAATAAGAAGTCTACTTCTTCTGGAGGCAATCAGAAGCAGCAACATGGAGGATCCTATCCTTCAACATAGAGTGGTGGTGATGGTTCACACTCTAGGGATTCTTAGTACTCTCAGCACAATTCACGCAATTAGTATGACCAACTAGCAAAAAGTGCTCATTCTTTTTCTAGTGAGGGTAGTTTTCAGTAGTCCAATACACCTAGAGTGCAAAGGAATTTTGATGGAGAATGTATTTGGGTAAAAGTACAAAGTTGTTTCACCTTTTGGGCTGACTTATGAGAATGAATGAATTCAAGTATTTCTATGTAAAATTCAATTTTTTTCAAAGATAAGATCTTGATAAAATTATTCTAGCCAACTTATATACAATCTCACACTTTTCTAATTGGAAATCTCTACTAAATGCATATTTTATAGTAGTTTTTATACAATCGCAAAAGCAATTAAATTATTTCATAAAATTGATGTTTCAATAACTCTTACTATTTTTTATGATATTTTTTAAATAACATATAAACACTAATTTATAGATCTCAAAGTCAAGAACAATATCATATAGGGTTTATAGTGTTTTATGTAATATAGTGTTTTAACACTCGAGAAGATGCCAACTTTAAGAAAGAAAAATATATTAAATCATATAAAAAAATTATAAATCATATGATGTTCTAGATGAGAGAGTCTTGTTCCAGAGTGTATAATTTTTCTTTTGGTTAGAATAGATTTCTTTTTTAAAATGTGGTGGGAGATGAAAATTATCGATTTCAAAGAAGTTGAAATTAGAATCATTATAAAAGAGAAAATATAGGTCTAAAGCCAATTTTTATTTTTGATTGTTCTAGTTGTATATTTTATCTATAAAATAAGTTGGGACCAAAGGAAATGAATTTATTTCCATATAGTTTTGTAGTAGAAACTAGACCCCTAATTTTCAACATTTTTTAACAAATAAGTTGGGACCAAAGGAAATGAGTTTATTTCCATATAGTTTTGTGGTAGAAACTAGACCCCTAATTTTCAACATTTTTTAACAAATAAAAAGTTGTCTTTAAAAATTAGCAAAATATATAAATTGTTATTCCAAATCATTATTAAAAATTATAATTCTAAAATTCATTCATTTCTACATACTTTATTAGTTTGCTTCATTTTCAAATTGTTGGCCTTTTCCTTTATAAAAGGGTGCCATAGGTTTGTATTTTTACCCTTTTTCATGTGGACAATGAGGGCATAAGTCATCCCATTGTCCACAATGGAAGCCAGAGTTCTCGAATCAGAGACCTACAACTTCAAAATGCATAGCTAGAGATATGGGTAGATCTCAAAGGGTGTTTATAGTAGAGTCTTATTCCCCCTATAGGGGGGAAGGGTCCAAGATGACCCTCACTTAGATCCACATAGTGAGTGCTTGAGTTTTATCTTTCTTGTAGGCTTCCAGGAGTAAGCCTAAGTCTAGGGGGTGGATGTAATGTGTACCCCTAGTTTACTTTTCATGTTGGATTGTCAGATTCTTTTAGGATAGTTTTATGGTTACATTAAATGATTAGTAATACTTGGTTACCAGATTTGATTGGATATTATTTCATACTCAGTTTATACATTTGGTGAGCTAATTGATACTTAGTTATTTCATGTGTGAAGATGATGATTTTGATGATGATATATGTCTGTTCATATAGTGATTTTAGTTATTTCATGATGATAGATAGATGGATGATTTAAATGTAATTTTTATGATTACTTACCCCATACTTGCATGTCTAGGGTGTACTTGTATGTTTTACTTTATGTTTGATATTTCTAATGTAGTTAAGGAAGGGAATCGTAGTCATCTACTAGTTAGTATCTACATGATGCACCACTTCTTGTCATTGCCTGTTTAGTTTAGATTATATGTATATGTAAGATTTATATGTAATTTCTATGGTTACTTACCCCATACTTTCATGTCTAGGGTGTACTTGTATGTTTTACTTTATGTTTGATATTTCTAATGTAGTTAAGGAAGGGAATCGTAGTCATCTGCTAGTTAGTATCTACATGATGCACCACTGCTTGCTATTGCCTGTTTAGTTTAGATTATATGTATATGTACATGCTTAGATTTTATGTAGATTTTAGGTACTGGGCATCGACTTTCCTGAATTACCAGGATGAGTGTACCCTGTCATAGTATCTCAATGGTAAAAGAAGGGAGATAATTCTTGAGTCCAAACCCTAACCCTAAGCCAGCTATCCTAGAAAGTAGGACAATTATCTGAATTATTTACCCTTCCAAATTCTTCAAGTGACATGAATTCTTTATTTTGACCCTTGAGCATGATTTAGTACTTTGACTTTATTATGAGTTTTCTTATTTGGATTTGTTGGTCTATTGTGATTTTCAATTATAATTAAATCAAATAAAAGATTATTTAATGATTTAATATAATAAAATTTTGATAAAGAAAAATCAATATTTAATTAATTGAGAAATTAATTAAATAAAATAATTAAATTTAAAAGATTTAATTAAAGTTCTAATTTTTGTGTAATTATATTTATTTTATTTAATAATTATTTAATTCAAATTTTTATTTTAATATTGAACTCTAAATATTATTATTAGTCAAATTAACAAATATTTTATTAAAGATGTCTTGTGATTTAATAAAAGAGAGAAATAATCAAACAATAAAGTTTACTTTAATTAAAATGTGAAAATTTTGCAATGAAATTAAAATAAAATAAAATGATAAAGAAAATGGGTGTACATGATTGCACAAACGAAACCCTAAAGGGGGAAGGCTCTTTATTAATAAAGAACTCATTTTTCCACACATAGGTGTGGAGGAGCAAATTTTTGAGAAAGGGTTTTCAAAAGGATAGGAATTTCTTGCGAGCTCTAAGCATCTAATCGGTTAGCATCAAATTAAGGTACCATGTTGTTGAGTTTTGTGTAGTAATTTTCTCTTTGAAATATCTCTCTCTTCTCTGTGTTTGAATGGATATGTTTTCAAAACTTAATTTGGTTTGAAAGCCTTGTGTTGAAATTTACATTTCTTGAAAACATCTATGAAAGAATTTGAGATTGGAAACACTTGATGGATTAATTTGGGGATTCGTAGTTTGATTGTTTGGATCAAGATGAGGGTTTGGATAAGAATACCTAAAATTAAATTTACAAATTTGATAGTTTGTATTTGTTTTCCTATTAGATCTATTATGGAAATTTTATTTATATATATATATATATATATATATATATATATATATATATATATATATATATATATATATATATATATATTCCACAATAATTGTTAATTGTTGAGTAATTGTATTTTATATATGAAAATAAATAAATTTGCAATTCGTATTTGGAGGAAAACAAATTTTTATTTTTATTTTTTAATAAAATAAAAATTAATAAAAAATAAAATATGGTTTAAAGGGGGGCGGGGACACCAACTCTCCACCCACCCATGACTTCTCTTAGTAAGTTGCACGATCGCCTCATGCTACCATAGCAGTAGGTACAACCATAAGGTAGTACAATGTTGCTACTACAACAATGACATTGCCATGACAGTATTATGCCAGTTGGCAGACCTTAAACACTTGGAAAAAAGAAGATTACATTTTTGGTTTTTTATATTAATAAATATTTTATTTAATTAAATATTTAATATAGTTTTTAATTAGTAATTAATATTATTATTGATATTAAATAATATTTATTATTTTCTTAATTTTCATAAGTATAAATTATTAATAAATTAAATAATATTATTTGTTAATAATTGAATAGTTGTTATCATTATAATTTAATAATTTTTATTTGAATTTAATAATATTTATTTAAATGATTGATTTTATAGTTTTAGTAAATGTCCAATATAACTCAATTTTAATTAGAAGAAATTATTTTGAAATTTGGATTTTTATTTATGATAATTCATTTTTATATATAAAATATGGGGTTTTGTATTTAAATGATTTTTTGAGTGTTGAGATTCTTGTGGACTCTAAAACGTTAGCAAATCTGAGACTTGAAAAAATAAAAAAATTGAACTATTTCAAATCAAAATCTTATGTTTTCAAAACCAAACAAAATTATGAAATTACATTGGTTGTGATGTATGTTTTTACTTTGTGTTGGGTTTGGGGTTAACTTAGTACATTGACCAGTCAGGATGTTTACTAGAGGCATGTAGGATTTTGTTCTGTGATGAGGTTATGGTTATTATATGGTCATGGTCTATTATACCCGACCATTGCGATGTGGTTATGTATTTTCTATGATGAGTTGTCATCAGATGTTTGTTAGTGCTTCCTAGTTGCTTGTGTAGAATTGAGGTGAATGGTGTGATTTTCCTAGTGTAGCCTTTGAACTTCAATCAATTATCTTTCGATGCTTTCTAGTTGCTTTTATAGAACTGAGGTAATTATTGTGACTTTCTTGCTATAACCTATGAGTTTTTGATCAATTATCTTTTGGTGCTTTTGAGTCAATTTTATAAGGACTGAGGTGAATATTGTGATTTATCTATAGGTTCTTTCCAGTTGCTTGTAAAGGACCAAGGTAGAAATTGTGATTTTATTAGTTGTACTTTTCATGATCTTAGGGTAGGTAATCTATGTGTATGTTGGGAAGTAGCTTGCAATGGAGGCCAGAACCCTAAAGAGGCTACCTCGATAACCCAATGTAAGTTGTCTTAATAAGTGATAACATTTCATTAAATGGGTTTAAAATGAATAATAAGAGTCAATTTTTTTCCTCGTGCATGCCTTGAGTGTCGTTATAAGCTAGGATGGGAGTAGAGAGGATGCTTGGTTGCAACCTTTCCTCATTAGTATACCCTATCTATACAAAAGGATACTAATGCCAAACAGAGACACAATGGGGCTAGAGTTATTGAGGCTATTAGGGTAACCTTAGAGTTGGCTCATGTGGTGACACTTTCCCACTTAGATAGTAGATTTCCTATGAGTCTTTGTTGCATATGGGATTAGATGTTATTTGTGTCTTAGTACCTTCGAGGTAGATTGCTATCAAGTTTCACTTGACCTAGCTATTGGTTGTGACTTGTGGACTAATGTCCATTTAGGACTTGAGATTATCTCCTCAATATGGTGGGAGTAGGCCATTTAGGTTCCACGAGGTCAGATGGTAGTGTTTCTTATACCATTGAAATACAATAGCTGGATGTCATTACTGAATGTGCTTGTATAGTTGTTCCTTTCATTCTAATCTTGTATTTATGTTCTATGATTATATTCTAATGTACTATATTTGATTTTTAGAGATCTTATGAGATGATGCATTTTATTCATGATGTAAATTCTTTGATCTTTTCATACCATGTGACTTGTATAGTGGATGATTATGCATCTCGATTATGCCAAGTGACATCCTATATAATTGTATAGTATTGAATTTGTACTTGTGGTTTATCTATGATGTGGTTTTGATTATGTATCATATTTAGTATTAATAAAACTTATATTTATGTGTGATATAACGTTATTGAACCCTTAAGAGATGTAATCTATTTATGGAATATTTTTATGTATGTGAGTTATTGCTTCTGCTCTATTATCTCTTGTTGTTATTATCATTAACAAAAATGTTTGGCAAACTTAGTGAAACTTTAGGTTAATCTCTTTTGGGTTCCCTGGTGAGGCATTACATAGGCTAGATCTACATGAGAGTATTGGTAATCAAGTGGGAATGGGTTTTGACGAGTTTTGGGAATTTACATTAATCAAGATAATTGGATATCATAATTGTACATACATTGCTGAAGTATTCCATCCCTGGAAGGTTGATCTTAACATTACAATGTACTATGGCACACCATACATGTCCCAATTGGAGTACTTAGGTAAGAGAATTCTATGTTGTAGGATGGTCTAACTCCCTGTAGATTGATCCCAACATATGAGAATGTATGATGACACTCAGCTAGACATGGTTGAGCCCCTCTCTTGTTCTTTTCCTCTAGTTTTTTATTTGAGGTTTTTCTTTTACTTTTACTTGTGATCTCTAGTTAAACCTTTGAATTTTCCTTTAGGACCTATATGGATCATGGTTTTGTCTCATTGCTTAGGGGATGGGTTCTTGATGGTCTCACATGGTTCGGTGGAAATACTTCTTGGCACTTGTATGTGGTACAATTGGAAAAGAAAGACAAAGATTTCTACTTGCATCTAAAGATATTCTAAAGATACTTTGAATATATTTTAAGTTGATTATTATTGATTTACTTTACTTGATGTATTTTAATAATGAGATACTATGAGCCCTAAAAGGGAAGATTATTGTTCTTTTCAAAGAAAAATCTATGTAAAGGGTGAAGGATATCTCTAGGAGAAATAATAGGAAATCTGAACATATTGTATTATTGCAATAGATGAATGAAGATGCCATGAAATGACATTGCATATTTTCTTATATTTAGATGAAAGCATAGAATATCCATGTACTCTTCATAATGTTATCAAATGAACAATCTAAGTAATTAGTGAATAGAAGATGATTTCGTTTACACTTATGGATGATGGTTTAAATATGTTTTATGTATCTTTATTACATGTTAAGTAGATGCATTTGATTATAAGCACTAGAACTTTAGTTTCTAATTTCAAAATGGGTATTAGGATGAAATGTTAGAAAACAAATTAAGTAATATTGTTTATAAGTGAATTTTGGGAACATGTTAAGATTTTTACATATATGATTAAGTGAACTTAGCAAGTAAAAGATACTCAAAAATAGAGTAGGATCTAGTGTTTACTATGTGTATTGAAGTCCCCCAAAATGATAATTTCCCCCATGACTGAAAATATAGCAATAAAATCATGTAAATCCCCATAGGGTCATCATCTTATATATTTTGTATGGCATAGAACAAGGAGGCCAACAAAGAGTAACAAATTCCAATGAATATTTTGTTGGAAAGTGTATCCCTCTAGTCAATATAGATCCACATAATTTGGACGAGTTGACAAATTAAACCAAATAAGTCATACCAATAAGGTAGTCTCTTATTAAACAAGTCACCCTATGAAAACCCCTTACCCTATCCAAACTCCTGACCTAATCCCTAAAAGAAGAAAATTACTGGAAGATAGTAACTCTCAGTAGAGGAAGAATTAGGATCTCATAATTCTTTGTAACCAAAAGGATGTCTTTAGAACCTATAACATCCTAAATGGGGCTCAAAAAAGATCGTAGGGTACCGTTGTTGCTCTAGTAGTTGAAATGAAACAAGCTATTGTAGGGATTCTTAGGATAAATTAGTTTCATGACCATCATTTGGCCTTGGAATCAAACATCAATTCCCATCTTGGGAAGGGAGAAATCCCATATATAGCAACCCTAAGGTTCTTGCTAATAACTGACTACCCATGATTCCTAGGCTTAGAAACAAGGCTTTAGGAGTTCTTCAACTCGTTCACTTTCCATTTAGCAAGGTCCTCATCAATAAAAATCTTCATGGGAAGAGGGAAGATCTTCCTTCTTTCCCTAAAACCCCAAAGGCAATCCACTAATGAAATGAATTCGAGAAAAAAATGGTTTCATCATGACCAACCCAAGCACAAAGTACGTGATGCCCAACTAATCATCGAGGAAGGTGTAGCCCATCAAAGAGGATTGATGAAGAAAGGTATCAAAATATCGAATTTCTCTCACAAGACATCTAACACATTCATCTGTTAACCTACCCTATGCCAACTCCTCCACCCTCAGGAGGTGCATAGACTTGGTGTTGTTGTAGATGGAGACCCAAGACTTAAGCTACTTGACTATTCCCAATGAAAGAGAGGTTTGTTTTATGTCTATTTATGCAAGCTTTTCATTAATCTCAAATTTTTTTAAAACTTTATCTTTATTGGAATTCACTTACTTTTGAAGTTCTTCTATTTTTGAGGATGTACAAGATAAAACTACAAAAAATCTTTAATCTATAGGGTGTTGGAATCAAATTTTGAGATAATGGATGTTGCACACATTGCATAATATTGTTATATTATTTTATTTTATTTTATTATGTAATGTTGCACCTAGGAGCATCTAGATGGGTGTACAACATGTAGAGATTCCCATGGGATACACTTGATGAGTTGTATTGTAACATTGTGATAATATTTGATGAAGTTATTTAATATTGGGGAAAATAATTAAATGTCCAATATTAAATGCGAGGTCAATGGGTTAGGTAGTACATAATTTTAACACGTGGATTATGTAATACCACTTGGTGGTTTTTGGGACTTTCTGCTATGTAAGAAGCCACAAGGGTAGTTGTAGAGACAAGACAAAAGGGAAAAAGGAAATTTGAGCAAGATAAGGCTTGACAAGTTAGCCGAGGGAGCTTTTATGAAGGTTAGAAGCATGGCATGGGATGTGTTGATTCATTCTTGTTCACATAGATTGCTTGGTTGTGGCTATGGCTCTAAAGGATTCCATATTTTTATTAGAATGTGATGCAGGATCATCCAGTGGTGTAAGGGCAATCTCGTATCACCCAAAAATATGCTTAGTGTTAGTTTCTAATTAAAGTTTTTTCATTTCTAGATACCAATTTGGGTCAAATAAAGATTTCAACTCTCATAGTTCAACTATTAGTTTTCTGGGTTAGAGTTTTTGAGCACCTTGGGATATGTACCAATGTAGAAAATGGATTATTTTGTAATTGATCCATAATTATGATGAGTTAGAGGGTGTAAGTTGGAGGGATGATTATATTTGTAATTTAAAGCACTCAAAAAAAAGAATCACTTCAAAAGGCTTTACTGTTTAAAATTTATTGCAGTTTTAAGTTACCTGGAGACCTCCTAAGAGTGCTTCAAAGTCTAATTTGAGGCACTAAATGGCCTTGTACAGGCTTTAAAAATGGGGAACAAGAAAACCTAGTCCAGGGGGCTATATAGTACTTTGAGAGTTTTCCATAAATGTAAATAGTTCATTAGTCGAAGTCCCAAATCAAAAGTTATGCCTACTGAAAGTTGGACTACCATTTCTAGTTTCTTCTAATTTTACACTGACTTCTAATGTGATTTCTAGAACCTTTTGTTTTGGTGGTGGATGCCAAATGGCATATTCTAGTATTTATTCCTAACCCTAAACCTAGTTGGGGTTTATTTAAGAACATTTTTGGTATTGTAAAAGCAGTTCTTGATAGAGTTTGAGAGAGGGTATTGTGAGGAGGACTTTTCTCCAAGATCATACCATTGTAAGCCCATAAGGCATGTATTAGAGTCTATTTTTAGTGTATTGAATGTAGTAGTAGATTATTACTGATAATAATATTCCTGTTTCCTATCATGTCCATTTTGGTCTCTGGGCTGTGTCCCCATTAGAATGATATTTTTGCTGAATAATACATGGTATGGATGATTTTGGAGGTTGGGTTTTTCTCTCAATGAGAGTTTCTTAGGGCATATATTCTATCACATTTTTTGGGTATGTTGTCTATTCACTTGCAGTAGATCTAAGTACATATGTATTTCAGATCTATTATGGGTTATGTGGAAACAATATAATCTTTATTGCAAGTTTCCTTACAAGAGGTATCAAAGAAAGGTTTTTTTGTAACCCTAGATTAAATCCAAGGGAATGCATGAGAGGATTAAAAAGAAAGGGCAAGATATATGAGTTTTTCTAGTTGTCAATTGTAGTTATCAGAGTTTTGGATTTGTTGTTATAATGGGATGTTAGTATATTTTGGGCATGTGAAATTGTTGGACTAATGGAGTTTTTGGATGTTTTATTTAACTATGGATTTTTAGGGGCAAGCATCCAAAAATAACCTCTTGGACAAGAAATAGACCTCATCATTGGATCCAAGCTAGTTTTCCCATGAATTTTGATATATAATATTCTCTAGTTTGGCCATGTAAAAAGAAAGTGAAAGAGGCTTTTAGTTTCAGCCCATGATGGCCATCAAATTTAATCCCATCGAAATATTTCATTAAAAAAACTAAATTAAATTAAAAGTGAAAAATCATAGTGAAAATGAAAAAAAGACTATCTTGGTAAAACAACCATAATTTTCTCTCAGGATATCAAATTTCAGACTTCTAATAGGCATTGGAAAGATAATTCAGAGCAGTATAACATGAAATAGGTTTGATTATGTGATTTAGACATTTTGGCAAGTATTAAGAGCCCTAAAGTCATATGTTATTTATTTTGAGCATAGATTAGGGCATAACTTGGGCATAGGGAGTTGGATTTTGGACTTCAAGTAGTTAACAAAAAGATCTTAGAGAGCTCTACAAATTGGTTCAGGTTTGGTGCAGGTATAAAATAATTTATTCAATGATATATTGATCTAAATGGTTTATGATATGTACTAACCATGGTAACATTATGAGTTTATGACACTGTATATTTTGGAGATTTGGATTTGATGTCATTGTATACTCAACTCATATTTCAGATTAGTCTCATGATGATGTGATTACTAGTGTGTAGTTTTGGATATAATGATTTTTTTTTGGGTCTACAAGTTATGCAATGTTGTAAGTACTTTATACTTACATGTCACATTTATGGCTTGGATATAGGTCATCTTTGTCCATTGATCTTTCATTCTTGATGCATATTCAGATTGGTGGCTTGGATTTGGGTCGTCTATGCCCTAAGTCACATGCTTTGCTAAAAAAAATTCTTCATATAGAAAGGATTTGATGTTGTTACCAAGTACAATCATGGTGGATGATTGTGGTTGACTATTTTATGCTGTCAGGTTGGACACTTTGAGGGTTACTTTCTTAGTTCATGGATGTGATCATGGTGTCATAGATTTTGGCATGACATGATTGGATATATAGGTACATCCTTGATCTTCATTGGTTTGGATTCCTGATTTGGTTATGGTGGTATATCTTCTTGGTTGAGGATGATGGTTATTTGATTTCTTTTGAGGAGCTCATGATGTGCACTTTGAGTTCTTTGATGGTTTGATGCCTTGGTTTATTCTCATGGTTAGAGGAGGGTTTTTCATCATGATGTCATAGATATATTTTATACATAGTTTAGTGGGGGCTTGTGATAATGATGAGGTCATAGTGTAGGAGAAGCTCCTCGTTTGGTTTTTTATCTTCTTCGGTTTGGAGATTTTGGTTTTCACTTGGTACTGACACTTTGGTTGTTTGAGTGTAGACCTAAGGGATCTTCATGTAGGATATGGATGTTATAATGTCATGGGTGACTTAGTACCATGGTTGAGTGGGAGTTATTAGCATATATATATATATATATATATATATATATATATATATATATATATATAGTATTTGTAGATGTTGGAGGTTTTCCTTAGATCTTGTTGTTGCAGAAGCATCTTTGACATTTATATAGTGCACTTGTTATCTTCATGGTGTGTAAAGATGGTTGGATCTTGAGGACTTATGAGGTTCTTGTTTATCTTCATGGTGTGTGGAGATGGTTGCATCTAGAGGACTCATGGAGTTCTTGGTAAAGTTGTGGTTTGTGCTTTCATTTGGCATGTTATCCTTGGAGTTAGGATGGTTTCATTATTATATCATGGTATATTCTTGATACAAATTTAGATTTTTGACATGTTATGTTCATATGGAACGTGTTATCTCTTTGGTTAATATGGTTAGATCATGTTGTCATGTTTATGTTCTCAGGGCCATGGTTGGAAATTTGACATTGATCTTGGTTTAGTTTCTTTGTATTGAGTACATTGATCATTCGCTGGATAGTTCATGGTATTGCTAAGTGGCATTTGGAGTTGGCATGGATTAATTGGTTACAAGTGCTCATGGATACTTATAGATAGTAATGATTAGAGAAGTATTTGTTGAGACAATTGATGGTTTCAGTAGGGAGTCCAAGGGGCATTCAACTAATATGGACTTGAGAGGAGATTGTTCTTAGATAAGACTTGATTGGAGACTTGGATATCTTGATGAGCATTCTCATTCCCTACTCTTGGTCTACTTGGCAGTTTACTATTTGAGAGGTATAGCCCGTTATTTCTCTCACATGTATTATGTGTATGCTTATCTTTCATGGGTATAGATCTTGAGCTATGGTAAATGAGTTAGTTCTAGAGGGTTCATTTGAGAGATGATTTAGCATTGGTTATCTCTATGTGCATATTTTGTTTTTTTATGTTGGTTGAGTTTGGGAGATGGTTTTATATTGGGCGTATTCCTTGGATTAAGAATGTTTATTCCTTGGTTGATGAATGGTTTATGAGTTTGATCTTCTTGTGAGAGGCCTATATCCATGATTAGTTGTATGGTATGGTTTGGGTGTTGTTATTTCTTCTTTTTAGGGTTTTATGGAGGAGATCATACTTGCATAGTTTACATCTCGAGGTGTGTGTAGAAAGACGGGATATAGATTATGATTTGCATGATTTCTCTTTGGCCTTGGTTATCTTCCTAGATGTTTGGTTTTCACTTACATTGGATTTGAGATTGGTTGAAGATTGTGATCACTAGTTTGTATTAATGTATGTTATGTGGGAGATGACATGGTTATTACTTTATCTCTTTCCTTTGTTGTTTATGGAGAACTTGGGAGAGTGTTGGAGACTTGTTATTGGAGTTGTTCTTGCATGTTATAAGTTTATGTATAGTGGATCTCCTTGCAACTACATGGATCCACTTCTTTGAGATGTTGTGAGTGGATTGGTTACAGATTTGACATTATCTTTTGCAGTGGGAGCTTCTTGGTATATATGTGGTAGGTATTTCTCTTGAGACTTGTGATTTCAAGTTTTAGATTGGATATGTTAATGATGTGAGATTTACTTGGTATGTACCTTTAGAGGTATGGATAGTTAGATGGGTTTGACACTTGTCATGGGTGTTATTTCAGCTATGGATATTTTGACAACTATAGATACATGTGATTACCTTTTGGATTAGGTTTTTGTGCTTAGCATTTCAGTTGGTACATGATTTTATGATCTTCTAATGTGACAGGTTGGATGGCTTTCTCTTTGGATGGCTTCTATGTATGTCCAGTGGCAATGGCATAATAGGAGGTGAGGTCATTCATGTTTGAGATGTTGGATACTTTGATTTTATTGTGGGTACCAGGATGAAGCATGAAGTGTACTTTGATCCATGATAGTGGATGTGCTACGAGGGATCATTTCCTTGATCATTGATGTGGCTATGGATTGACCCTATGCAATGTATACAAAAAGTGGGAGATTTTTGAGATAATGGGTGTTGTACACATTTCATAATATTATTTTATTTTATTATGTAGTGTTGCACCTAGGAGCATCTTGATGGATGTGCAACATGTAGAGATTATCATGGGATATACTTGATGAGTTGTATTGTAATATTGTAATAATATTTGATGTAATTATTTAATATTGGGAAAAAAATTAAATGTCCAATAGTAAATGTGGGTTCAATGGGTTAGGTAGCACATGGTTTATGTAATCCCACTTGGTGGTTTAGTGAGACTTTCTACTATATAAGAAACCACAAGGGTGGTTGTAGAGATAAGAGTTAAGACAAAAAGGCAAAAGAAAAGTTGAGCAAGAGAAGGCTTGACAGGTTAGCCAAGGGAGCATTTTTGAAGGTTGGAAGCATGACATGGGATGTGCAAATTCATGTTTGTTCACATAGATTTCTTGGTTGTGGCTATGGCTTTGAAGGCTTCCATGGTTGTATTGCAATGATATTTTTACTGAATAATACATAGTGATGGATACTTTTGGAGGTTGGGTTTTTCCATCAATGAGAGTTTCTTAGGGTATATCTTGTGTCATATTTTGAGGGTATGTTATCTATTCTCTTGCATGTGGATTTAAGTACACATTTATTTTAGATCTACTATGGGTTATGTGGAAAAGATTATATTCTTTATTACATGTTTCCTTACATCAACACCTTATTTTAGACTTACTAATGCCTTAGAAAGAGTGTGAATATTATCTGATAAGAAATTATTCTATACTTCCAACTTGGACATATGACCAATATTCCATTGGTAGGTATAAGGCATGGGTAGTGGTTTGGACTTCATAGAATACAATAGCATACCAGGAGTGTCAAGGAAGCCTAACCTACAAATCTAGCATAGAAGGCTAAGTGAACAAGGAAGAAGTGGAGAGAAATTCAGAAGGGAGGTTTGAGGAAGGACCCTTGAGTACATAGTCTCCCTAAAAGAATAGTAAGTCTCATTGTTCCAAGATAGTCCCAACTACATAGAAAAGTAATATCTCTAGAAAAAAAATGTCACGTAGTCCCAACCCAATTTGATGTGATCATAGAAAGAATACCTCTCAGAAATCTTTGCTTCTTTCATCAACTCCCTAAAAAATTTTACCACTACTAAGACAACCACGCCTAGGAAAAACAACAACATGTAGGATCATAAATACACATGGGGATACCACACAAAACTAGCAATTGAGATTCAAGAAGAAGAAAATGTTGTTTAGTGTGGAGCTTGATCAATCCCCAAGTGGGAGATTGTTAGATTATGGTGACTGATTAGGAAAGTACTATATATAGTAGATCAGGATATGGCTGACGTTGTAGCTGACATATGGCCAACATATGGCTGACATGTTGTAACCCTAAAATGACATAAAATACTTGTATAAAAGGGTTTAGGGTTACGTATTTTTATTATGTTGTGATGCAAAATTGCTTCGTGCGATGGTATTGAGTTGTAAGGGATTACAGATTGTAATCAGGTTGTAATAATTAGATTGTAATAATATTGGACTTGCAGTTTGGTGGACGTAGCCTAAGGATTGGGTGAGCCACGTTAAATCTTAGTGCCTTGTGTTCATTTCTGTGTGACCTATTATTTTCTGTTATTGGTTATATTTGCATGTAGTTTTTATTTTTGTCCGTGGTTTATCCTAACAGAAAACCTAGTAGTCCATTAGGGTTGGTGACAAATGTAGTGCCTGCCCTAGTTCGCATTTTTGCTATTGTTGCTTAACTCTTTTAGGATAGTTTTATGTTGATGATTATTAGTGACATTATTTAGAGATTATCAAATATTGTCTCAAATTCAGCTTATTATATGATGAGATTACTTGGTACTTTATATTTCATGTATGCATGATGATTATTACGGTGTTTGTAATTATTGATGATGATTAGTTAGATGATTTATTATCATATGTGTTTTCTTATGGATACTTACCCCATACTTGCATGTGTATGGTGTGTGTGTTTGTTTTCTTTCTGTATGGCATTTCTGATGTGGTTAAGGAAAGGAGTTGTAGTCACCTGCTAGTTGGGATCTACACAATGCACCACTTCCTGCCATTGTCTGTTTAGCTTAGTATACATTATGCTTGTACATGCATGGATTTTATGCAGGTTGCAGGTACCAGGTATCAACTTCCCTGAATTTTCAAGATGAGCGTACCTTATCACATGATCTCAATGGTAAGAGAGGGGAGATAAATACTCAAGTCCAAATCTCAACCCTTTAAGCCATTTGTCCTAATTGAAAATTAGGACAAGTATCTAAGTTGAGTACCCTCCAAATGTGTCAAATGATGTAATTTGTGATATTAACCCTTGGTCTAATTTTGTATGTGTTTTGCTATGATGGGTTTTTCGTATTTTACTTTATGATTCTTTGGTGTATTTTCTATTAATTAAGTCTAATTAAAAAGATTTAATTAAGGATTTAATTTGATTAAAAATTAATATGATATTTTAATATTTATTTTTATTTAATTAATTTGGAAATTAATTAAATAAAAAAAGAATTAAATTTGAAGATAAAAGTTATAAGTTTAGATTTGGAATGTGATAATATTTATTTAATTAAATACTAATATATTTAGAGTACATTTTTAAATAAATGCTAAATAATATTATCATTATTTAAGTTAATAAATATTTTATCAATTAAGTTTCAAAAATAAATTTAAAAGTGGAAAAGATATTAAAATTATTAAAAGATTCTAGATCGCATGATGCATGCATGTGATTAAAATATATTAAGATAAAACAAGTGGATTTAATAAAGTAAGTGCATGAGATTTAAAATTAATAAATTAATTTTAAAAAGAGTCAAGTGAATATTAAATAAAAAAATTTAATTAAATAAATTAATGTGCATTCACATAGGAGTATGCGAGCTCTCGTGAGTTGTCATGTTGACAACATAGGAGTTTGCACTCTAATTATGCATGTGTTGTCTACACTTAGGAGTTAGCATATTATTTGAGCACATGGTGTCTACAACATTCTAGATACCTCATCATCTTTATCTTCTTATCATGGAAGTTATGTGCTTAATTGTCATGCTTATCTCTTAGTTCTTTCTAGACACATTCTAGATGCATCTTAGAGGCCTTTATATACAGGCTCTCCTAGTGTGTATGGACATCCTCATATGCTTCTACAAGCACTTCTAGTCTTTTGGGGGTTTTGGTTCTTGGAAGAATTGTGAATGTTGGAGAAGGAAAGAATTTTTGGAAAAGATAAGGTTCTAAGAGGAGGAGCTTCTCTACAATTTTTCAAGGCATAGCGAATTAGCATCAGTGTCCAGGTAGGCACTCCTGATTATTTCGCATATTTTATTATGCTCTTTCTCTTCCTATATTCATCATGTTTGCTAGATGACTGCTTGGATAATTCTTGTGATGAATGTTCTATATTGTGGAAATTTAGGTATGCATATTGTTTCATCTAGTTATGGGAATTAAAAAAATATATTGCAATTTTCTCTAGTAGAATCAAGATTTGGAAATTGATTCGAGTTTAGGTTCGAATTAAAATAGAATCTTATTATTATGCATTAGTTTTATATGATTTATTAACTAATCTAATTTAATTTAATTGAATTAAGATTAGTTAATAGTAGAAAGAGTCTAACTAATTATTAGTCAATTTAAGTAAATGGATTTTTTAATGAGGGCAAATTAAAAGAAAAGAGATATTAATAAGTGGAATTAAATAATTGAATTATCAATGAGATTGATTTTACTTAAAATCAATGAGGAATACTTTAAATAAATGATTGTCCTTGAAGTGTTTAAAGGAAATTGTAAACTAATTATTTGAAAGTGGATAAGTATTATTCTAATGTTTTGAATAATGTGAATGATTTTATCTAAAAGTCAATGGAAACTAGTTCAATGATTTAAATAAGTAAATAATTATCTTTTGACTATTTTAGAAAATTGTTTTAAAAATAATGGAGGGATAATTCTATGTTTTATTCGGAAATATAAATGGGTTGACTTGTAGAAGAATATTATACTCTTGAAGTATACTTGAAACGAAAACTGAAACCTCATATTTGGCTTAACCATGTGATTGCGAAAGAAAACTGGAACATGTATTTGCATCTTGTTTCTATATGTGTTGTATTTTGTTCTTTATGCATGTGTTTTGGGGTTTTGGGGATTGTGCTAGCTTTGACCAGTCTTAGATTGTTACCAAAGGCAAGGGGGTTATGTGTTTGCGATGTCATGATGATGTTGATCTTGATCTTTTTAAAACCCAACCATGGTAATGTGATGGTATGCTCTATGAGATATTTGTATTTACTGATTTTTATTGCTTTCTAATCTTCTCATGTGAAGTTGAGGTGTATGTATATGAGACACTTGACTTAACCATTTTTGAGTCATTGATCAATTATACTTGGGTTACTTTCTAGTCACCTTGATGGGACTGAAGTGTTTGTTTTGATCTTGATGATTTCATGTTGTGACATTTTTTGAGTTGACCATTTTGGAGTCTTCAATCAATATTACTTTGAGATACTTTTCGGTTGCTTGTTGAGAACCAATGGATATTATGATTATCATTGGATGCTTTTCAGTTGCTTGTGGAGAACTGATGTGATTATTTTGATTATCTTTATGATGCTTTCCAATCACTTGTATAGGACTGAGGTGATTTTGTGATTTGTGATTTCATGAGCCTAGGGTAGGTTATCTACTTGTAGTGTCAAGAAGTGGCTTGCAATGGGGGTCGGGGCCCTAAGTGGCTGCCAGGGTAACTTATTGTAAGTTATTTAATAAGTGAAAATATTTACACTAAATGGGGATTAAAATGAACCTAATAAGATAATTGTATGTTCTCGCCCATTCCTCGAGTGCTAGTATGGACTAGGATGGGAGTAGAGAGAATTCTTGGTTGCGACCTTGCATTCCGTAGTATGCCTCGTCAGTACGAGAGATACTAGTGGCTACATAGGGATCACTAGGGGATTGAGGTCTATTGAGAGACTACCAGGGTAACTCTAGCATGATTCGTGCGATGACACTTTTCCGCTTGCATAGTAGGTTTCCTACATGTCATTGTTGTGCCTCTAAGATTAGATTTCATTCTTATTAGAACCTTTGAGTTAGTGTACTTTTAGGATTCTTGGACTTAAAGAGTATTTTTTTTATGTGATTTGATATCTTTTTTGAGACTTGAGACTATCTCCTCCAACGCTTTCTTTGTTGGCATGTATCTTCACTCTATTCACGGATCATTATGATGGATGTAATTACTGACATGTTTTTTCATATTGATGGTTAGCATGTGATAGATGATGTTATTTTCTTATAGAATAATCTTATACTTTATTCCTTGCATGTTAGATTTCTTTATGCATATGTTGTAGTATGTTTTAGGAGTGACATCCCTACTTTATAATGTCGATGATCTCTTCAATGACTTGGGATGTTACGCATGGGGGATGGCTAGGGCCTATGATGGTCTAATGATGCTATTTACGGTTGGGAGGAACCGTGTATTTAGATAATTATGTGTTGTGTTTATGATTTATGATTATCTTTTACGATGGATGTTTATATCTTCTATGATGATGTATCATGTATGGAATCTGGTTTCATTTACTTTATTGCACTTGTATCATGGATTTGATGAGGATGATGTATCTTTATTTTTACATATGTATATTCTTTTAAGCCTTTCGTACCCTGTGTCATGTACAGTGGATGATTGAGCATTCCGAATTTAATTACCCAGAGGCATTCAGAAAAAATGTGTAATATGGACATTGGACTTTCTATTTATTCTTTCATGTGGATGTGGTAGTGGTTAGACTTAGTATTAATTAAATCAAATGTGACTCAACGTCTTAGGATCCTTAAGGAATGTAACATGTTATGTATGCTTACAGTTGATTGTATGTTATTGTTTCCGCTACTATGTGTTTGATGTGAATGGTTTATCTTTCATGATTAAAAAAAAATTGTTTGGAAAACTTAGTAAAATTTTAGGTTAATTCTTTTGGATCCCTTGGCAAGGTGTTACATATGGTATGAGATCTCGAGTTTCTACATTGGGAGCTCTGGATATATTGGAATGCCACTAGTGGTAACTATTTGGACCAAAAATGAAAAAAACTTTGAACTATTATGTGTATCTCTTTCAAATTGAAACTTGAAACTAGTTGAACTGAAACTTAAACTGTAACTTGCATATTTTTCATACTTCAACACTTAGGTTTCAAACCTAAAATTATACTAAAACCTAAACATGGGAAAAACTGAAAATTGAAACTTATTCTGATTTCAAAATATGTATCTTTCATCTATGCTTTAAGGTAGTATGCCTTTCATTGTCTTTGCGAGTATTATGTTGTTCTTGTTTAAGAATGAATTAGAGGATCTATTTCAGTATTTGTTAAAAGAACAAATGTTGGAACAATATGATTTTTGGTTTACTATTAAACTAGAATCATATTGCTCTAAGTGTGTTATAGTGTCCTCAGTGGAATCATATCCTCCTACAGGGGGAAAGGGTTCAATGGGACCCGTACAGTGAGTTCTTGGTTTTAGCATTCATGTAGGCTTCCAAGAGTAAGCCTAATTCTAGGGGGGGTGGATGTAGTGCCTGCCCTAGTTCACATTTTTGCTATTGTTGCCGAACTCTTTTAGGACAGTTTTATGTTGATGATTATTAGTGACATTATTTTGAGCTTATCAGATATTGTCTCAGATTCAGTTTATTATATGATGAGATTACTTGGTACTTTATATTTCATGTATGCATGATGATTATTACAGTGTTTGTAATTATTGATGATGATTAGTTAGATGATTTATTATCATATGTGTTTTCTTATGGATACTTACCCCATACTTGCATGTGTATAGTGTGTGTGTTTTTTTCTTTCTGTATGGCGTTTCTGATGTGGTTAAGGAAGGAAGTCATAGTCACCTACTAGTCGGGATCTACACGATGCACCACTTCCTGCCATTGCCTATTTAGCTTAGTATACATTGTGCTTGTACATGCATGGATTTTATGCAGGTTGCAGGTATCGGGTATCGACTTCCCTGAATTGCCAGGATGAGCGTACCCTATCATATTATCTCAATGGTAAGAGAGGGGAGATAAATACTCAAGTCCAAATCCCAACCCTTTAAGCCATTTGTCCCAATTGAAAATTAGGACAAGTATCTATGTTGAGTACCCTCCGAATGTGTCAGATGATGTAATTCATGATATTAACCCTTGGTCTGATTTTGTATGTGTTTTGCTATGATGGGTTTTTCGTATTTTACTTTATGAGTCTTTGGTGTATTTTCTATTAATTAAGTCTAATTAAAAATATTTAATTAAGGATTTAATTTAATGGAAAATTAATATGATATTTTAATATTTGTTTTTATTTAATTAATTTGAAAATTAATTAAATAAAAAAAGAATTAAATTTGACGATTAAAGTTATAAGTTTAGATTTGGAATGTGATAATATTTATTTAATTAAATACTAATATATTTAGAGTACATTTTTAAATAAATGCTAAATAATATTATTATTATTTAAGTTAATAAATATTTTATCAATTAAGTTTCAAAAATAAATTTAAAAGTGGAAAAGATATTAAAATTATTAAAATATTCTAGATCGCATGATGCATGCATGTGGTTAAAATATATTAAGATAAAACAAGTGGATTTAATAAAGTGAACATGAGATTTAAAATTAATAAATTAATTTTAAAAGGAGTCAAGTGAATATTAAATAAAGAAATTTAATTAAATAAATTAATGTGCATTCACATAGGAGTATGCAAGCTCTCATGAGTTGTCATGTTGACAACACAGGAGTTTGCACTCTAATTATGCATGTGTTGTCTACACTTAGGAGTTAGCATATTATTTGAGCACATGGTGTCTACAACATTCTAGATACCTTATCATCTTTATCTTCTTATCATGGAAATTATGTGCTTAGTTGTCATGCTTATCTATTAGTTCTTTCTAGACACATTCTAGATGCATCTTAGAGGCCTTTATATATAGGCTCTCCTAGTGTGTATAGACATCCTCATATGCTTCTACAAGCACTTCTAGTCATTTGGGGGTTTTAGTTCTTGGAGGAATTGCGAATGTTGGAGAAGGAAGGAAATTTCAGAAAGGAGAAGGTTCTAAGAGGAGGAGCTTCTCTACAATTTTTTGAGGCGTAACGAATTAGCATCAGTGTCCAGGTAGGCACTCCTGATTATTTCGCATATTTTATTACGCTCTTTCTCTTCTTGTATTCATCATGTTTGCTAGATGACTGCTTGGATAATTCTTGTGATGAATGTTCTATATTGTGGAAATTTGGGTATGCATATTGTTTCATCTAGTTATGGGAATTAAAAAATTATTATTGCAATCTTCCCTAGTAGAATCAAGATTTGGAAATTGATTCAGGTTTAGGTTCGAATTAAAATAGAATCTTATTATTATGCATTAGTTTTATATGATTTATTAACTAATCTAATTTAATTTAATTTAATTTAATTAGTTAATAGTAGAAAGAGTCTAATTAATTAGTAGTCAATTTAAGTAAATGGATTTTTAAATGAGAGCAAATTAAAGGAAAAGAGATATTAATAAGTGGAATTAAATAATTGAATTATCAATGAGATTGATTTTACTTAAAATCAATGAGGATTATTTTAAATAAATGATTGTCCTTGAAGTGTTTAAAGGAAATTGTAAACTAATTATTTGAAAGTGGATAAGTATTATTCTAATGTTTTGAATAATGTGAATGATTTTATCTAAAAGTCAACGGGAACTAGTTCAATGATTTAAATGAGTAAATAATTATCTTTTGACTATTTTAGAAAATTGTTTTTAAAATAATGGAGGGATAATTCTATGTTTTATTCAAAAAGATAAATGGGTTGACTTGTAGAAGAATCTTATACTCTTGAAGTATACTTGAAACAAAAACTGAAACCTCATATTTGGCTTAACCATGTGATTGCGAAAGAAAACTGGAACATGTATTTGCATCTTGTTTCCATATGTGTTGTATTTTGTTCTTTATGCATATATGTATTTTGGGGTTTTGGGGTTTTTGCTAGCTTTGACCAGTCTTAGGTTGTTACCAGAGGCAAGGGGGTTATGTGTTTGCGATGTTATGATGATGTTGATCTTAATCTTTTTAAAACCCAACCATGGTAATGTGATGGTATGCTCTATGAGATGTTTGTATTTACTGATTGTTATTGCTTTCCAATCTTCTTATGTGAAGCTGAGGTGTATGTGTATGAGACACTTGACTTAACCATTTTTGAGTCATCGATCAATTATACTTGGGTTACTTTCTAGTCACCTTGATGGGACTGAAGTGTTTGTTTTGATCTTGGTGATTTCATGTTGTGACATATTTTGAGTTGACCATTTTGGAATCATCGATCAATATTACTTTGAGATACTTTTCAGTTGCTTGTTGAGAACTGATGAATATTATGATTATCATTGGATGCTTTTTAGTTGCTTGTGGAGAACTGATGTGATTATTTTAATTATTTTTATGATGCTTTCCAGTCGCTTGTATAGGACTGAGGTGATTTTGTGATTTGTGATTTCATGAGCCTAGGGTAGGTTATCTACTTGTAGTGTCAGGAAGTGGCTTGCAATGGGGGTCGAGGCCCTAAGTGGCTGCCAGGGTAACTCATTGTAAGTTATTTAATAAGTGTTAACATTTACACTAAATGGGGATTAAAATGAACCTAATAAGATAATTGTATGTTCTCGCCCATGCTTCAAGTGCTAGTATAGACTAGGATGGGAGTAGAGATAATGCTTGGTTGCGACCTTGCATTCTATAGTATGCCTCATCAGTATGAGAGGATACTAGTGGCCACATAGGGATCACTAGGGGGTTGGGGTCTATTGAGAGACTACCAGGGTAACTCTAGCATGATTTGTGCGATGACACTTTCCTGCTTGCATATTAGGTTTCCTACATGTCATTGTTGTGCCTCTAAGATTAGATGTCATTCTTATTAGAACCTTTGAGTTAGTGTACTTTTAGGATTCCTGGACTTAAAGAGTATTTGTTTTATGCGATTTGATATCTTTTTTGAGACTTGAGACTATCTCCTCCAATGCTTTCTTTGTTGGCATGTATCTTCACTCTATTCATGGATCATTATGATGGATGTAATTGCTGACATGTTTTTTTATATTGATGGTTAGCATGTGATAGATGATGTTATTTGCTTATAGAATAATCTTATGCTTTATTCCTTGCATGTTAGATTTCTTTATGCATATGTTGTAGTATGTTTTAGGAGTGACATCCCTACTATGATAATGTCAATGATCTCTTCGGTGGCTTGGGATGTTACACGTGGGGGATGGCTAGGGCCTACGATGGTCTAATGATACTATCTACGATTGGGAGGAACTGTGCATTTAGATAATTATGTGTTGTGTTTATGATTTATGGTTATCTTTTACGATGGATGTTTATATCTTCTATGATGATGTATCATGTATGGAATTTGGTTTCATTTACATTATTGCACTTGTATCATGGATTTGATGAGGATGATGTATCTTTATTTTTACATATGTATATTCTTTTAAGCCTTTCATACCCCGTGTCATGTACAGTGGATGATTGAGCATTCCAAATTTAATTGCCAAGAGGCATTCGAAACAAATGTGTAATATGGACATTGGAATTTCTATTTATTCTTTCATGTGGATGTGGTAGTGGTTAGACTTAGTATTAATTAAATCAAATGTGACTCAACGTCTTGGGATCTTTAAGGAATTTAACCTATTATGTATGCTTATAGTTGATTGTATGTTATTGTTTCTGCTACTATGTGTTTGATGTGAATGGTTTATCTTTCATGATTTTAAAAAAAAATTGTTTGGAAAATTCAGTAAAATTTTAGGTTAATTCTTTTGGATCCCTTGGCGGCGCATTACAACAAACACCAAAATCTTTAAAATCCACCTGAGAACCACTCACATAGAATAGTCACTAAAAGAGAATATAAAGAGGTTAATATGACAACTAAACCAACCTTGAAGTTGACCAAAGAAGAGAAAATAAATTAAAAAACCAACATAGAGTGTCAATAGGAAAAGGTAGAGCGATGAACCACACAAATATGCCAATACAAAAAGAGATCTAGTAGAGAAAAAAAAGAACTCCTAATAGAGAACCATCAAGAAAGTAAACAAACACCTACAATGGAAAAAATAATAGAGGGTCAAAAACATAGAGTGCAAAATGTGCATCAATGGCTACAACCACAAAGTCAACCTAGCAATAGAACAAGGGACTGCATTACTATATTTTCACAAAGATCACATAAGTAGTTGTAGACATGTTAATTAGTCAAGATTGAGTTGAAAGAGATTAGTTGTGGGAGGTTAAGAAATCATAAGAAGATAACTAACATGTTTTTTTATTACAACAACCCCAATTTTTGGATTATCTTTCAATGCAACTCTACTATTGTTTTGCAAATTGTACATTGTTAATTCAACTTATAATTGATTATGTAGAAATTACTTATCTATACTTATTATAATAAATTAAAATATCCCTGCCTTGCTCCCCTATTTCATCTCTAAGTACCTAAAAGAAGGAGAAACTATCCATTACAGTGTTCATTAGTTTTAGTAGTACTTCAACCATAGGTTCCAATATATGATGAGAAACATCAAAGTGATCTAAAGTTATAGAAATCATAGGGCCATTAACCTTCAATTAACCAAAAAAATGATGAGGGATTGATGAAAAATAATTACCATACAAATTTCCAATTTTGAAATTAGTACTATGATAAGAGGTTGATTCAACATTACTCATTGATTGATAGGTTTCAACATGTGTGCCGCTAATTTTGCACAGATCAACATCAAAGGAACTGTCATTATGTACATCATAGGATGACTCAAAAAACATTGTAGAAATTGATGATGTGTATGTACACTTCTTCGATGGTAGCTTCATGTTTATTGAAAACCTATTCCTAGACTTATTGCCAACCAATGAATTTTTGGATTTAGTTTCAAGGTCTAGTTTTGAAAAATCAGATTTTTCATGGCTTGAATTTACATCATGTGATTTATTTATAACACCTTGTTTGAGTATTCTATGGGTTGATATTTCTAATTTCTATATGTATTTTTAGCTTCTATACGAACTAACAAACCTGTTAAGGGTTTATGTGGAAAAGGTGATGCAAGAAAAAAGCACTATGGATTCTGCAGAGATCCATTTCAAGGCTAGACAATGAGAAGCACTCTAAAAATAACTATAAAACACTTTCCCTTAGTGGAAGAATCAAATAGGGAAACTCTAAATATCCATCTTTCACACATGGAATGACCACCACCTAGTGAGGAGATTGAGCATTATGATGGTTGTCATAAAAATTAGAATATTTATTAGTGTTGATAACAACTTCCTAGACATTGTTAATGTCCACTTCCTCTTCAAATTTTACCCTCTTATCACTAGCTACAATATGACTATCATTTTGTGACCCACCTCTTCTTGCAAGTAGATCATGAGCTATCTTATGATATTGTCTCTTCACCAAACCAATCTTATTGCATAGCTCTAGATAAAAGTCCATGAAATAATTGAAACACAATTATTTTTTGACATATTGAGGGATGGTATTATATTCATCAAACATGGGTGAATGCACTATGTTGTGGTGCCAAAAAGATTTCACCCATTTTATTTTTCAAAATTTCCTATAGCACACACGGACTATGTAGATTCACATAGCATGTGCATGCTATGGAATGCATATGTTGTATCTTTTTACATAACATGTACATGCTATGTGAGAACAAATAAAATTTTAGCAGCCCGAGACCCATTCTATTTTCAATCATTTCTTTTTCTAGTTTTTCCTTCTCTACTCACAACAACATGCACACATTTTATAGAAGGTGAAACTCCCTCTCTCTCCCCCCCCCCCTCAAAATGCCTCCTTGTCTCAAGTCTTCTAATCTTTTTTTGCAGTATTTTGTATGTTCTAGCAATGTTTTGTATGTTGTTTCTAGTTTTGCTTCAAGTTTTTTTAGTTTCTTAAAATTAAATTGGTTTCTTATCATGAAATGTGAATAATCAACAAACTAACCCTACACCATAAAATTATCTAAATTCCCAACATAATCAACAAAATCCTCCACAAAATCAAAATGAAAACCCTTGTGAGCAAGATAAAGAACCTCCATGACCTCCACTGATTTCAAGAGCTCCTCCTGGCACCTAGAATAATACAATGAATGAAATATAGAGAGGAAAATCGTAATTAGAAGAAATCATTGGTAGATTAAAAGATTATGGTCAAACTAATCCTACAAGAGCACAATTGGCACCCTTCCTTGAGTCCATTGTGAGCTAGATAGGTTCTGTTAGTGGTCAATTAGATATTTTGCATGTTAAGAGAGAAGAACAAAGAAGATATTTGCCAAAAAATTATCCTATGAAGATGTAAAAAACAAGAACATAATGAAAGATGACATATGTGCATTGTTTAAAAATCCAGGAGAAGAAGATACTATTAGAACTACAACTAAAAGGTTCCCCATCCACTCATGCATCCATGATGATATTAGATGTATTTTTTGGGATAGATGGTGGATGGTCTTTAATGCCCCTCTTTGCAATAATCAAGAGGTTCCAATATATTTCTTAAGGAAATTGTATTGTGAATTTTTCCTCAGAGAGATCCCCAATTATTTTGACATGTTAGATTCTCAAGGTATAGTTGGGGGGTCCACATTTGAGAGGTTAGGGGCACATCATGACCCTAATGTAGCTAAGGTTCCTATTGTCAAGCCACAGGGTGAGCATGTCATTATTCCTTCAATTGTAAAGAAACATGTAGATACCAATACTCTAGGGACTATCAATACTTTGACACATACCCTCATTCATTTCACCAATCCATTAGTTGATGAGGAGCCTTCTTTGCACCATGATCACATGTGCACATCATGTGGATCCTTATGTATGTTTGGCAATCATGTTGAAGACACTATAGATGATGGGATAGTCACTTATGACTTCTTGAGTGAGACATTTGGCATTGATGCAAATGTAAATATTTACAATTATAACAAACTAATTTGGTCACATTTTTTATGTACAATGAATGATTAATAAATTAGCGTGTCTTGAAATTGTTCAAATTTTAGGGTAAGATTGTTCATGGCCCTAGTACAAATTCCCCAACTCCATTTTATGTCCCATCTATGAGTTTACAAGTATGTATCAATTTGATCATTTTAAATAATACATCTATTTATTAAGTAATCATATGGTGGATTGACAAAAAAATTTATCCACGTGCATTAGTTCTCTACTGGACCATCGACATTCACAACAGACTTTGAGCCTAGGCACGATAGGAGCTTTGTAGAGGTACGTTTGTTTCATGTTAATTTAATTTAATTTATTTTATTATATTATATTATATTAAAAAAAAATGTAAATTGTATTTTATGATCTATAGTTGTTGACATCAGAGACTCCTGATCTTTTTTAGTTAATTGATCATGGAGTTACTACCGCAATGGCTAGTTTAGAGCCATTGACTGAGGCATGAAATAGTTTTCATAGTTTTAGTTGTTATTTATAATAGTTAGTATTGAAATTTCAAATGGTATTCATAAGTACAATCGAGTGATTATATTGATTGAATTATTATAGGGCCTTGTTACTCCCAATCATTTGTGAGCCTCTAAGCTGGATGTACATAGTGACTATTTGATAATGATAAGAAAATAATAAATTTAGTGTGTACATATATTTTATTTTAATGTATAATAATTATTGATGCATATACACTTTGTTTGTATCAGCTCTAGTTAGAGAGGAGCCTAAACAGGAGGACAAATGAGTGTGTGAGGAATACCCCAACATCCCCATCATCTCCCTCCACACATTGACCAAAGACCTCTAAGGATTTGTTTCCTTCCTCTTGTAGGAAGGAGAAGATATAGATATAGACATATACAGGAATTAGTGGACATATATCTTGGATTTAATGTTAGTGGACATATTTGACATAAATTTGATGTATACATGACATTATATATTTGATGTATGACATATATAATTTGATGCATGACATTATTAGACTTCAAATTTTGATGCATCAAATTGTTCATATATGACACTGTTGGTTATCATAATATATATCTTATTTTTCTTGTTTACATTTTAAGTATTTCATGTATTTTATTTTAATGTAATTTTCATAATGATAATCATTATAATAAGATTTGATGGTATCTTTTGACATGTGAATAAGGCTATGATTAATTTGTATTTAGATTGTACAAGCTATGTGCACTTTTGATTATGAGTAACTTATTTAAAGTTTTTGTTGGGACAAAAATAGTGAAATTTGAATTTTTAGTACTGTTATCCAATTAACATTGAAATTTGAATCTTGAGTTGGCATCATTATGTAAATGTCTAAGTTTGAATCTTAGTGTCATCATAAACATGTATGAAATTTATATGTGATTTATCTTCACAACATGAGAAGACTTGAAATAATTTTTTTAATTTACTCATGGATTGATATCAAGATTGCTTGCTTATCCATCTCCTTGAGAGCTTAATTCATGGAAGCACAATCAATGGGGTGGGGATGAGATTAGAACTAAGGTTTACCTAGCCACTCAGAGCTAATAGAGTAGATAGTTTGGTCCCACAATGAATGGTTGGAGAGATTCACCAGTTGGTGACTTTGTACTAGCTAACACTACAAGTTTTAGCATCACCTGATATAGGGTTGCAAAATCAAAACAAAATTGAATATCCAAAGAGAGAGAGAGAGAGAGATTATTCTATGCATCAACAACATGATCCTATAGCACCTAATGTTGCATCAATACCTCACATGATCTCCGAGATATGCCCCATCAAAGATTGTTGCCCTATGGAATTTAGCAACTCTTAGGGTCAATTTTGTTTGGCATGCCTGAGAACATTCAAGTGATCAATAGGATGGGAGCTAATAGAGTAGACATTTTGATCCCATGATAATGGCTAGATAGATTCAGTATATGGTGACTCTGTACTGACCAACAATACAAGTTTCAACATCACCTGAGATAGGGCCACAAAATCAAAATGGAATCAAATATCCAAAAAGAGAAAGAGTTTATTGTAGGCATCGACAACACAATCCTATAGCACCTTACATTGCATTGATACCTCCCACAAACTCTGATATATGCCCTATCAAATATTGCTACCCTTTGGCATTTAATGACTCTCAGGGTGAATTATATCTGGCATACCCGAGAATATTTCAGCAATCAATAGGATGGGAAAAACTTGGGAGTATGGTTTACCCAGCCACTCAAAGATAAAAAAAAGTAGATAGTTTGGTCTCATGACCAATGGTTATATAGATTCACTATTTGGTAACTTTGTACTAGCCAACACTATAAGTTTCAATATCACCTAAGATAGGGCCACAAAATCAAAAGGAAATAAAATCTTCAAAAAGTGAGAAATTTTATTATAAGTATCAACAAAAATATCTTTCAGCACATGACATTGCATTGATACCTCACACAAACTCTGAGATATGCCCTATCAAAGATCACTTCCCTATGGTATTTATTAACTCTTAGGGTCAATTATGTATGGCATGCCTGAGAATGTTCAAGCAATCAATAGGGTGGAATGAGCTTAGGACTAGGGTTTACCTGACCACTTGGAGCTAATAGAGTAGATAGTTTGGTCCCATGATGAATGATTAGATAAATTCACCAATTGGCAATTTTGTATTAACCAACACTACAAGTTTCAACATCACCGAAGATAGGACCACAAAATAAAATCACTATATTGTAGGTATCAAAAATAGGATCCTATAGAACCTAACATTTTATTGATACCTTGCAATAGCTCCAAGATATGTCCTATCAAAGATTAATGCCCTATGGAATTTAGTGACTCTTAGGGGCACAACTATCTGATGTACTTGAGAAAGTTTGAGCAATCAACATGGTGGTAAGAGCTTGGTAATAGGGTTTACTCAATCACTCAAAGTTAATAGAGCATACAATTTGGTCCCAAAATGAATGGTTAGAAAGATTCACCCAATTGGCAACTTTGTACTAACAAACACTACAAGTTTTAGCACTACCTAAGATAGGGCCACAAAATCAAAATAGAATCAGATCTTCAATAGGGGAGAGAGAGAGAGAGAGAGAGTATCAAAAAAAATCCTAAAGCACCTAACATAGCATCAATACCTTGTACAAGATCAAAGATATGCCCTGTCAAAGATCACTGACTTGTGGCATTTAGTGACTCTTAGGGTTAATTTCATTTAGTGTGCATGAGAATGTTTGAGAAATAAATTGGGTGGTACAAGCTTGGGAATAGGGTTTACCTAACCATTAGAGCTAAAAAAATAAACAACTTGGTCCCACAATGAATGGTTAGACAGATTCACCAATTAGCAACTTTGTACTAGCCAACACTATAAGTTTCAATAGCATCCAAGATAGGCCCATGAAATAAAAAGGGATTCAAACCTCTAAAAAGTGAGAGAGGTTATTGTAGGCAATGATAACATGATCCTATAGCAACTAATTTTTCATTAATACATTACATGAGCTCTGAGATATGCCCCATCAAAGCTTGATGCTCTATGGCATTTAGTGACTCTTAGGGTCAATTTTGTCAGGCATGCCCGAGAATTTTTAAGTGATCAATGGGGTGGGATAATATTGGGACTAGAATTTATCTAGCCACTTAGAGCTAATGGAGTAGAGAGTTTAGTACCATGATGGATGGTTAGATAGAGTCATCAATTAGTAATTTTGTATTGACCAACACTATAAGTTTCAGTGTCACCCAAGATAGGGCCACAAAATGAAATCTCCAAAAAGAAAAAGAGAGAGGTTATTGTATGTATTGACAAAAAAATCTTGAAGAACCTGATATTGCATTGATACCTTGCACAATCTTAGAGATATGCCCTGTCAAAGATTGCTACCCTATGGCATTTAGTGACTCTCATGATCAATTCTATCCAGTGTGCCTAAGAAAGTTCAAGTGATCAATGGGGTGGTACAAGCTTGGGAATAGAGTTTACTTGACCACCAAAGCTAGAGGAGTAGACAATTCAGTCCCATAATGAATGATTAGATAGATTCACCAATTGGTGAATTTGTATTGGCCAACACTATAAGTTTTAGCATCACTTTTGATAGGGTTGTGAAATAAAAAGGGATACAAATATCTAAAAGGAAAGAGAGGTTATTGTAGGTACTAAAAACATGATCCTATTGAACCTAATTTTTCATTGATACCTTGCACGAGCTCCACAATAATGCCCCATCAAAGATTGATGCCCTATGGCATTTAGTGACTCTTAGGGTCAATTTTATCTGGAATGTCCAAGAATGTTTGAGCGATCAATAGGGAAGGATGAGCTTGGGAATAGGGTTTACCCAATATTTTAGAGATAATGGATTAGATAGTTTGGTCCCACAATGAATGGTTAGATAGATTCACTAGTTGGTGAATTTGTATTGGCCAATGCTACAAGTTTCAGCATCACCCAAGATAGGGCCACAAAATCAAAATGGAATCAAATTTCCAAAAAGTGAGAGAGGTTATTGTAAGTATCAACAACAAAATCCTATAGCACCTAACATTTAATCCATATCTTGCATGAGCTCCAAGATATGCCCCATCAAAGATTGTTTCCTTGTGGCATTTACTGACTCTCAAGATCAAAATTCTATCTGGCATGCTTGAAAACATTAGAGTGATCAATGAGGTGGGACAACCTTTGGACTATCATTTACCCAGCCACTCAGAGCTAATGGAGCAAAAAATTCAATCCCATGATGAATGGTTAGATAGATTCACTAGTTGGCAACATTTTACTAGCAAATACTACAAGTTTCGATATCACTCGAGATAAGGCCACAAAATCAAAAAATAATTGAAACTCCAAAAAAGGGAGAGAGGTTATTTTAGGTATTGACAACATGATCATGTAGCACCTAAAATTGAATTGATACCTTGCATGAGCATTGAGATATTCCTCATCAAAGATTGTTGCCCTGTGGTATTTAGTGACTCTTAGGGTCAACACTGTCTAACGTACTCGAGAATGTTTGAAGAATCAACATGGTGGGAAGAGATTGGGAATAGGGTTTACTAGGTCACTCAGAGCTAACATAGTAGATAGTTTGGTTCCATGACAAATGGTAGAAAGATTCACCAGTTGGTGACTTTGTACTAGTGAATAGTACAAGTTTCAACATCACCTGAGATAGGGCCACAAAATCAAAACAAAATAAAATCTCCAAAAAGAGAGAGAGATTATTATAGGTAAAAATACCACAATCTAGTAGCACCTAATGTTGCATTGACAGCTCACACAAGCTCCAAGATATTCCTTGTCAAAGATTGCCTCCCTATGGAATTTAATGACTCTTAGGGTCAATTCTGTCTAGCATGCCTAAGAATGTTCAAGTGATCAATGGAATAGGAATCAAAGGTAACAGAGTAAAAATGTGTAGTTAAAAATGAAATATAAATTGAAGATCAAATAATCTTAAAAAATCAATTGTAAGAGTGGATCTAATTTAAGATAAGTCAAAAAATATTTTAACTAGACAATAGTTAATCTAATTTAAGATAACTCAACAAATATTTCAACTAGACAATAATATTCATCTCTTTATAGTAATGATATTAATGTCTACGTACAACTTAGTTCTAAAAGGTACTAGTAGGAAAGAGCTAAGAGAGAAAACCTGTAGTGTTGTCCAAAGAAAATATGAAATATAAATGTCACATCAAATGTTTTTGTAATTATATTCAATCTAATGAACTAGTTAGATCTACTCTACATTTTATTGTCTCAAGTATTGCCTTGTAGTCTAACTCGCCAACCTTCCAAAGAGTCTTATTATGTGGTTTTCCTCCATATTTGATCAAGTGCACATTTGACACAACAACAAGGTTTGAATGATGAAGAATCTTCCTCTCTATTTGCCAATCCTCGAATAATCACAAGTTAGGGTTCTTCATAGAATATCATCTAAGCCATGTACTAGTTACAACCACTGCACCTATATGGTACTCTATACCTTCACCATCTATAATTGAGTGATCCAAAAAAATTCCTAGACACAACAACAAAAACAATAATATGTTCCTTCTTCATTGTCTGTAGGTGCAATAACAACAAAAAAATGGCCTATAGTGATAAATGTACATAATGTGCTCGTTAATTTAGAAAATACTTAGGTAAAAGTTATAAAGTTTCATATTGAATATATATATATGTATATATATATATAAGCAAGTTGCACTAGATTAGACAAGCAATCAATGTCAATGGATGAATCCATCTCTACCATTTATAGTGCTCATGGGGGGTGATAGGTGTCAATTGGGTCCAAAACCCATATATCCCATTTGTCCACCCATTCAATTGACTCACACACAACCTAAGTTTCCTTTACACATGATGGAAAAAAGAATTTTATTTTCCATGTGTGGATACTCCACAAAGTTGCATCATAGATTCTAAAAGAGTGCAAATCACCTTATCTTGTTAGAGTGAAACAATCCTCATATGGTATAATGTTAGTATATATTATCTATCAACCAAAAAAATCTATGAACCATAGACTCACCTTCCTTATCTAGAACCATTGTAGTGTTACACTACTGAAAGATGAATTTTTCATTTATCAATGTTGCTCTGTCTTTTTACTTTAATTCTTTACGAGATAAGGCTCTTTTGATGCATGCATCTACACCATAGTGCTCTCCTTTTCCATGACCAACCTCTATGAAATTTCACATATCTTGAATTCTAAAAAACCTATGCATCCTGCTCAACCAATATAACATCTGTGCATTCTTGAATTAAGATGCACAATTTTTTGACCAAATGATTTGTTGGTGATATGGTATGCTCCTGTTTGCCAAATCACCATAAAATAGTTGAAAACAACCATGTACAAACTTAATAGAATGTGATCGATCATCACTGATGTAAAAATGGTACTCCCTCAATATCTTCATGTCATCCTCTCCACTTTTAGGTGAATGCATGAATGTTATGTGAACAAATATGGGAACCTATTGAGAAGTATGATACGTTTCTTGCATCTCATTTTGTGGTTGTAGTGTGTAGTTCTTTGTGAAGTCTACAACAAAAACAATGGTATCCAATGGAAATGTATCCTTGCACAACTTGAATTGAAAATTCACCCATTGAGCTCTATGTGTATGCCTTCCATACTCATAAATAATCTTTTCACAAAAAATCTTCATGAACTCATACACTGGAATCTTTTAAATGACTAAATTGCATCTTTTACCTTGTTTCCCATCTTTTAGAGCATATGTCACTATCTTATATATTTTGTAATCTATTATTTGATTTCCAATTGCATGTGTACTATCCATATGTTCACAAGTTGATAAAAGCTACAAAGAACCACAAATTAAGCATGTACTATCCAAGCATGACAACTTGTAAAATTATTGACCATCCCCTATTTTGCATAAAATGTTGGACATGAATTCCCTTGAAGCTCTAGGTGGCTCATTTATGTCACAATATTGCAAAAAAAAATTAGAATGCAAAAGAACACACATATATGCCTTAAAACATCAAAATGGTTAAAAAATTCAAAATGTATCTATTGACCAAAATTGCCTTCCCACTAAGGATTAATTTCAAATATTTAAACACACTCAATGGTCACAAGATTCAATTATATTTTCTAAAATCCTGAAGCCATGGCAAGATGGTATGGTCTTGATCTTACAATAACTCATGTATTGGAGGATTTTTAGGTGAATCAAGAAGTGATAAGATGCTATGAGGTTCCTATTGATTGAGTGGCTAGGTTTTCATAACATCATATAAGGTCAAGAGATCATAAGAAAAAGAAAGATCTTGCATAACGTTACAATAGTATGTGATCATAAGAGAGTAATTGCCACGAGGATATTGTGATGCCACAAAAGTCAATGATCATATGATTGTAGAGTTGACTTCCTAGGCTACCGATGCTATGAAGGGGAAGGTTGATCATATGATCTTAAAGTTGTAAAGTCACAAGCACAAGTGAGGACACCACCTAAGGTCACAAAAAAGGATAATCAAACCACGACTATAGGATCAAAAAGCTTATTTCCATGGCTGTCAATATCACAATGGACTACAATCATAAGATCATAAAGGTCAAATTGACCATGTCATTACATTGCAAGGAAAAGATAGTGGTACTATGACCTTACACGAGGGGTGCTAAGGGTTGTCATTCTATCGTGAGATCATATGATCTTGTTGCTATGAAAGGATCATAAAGAGAATGAAGGAAGTGCTCGATGCTATGAGATATTGGTGTGTGTAAGATCATAGAAGTTAGGGTTATGAATAAAAGATGATATAGAGGGTTTTGACCACAATCGACACTTGTAGGATGGTGAGTTTAATGTTGACCAAAACAAATAAAGAGTTTTAACCACCAAGCTAGATGAAGAGGAACTCCCAACCAATTAGGTAGCAGGAAAGGTATATAGTGATAGTTGAATACGATTGACCTTTTCTTTCCACCTAATTTGGTAGGTTGATATCAGGGGAAACAACTCTTTGATGATAGATTTGATCTTTAAAATCTCCTACAACCACTTTCATCATTCTCCAGGCTTGATAAATGCAATAGAACACTCCATCACTGCCAGTTGATCCATCTACTCAATCAAATGGTTAATGGCTACCATTCTTATCCTCTCAAAGATTGCTCGGTACATAAGTGATCTGCTCATGTCTAGATTTGTATTGTGATCAAATCTTTTCTAATTTTGCATTAATTATTCTCTATAATATTGATTGTAGTGGTTTAATTATATCTTAGGATGGAAGCTATCTAAGTTATGCATACACTATAAGTGCAAATCGTGTACTCTTTCTTAGGGTTGAATCTTCTCTATTTATATAGTATTGCCTTGAAATTCCCTCTTTACCTCTAAATTATATGACATCATGTCTTATCTCCTTCAACCATTGATGTAATATGCAAGATTTGTCTTCCTCTCTTTGATGTACTTTGAATATCTAAAATCTACATTTTTGTATCTCTATTGTTCTGTGAATGATAAGAAGTGAAGCATTTTTTCCTCATGTCACTCATGTGGTTGTCTGATATGTATGTAGTTAATAGACTGAAGCAATTTTGAATCTGTATATCTTTGGACTGTCATGATAATAGTATTGTCCATGTATGGGCAAAGATTGATCTAAACACCCTATTTTGGTGCATCACCTCTTTAGAATAGATTAGATAGTTACTTTCATGTATTCCTTCTCCCTTTTCTCTTCAAGAATAGTTTAAGTGCATCCTAATAGTAGAGGAAGCTGACCTTCTCTAGAGACTCAACCTCATAGTTCAAGTCCCATAGCTTGGAGGTTGTTTCAATGTTTCATAAGGTTGTCCTTAGTTAAAAAATTTGAACAAGGGTGCAAGCTTTTGTGACAACATTTTTTGGCACACCTGGTGGGAAAATATATTAAAACATTTAAAGTTCACTAGCGGCAAAGAAAGATTCCATGTTCATGCTAAGGAGATAGTACTACCTTTAGTATAAAGCCTTCAAGAGGCTCATTGTTCAAAAATACTTGGCAACTCTAAGCTTCAAGCATAATCTGGCTTCCAAACCAAATTTGTTGTGGTTCATGTGCCAGATACACACAAGGGCATATTCCAAAGGGAATATCCAATACCAAGAGCTTTCTTTTTCTAATCCAAGAAGAAAGACTAAGGTATCTCTATCACTAGTTAGGAGTGCGACAATAACACATACCCTTGCAAGATCTATCTCCACTCCTCTTATTGTTAGGTCTTAGCATAGAATATTATCTGCTCATATCAATAATTCACTTGCTTACATGGCTAGGGCTTATGCTTTCACCACCTTTATGGTGGTAGCCCCCTCTTATTAGCCCAAAGGCATGAAATACTAGTACCAACTCTTAGAAGTATACCTAAGTTTACTGGTGAAACCTCCATCTCTCATGTTGGGCATATTTAGGTGTCTATTATCTACAATATCCATAGTATCACTGAGGATGATGTAGCAATCAGGCTTCTGGCCTCGTCCTTGAAAGGGAAGGCACTAAAATGGTATAGAGGTTTGCCTCAAAACACTATTACTAATTGGGATGGGTTAGGGGCGGCCCTATGCAAGCATTTTGAGGACAAAAGTGACCACCTATCACTTTTAGAAAAATTGGCAACTATCAAGAGGGTGTTAGGATTAAACCTCGGATAGAAATAATAGTTACATGGAAATATATAACCAATACCATAAAATAATAGATTGCATAAAAGAGAACACAAGACACCAAGATTTAATGTGGTTCACCCAATCCCTAGGCTACGTCCACCAATAGCAAGTCCAATATTATTATTATCTAGTGATTACAATTTGCAATCCCTTACAGCTCAATACTACTGCAAGAGGCTACAATGTTACCATTAGCTTATGAAATCCCTAACCCTAAGCATTTTTATACAATCTTTTATATCTTACAAAATTAGGGCTAGAATAAGTCGTCTAATAGGAAAAATAGTAGCCAACAACTTTTACAATATAAGGGCATTTTTGGCTCTGGGGGCGTTGTCCTAAAAAAACCCCAGAGGGGTGTTGCCCCTCCACTCCACCCTGTACTACGATAGGGGGCACACCTGGAGTGATACCCCAAGACCCTATAGGGGTGCTACCTATTGAACCCATCTTGGGGGCACTGCCACCAAACCCCCATAGAAATTATATGGGGAGAAAACCATGCAAAATAAACCTCTAAGTTTGATTAGGCTCCATTTCACAACAATCTCACTCTTGGAGAATGATCAGACTCCATAATAATAACCTCCCACTTGGAGACTAATCATAGCACTACTAAACCTATAGCTCCTTCTAAAATATATTAAACCACCCTAGAATCTAATGTTCTTTTATTCTGTTTAGTCAAGAAAACCAATTGAAGTTGAAGAGGAATTCAACTTCTCCCTTGTTACTACCTTTGTAAACATATCCACGAGATTTTCATCTATATGTATCTTGTCCAACTTTAACTGTCCATCATCCAAAATTGACTGAATGAAATGGTACCTCAACTATATGTGTTTTATCTTTGAATGCAGAGCTGAATTCTTTGCAATATGAATGGCACTCTAACTATCTATAAACAAATAATTATCCTTTGAGGGTGTCCCAATTCTTCCAAGAATAATTGAAGCCATATCATCCCCTTGGCTACCTTTGTAGCAGCAACATACTCTTCCTCTGTAGTGGATAAATAATTAACCTTATGTAACCTAGAAACCCAGCTCACGGCTACCCCACCAATAGTAAATACATAACCTATAGTATTTTGCTTGGTATCAATATCCCCTACCAAATCTAAGTCAACATGTCCCTATAAATTAGTAGTAGAGTCCCCCAAAGTGTAAACACTTATAGGATTTACTTCTCAAATATTTGAGAATCCATTTAACTTCATTCCAATGCTCAATTCTTGGATGACTCATATACCTACTAATGACTCGCACTGCATGTGAAATATTTGGCCTAGTATATACCATAGCATACATCAAGATTCTTATAGCTGAAGCATAAGGTACCTTGGACATCTTGTCCTTCTCTTCTTGTATTTTTGGACACATCTCCTTAGTCAACTTCAATTGACTAGGTAAAGGTGTACTGATAGCTTTAGCATTCTCCATAGAAAAATATTGCAACAACTTCACAATATAATTAGCCTGAGATAATGTCAATTTCATGTTTTTCTTATCTCTACAGATCTTCATACCAAGGATTTTTTTTGCTCCTCCCAAATCCTTCATAGCAAAGGCATGTGCCTAACTGTTCCTTTAACCCCTTAGTGTGATCCATGTTAGACCCAGCTACAAGCATATCATCAACATATAAACATAAAATAATGTAGTTTCTATCATCCAACCTCTTAAAATAAATGCAATGCTCTGAGTGACACCTGCTATATCAATGCTCATCCATAAATCTATCAAATTTTAGAAACCATTGTCGAGGTGCTTGCTTCAAGCCACATAAACCTTTCTCCAATCTGTACACTCAGTTCTCCTTACCCGTGACCTCAAATCCCTATGCATTTTCCATATATAGCTCTTCATCAAAATTACCATGAAGGAAGGTTGTTTTAACATCGAGCTACTCCAAATGCAAATCTTCAATAGCCACAATACTTAAAACAGTGTGAATAGAAGTCATTTTAACAATAGAATAGAATATCTCATCAAAATAAATGTTTTTTTGCTGTGCAAATCCTTTTACAACTAACCCGACTTTAAATCTTTTCTTACCTCCCTTCTCTTATTTCAACCTGTAAACCCATTTATTCTATAAAGTCCTTTTAACTACAACCAACTTGCATAAATCTCATGTCTTATTTTTTAGTAAAGAGTCCATTTCTTATTTCATTGTAGACTCCCACTAAATATTTGTATCCACTTGTACAACTTCATCATAACATTTAGGTTAACCCGCATTAGTAAGTAAAATAGAATAAAAAGAAGGAGAAAATCTTTCTAGAGGTCTACTTAGCCTTGTTGAGCATTTAACATTCACTCGTGTGTGTGCTATTTGTTGTTGTGGTTATTACACATCATGAGGAATTCCTAGAACAACATCTTTTGGAGTATCATCCAACACTATATAATCATCTTCTTTCTTCTCATGTTGTTTCAATTGATATTTGTACAACACTTTCTCATTGAATATGACATCCATGCTTCTTAAAATTTTATGATTTTCAAAATATCAATACCTATAACCAAATTCATTAATGTCATATCTAGAAAATATACATTTCTTTGACTTTCCTTCCATCTTGGTTCTATTTTCATAATCTATATGATCAAATGCTTCACAACTGAAGGTTTTGAGAAAAGAATAACTCACCTTCTTACCAATCCATGCTTCCTCTAGAATACCATAGCCCAAAGGAGTAGAGGGACCTCTATTAGTCAAATATACATCAGTGTTGACAACCTCCAACCATATGTTTAAGAGCCACCGAAAAAGAAACCTCATGCTCCTTGCATGCTCCATTATAGTCCTATTCATGAGTTTAGCTACTCCATTTTCCCATGGAGTACTTGGAACAATCTTCTATCTACAAATACCATTAGTGGAGCAATAATCTTCAAATTTATGACCGTAATACTCACCACCATTATCAAATTTGAGACATTTTGGTTTCTTACTAGTCTCATTTTCAACCAAGCATGATTTCCATTTCTTAAAAGTTTGAAATACATCAAATTTCTATCTAAGGAAATAAACCCATACTTTTCTAGTTGCTTCATCAATAAATGTAACATAATAATGAAAGCCACCAAGGGAAGATACCTGAGCTGGTCCCCATAAATCTATATGCACAAGATCTAATTTCTCACTTTTATTTTCCTTCCCAGTCTTCAGAAAAATAACTCACTTTTATTTTCCATACACACAACTTTCATAGAAATCCATATTAACACATCTTAGACCTGATAAAACTTGCTTTAAATGAAGTACCTTCATACCTTTCTCACTCATGTTCCCAAGTCTATTGTGTCACAACACTGTATTAGAATCTATAGTAGCTATTTTTTCTCCTTGCTCAACTACAACAACTATTCCTAAACATTCATCTTTCTCTAAAACAATCAAAGTAGAAGGAACACTATGACTTGTACAAAGATATAAGGTGCCTAATTTCACACCTTTTGCTACTATAAGGAAATCTTTTGAAACCTTTTCAATTTTTATCATTAAAAGTAACTACACAACTCTCATCACTAAGTTGCCCTCCTAAAATTAAATTCCTACTCAACCTCGCAACATGTATTACCTCATGTAGTAGCCAATGATTCCCATTCTACAACTTAATCTTAATTTTTCCTTTTTTGACAATCTGATGGGGTTTATTATCCCCCAAATAAATAAGCCCAAAATCCCCTTGGACATAATCAATGAAATAACCTCTATGAGGTGTAGCATGAAATGAAGCACTGAAATCTAAAACCCATGAATCATCAGCACTTTCTAAAGACCAAAGCAAAGCATCCTCTTCGAAGTTGTTGCTTACCATATTTGCCTCTGTGTTCCCTTCTAGTTTATCTCCTTCATTATTCTTTTGAGTACAACAATCTTTCTTCTTATCCCTTATTTTACCATAGTATGGATAATCTCTTGGTCCTCTGAATTGAGACCTCTTGCCCTTTGACTTTCCTCTTGATTACCCACAATTTTTGGAATTATGTCCTCTCTTAGTCATTCTTCCTGTACTTTGTGCATTCAAAGCACTTCCTAATGTAGATCCACTTGAGGTTTTCCTACAAGATTCCTCACTCACAAATAACACTAATCACAACATCATATTTTATGATATTAGCTACAAAAATAGAATTACTCACAGCCATTACCAAGCCATTCTAGCTTTCAAGAAAAGAACACAAAATCAAAAGAGCCCTAATCTCTACATCAAAATTAATACCCATTCTAGATAGCTAAATAGTAATAGTATTAAACTCATTTAAATGATCCACAATAGATCTACCTTCTGTCATCTTCATAATAAATAAATTCTTCGTGAGAAATACCTTGTTTGAAGTAGAGGGCTTTTCATATAGTTTTGCTATGGTTTCTATAAACTCTTCCATCATCTTCACTTTTGTAATTTTAAATGTCACTGATGATGCCAAGCATAATCAAATTCTTCCATGTGCCTTTTTGTCTAAAATCTCCCAATCCTCATCTGAAATGGTTCCATGTTTCTTGGATTTTCCTTCCAACAACTTCCATAAATCCTTCTAATAAAGATAGTCCTCCATTTGCATCTTCCATAACTAAAGGTTATGCCCATTAAAATTCTCCACCTTTATCTTACCCTTGTCTACCATTTCTCCCACTCAACCATGAGACCTTCCTATAGAGGATCACTGGAAAAAAATGATGATGGTTTAGCTAAAAAATAAAAATGACAACCATCTAGCTATGATACCATTTGTTAGGATTAAACCTCAGATAAAAATCATAGTTACATGCAAATATATAACTAATACTAGAAAATAGCATAATGCATAGAAGAGAACATGAGACACCAAGATTTGACATGGTTCACCTAATCCTTGGGTATCCACTAATAGCAAGTCTAATATTATTATTATCCAGTAATTACAATCCGCAATCCCTTACAACTCAATACTGCTGCAAGAGGCTATAATATCACCATTACCTTATGAAATCCCTAACCCTAAGCATTTTTTATATAAGCTTTTGTTGCTTACAAAATTAGGGCTAGAATAAGTTGTCCAATAGGAAAAATAGTAGCCAACACCCCAGGAACCCGTAGGGGCCAATGGTTTGCTTTTTCATAGTGCAAAAAAATTCCCACAAAATAGGCTTTGAAAAATTAGATAGATAGGTATGAATCTTGTAAGTTAGGGTTTGACCTTTTACAAAGTTTACTAACCCTAGGTAGAACCCTTTTAAAATAAAAATTTTGCACCCTAAGTAGACTTGCTAAGTCATGTGCTTCTATTTTGAAAAAGCTTTAGCAAGCGAATCATTGTTGAAAATGGTATATTCTTTTGTGAGACTGTTTAATTACTTTCTTTACTGTTTCTTTTTCTCAAAAAATTTTCTACCATCAGATCTCTTTTAGATCTATGGTGGTTGTAATGTCATGTAAGGAAGCTACAAGGATTTTATCATATGTGACATGGCGACCATCGCAAAACAGAAAGATGGTGACATGAAGCAGAAAGTGGGCACTGGGTTTTTAATTATTTTGAAATTTTTGGCAATGTGACTAGTATCAAAAATGTTAGGTATCGGAAAGAGGACTGATTGGAATATGCTACATCTTTCATTACCAATTTTTATAATATTTGGGATGTCACTATGTCATGACTAGAAAATGCAAGAATCCTACTGGTAGCAATATAGCACCTTACCATGAAAATAAAAAAGGTAAGATTAACAAATGGGATAGGCATCATAAAGTATTCTGTTATTACTGTGGTCATGTGATTATGATGTATTTTCAGAGGCATTGAATACAATGATAACAACAAAAACATGTGATTTTTCTTGACACTGGAATTTCTTAAGCTTTAAGGAGCTTGCTATGTGTTGGTAAACAGATTTTTTCTTCTTCTTTTCCTCTTTTTATGTGCCCAAACTTATAACGAAGAACAACTTTACGCAATAGTTGGGAAATCATTTCTAAGAATATCTAGTTTCCCTCTGAATTGAGGTACAGCTCCCTATGTGAATTATGTTCAAGGAATTATGTTTTATTCCTAAGACTAATGTGGGGTATGCTCTTAACCCAAGAGTAGAAGAGGCAAATCGAATTAAGCCTAACTAGAACTTAATTCAAGCAAGAATACTTCACAATACTGAAATGGATTCACGCATCCACATTTCTTATGAATTCATAAATCCACTCGCACAAAACTAAAATAAGTTGAAAATTAAATCTAAACTACAACTGATGAATTGGAAAAAGAGAAACTAATAGCATCCTTTCATCAAATGAATTATAACAATACTTATTACATTCATTCGTGTTATGTAAAATAGGGGAAATGAAACTCTATTCTTCCTCAGTTCTCTGTAACACAGAAAGGAAATACTAACTAATCACAATACCTACTGGAACGAAAAATGATTGAAATGAAGTGTCATTCAATTGTCTCTGCAAAAAATAGTACTTCACACCAAAATTTTGCCGACCCTTGATTAATCATTGAATTTTATACGTATAGGATTTGAGAGATGACCGTTACAATGGGAATGTTAATCAGTTCATCTTCTCTTGATGAAAAATGGAAAGATGCCAATTTATCATATCAAAATATTAGCAAAGATTTCAAAATTTATAACAGAAAATGAAAAAGGGGGGAATCTGAATCACTTGGACTTCTTCCTCTTTTCAATTTTCATCCTATATGTTCTGGTAGCCACTATAATTGGGAGCATTTCTTCATGACTAGGCACATGTACATTGGTGAATCTTAAGAGCCACTTTGAATTCTCTTGAGCCAACTCCTTTACTACATTTAGCTGACTTGTCAACTCTTCAGATGCCACATGTACGTATCCACCAAGTGTTTGCAACTCTACCACTCTGTTTGGACCACTTGAAGTCATCCTAGATAGATTACTCAATTATGTGGAGAAGTTATTTTTCATTACTTCCACCCTAATGAGAGCCTTTTCTTGCCCACTATTTTGTGGATCAGTGTGTAATCCTTGCATGAGCTCAAATGCTCTATCTTGGGTCTTCTTCACCCTTTGCTTTGTTACTTTGAGTCCTTCCTCTGCCTCTTGAATCATCTCCTATTTGAATTGCATGTTTTGAAGCCATTTGAACAAAGGCTCAATCCCCTTCTTCAAAATATTTGCTTCAACTACCTCTTTTGCCTTCATTTGGATGACCATATTTAGGAGAGAAATGCATTCATCACACCTTGCCTTTTCTGCGGCCAAAATGTTGTGATTAGAAGTGATATTATACTTCTCAATTTCTAACCGAAGTATAACATTTCCAATTTGATCAATCAGAACGGCTCCATCTGTACTGAGCTTCTCAATCCATTCTTTTTTGATTTGGCCAAAATGTTTATCTTTTTGGAGCTGTGAGATGAAGGCTTGCACTTCTTCTGCAGTAGGGTTCTCAATAGCAAGTACGCCAGTAATGGTTGCCAATGGAACAACTAGTTTCCTGATAAATCTTTTCAATTCTTCAATCTCTGCTTTCATTCTGATTTTTGACAATTTGAGGTTCTCCAATTGTTCTTCTATAACCTCATTACCTGATCTCCATAGGCCCACTTTTGTATCATGCCTAGCTTCCCCGAGATCAATTGAATGTAGATTGAAGTCCTCTAGCATCATATCTTCAATTCTCCCTGCCTTGTTTGGTTTTGCTACCTCCATAGTTAAGTGCCCTATTTCTAGATCTTGTCCCAATATTGACAAGGTCTTCTACTTTTTAGCCTTTACTATGGAAGATCCTACGTGAACTGCTTGAGATATAACATCCTTTGAAGGAAAACTTTCATCTTTTCTTTTCCTCTTCTTCTCCAAAGTATCTTCGAGCCAAGACTCTGTACTAATCACTTTGGAGGATGTTCCAAGTGATTCAATACTAAACATTTTCTTCTTCACTGGATTCATTGTCACTATAGTTTCGAAAAGGGGGTCTTTGGATCTTGAGAAAGAATCCTAGATGAACCTGGAGCTTTCTCCTCTTCTTGAGTTTTCTTTGCAACTTCATTAGACTCGGTGGATTTTCTACTACTACTTTTATCATCTTCGATCTCTACTATTTAAATAGGAGAACCAGAAGACTTAAGAACAGAAGCACTTATAGATAGAGTAGGGCTATGATGAGGGGATAAGACAGGGGCGACATGAAGAGATAGAGTTGGAGTGACATGTGGAGGTGAGATTGGAGCAGGAGATCCATCTTTCTGTTCTCCTATTTCTTTTTCAGCTTTAGCTTGAGCTCCAATGACTGGTAGTGATCCACCTTGATAGGTTGGGGCTATTGGAACATTCTTCTCTGGGGGTTGATCACCTCTGCCTGTAGATTGAGCTGGGCCTTGAGTAGGTGTAGTAGTAGCACTGGGTGTGGTACTTTGAGATGAAGCAGGAGTAACTGCAGCTAGAGAAGCTTGAGTAGTTTTGCTCTTGCTCCAGCTTTTCTTACCTATCCACTCAACCCACTTCCCAGTCCTTTTAATAATTCTTGCCATCATGACATTGAAGTCTTCTTCTATGTCAACATATGGTTCAGAACTAATGGGAGTATTCCTCAACTTAGTCAAATATGTATTACTGTACATATTTTGACCATCGTCTTCCAATCCCTCCACATCTAAATTTATACCATATCTCTTTACCTGATCAATTGTAAATCTTGCAAAGGCACAATCTCGACTCTCCAATTCATTTTTACAATCTGCCCAATAATCCTCCATGGTTATCACATGTTTGATTACACTTCCAATTTGAAGCACATCTCTAGCATATCCATTAGGATCAAACAGGGGCCTTACTGCTTCATACTCTTCCAATTTGTATTTACTCTCAAATTCTTTGAGTATATTCTTTGCATCTGATCTGGTTTCACAACTATATGCTCCAACTTTCATAGGGAATTCATACCCTTTCTTCCTCAAGTTGATGCTCAACACATTCACTTGGATTGCTTGCCTCACTATCTCCACAAGCATGATCATATCATCTGGATACCTAGGCAGCTTCAGTCAAAATCCATCAAATGCTGCAAGATGCAAATAAGAAAATGATGAGAACTTAATGAAATAACTACCAAATTGACCAATGGTCACCATCACTTTTGGACTGAATCTCCACTCAGGACACCCTTGGAGCTCCTACAAATCCTCATGGTGAATGCATCATTTACCCGGATGTATTCTGCATAACTATTCTATAATTGCAAGCATGGATAAAACTCATAACTTTTTACATTATCAGGAAAATTCTCAATTCTAGGGAGTCTCGGCCACAATTGAAGGGAAGCCAACGTCTACATCAAGAAAGAGGACATATAAAATGAATTATAAAACTTGGCTGCACTGAGAGCCCTAGAAAGATGCTCACTGGCCTCATACGCCCAATCAATATACTATGTGTCTAAGAAAATAACTTGCACCAAAAAGAAGTATTGTGCTACAAAATTAAAAGCTTCTACCTCACCTTTGAGTCGATGTAACAGAACCAAAATGTCAACAATTTCTGGTTTGAGGTCTGTGCCGAAAAGAGTTTTAGGGACTTTACTCTTAGCTCCCCTTGGCTTTTGAAACCAAGACTACATGATCTCCCTCCTCCAAACCATCTTCTTCAAAGAGTACTTAGACATGGCTCCACTCATCGTTAAATTAGAGAACTCTTCCCATTCTAGAATTCATAAGCAATTCACTACCGCTTGACGATTAATTGAAATCAACACTATTTGGTCAGGCAATAGAATCTGCTTTGTATCTGGGTTGTAATGATTAATGCATTCCAAAATTAACTCTAGGGCTTGTACTACAACAGGAAACCTAGCTGCTTCTACTAATCTGCTTCCTCGAAGTTTTTCTATTATGGGATGAATTGGCTCTGCTCTTAATCTCCTTTGAAAATCTTGCATATCATAAAAACGGAGTGAAGTATTTGTGATAGTCAACCACGCTGGCTTAATTCCACCCAATCCATCACAACCCGTGAATCTTGTTGCCATTTTATTTGATGTATGATAGCAAAAATTCAAACAATTGTAGATGATACAAGAAGCAAACTCTGTAACTTTGAAAATTACTTGAAAGCACTATCTAGTACAATAGTATAACAGTAAAACAGTAGTTTGAAAATATATTACTTCCCTCTTTATAAAATAACCATAGATTTGCTCGTTGAATTTCATAAATTGTGCCACACGAGCAAAATTAAGGGTAAATCCATTGGATTGGTGGATGTAAAGGTTTTAATGGATTTATCTTTGTCTTTTCACTATTTTTGTTGGTTCAATGGTAACTCTCATTAATTACTGGTTTACTTTTGGTTTCATCCATCTTTCAAAAAAACAAGAATGGAGAACTTCCTAGGGCAAAATCCCCTTAACTAAATTTTTCTTGCAAAAGCCTTATCAATTTACTAATTTGCTTTTATTTACTTGCTCAAAATAATCTACAATCAATTCACATACTTACCATGCTTGCAAAAATGATTTTCCTTCAAATGCAAAAAATGACCTTCGAGGGTAGAAAACCCACAACAGAGAAGCCAATTTTTGGTTTTCCTCTTAAGCTTTTGCTTTTACCTTTCTATCCTAAGCACTTTGCTAGAAACCTTCGAAAAACATAAAAGAGGCTTTGCGAGTGAAAAATGGGGCCCGCTAGTGACTTTACTTTTCTAATTAGACCTTTGCAAAAAATTAACCTCTTGGTTCGAAGTCCATATGAGGAGAAGCTACTTCTGTTTTTTTCGACGATGCTTATCCTGATCATCTTAATGAGTTCTGAGTAATGTCTGCTATGAAACTTGATAATTTTTGAATGATTTGATCATAGTATGGCTTACCTTTTCTTTTTTTTAGCCTACAGATAGCATTTGTGGATCGATGCAGAGTTTCACCTTTAGGGTGTGAAACCCCGCTATGGAGAAGAAGAAACTTTGTTTTTCGCCAATCCCCATTGTTTTACTTCTTCTACCCCATTCACTTTATTTTAAGCTTTCGGAAAACACAAAACTGACTTCACAAGTGAGAGGTGGGACCCATGGCTCTCTTAATTCCTTTACATACACCTCTTCAAAAAATTGATTTCTGACTTCAGAGTCCACCACGATGAAGCTCTTTCCTAATTTTTTGCCAATCGTTATTCTGATCATTTTTTGAACTTCAAAATGATTCTCACTGTGAAAACATGACATCATTTGAATGATCTTTTCATAACATGATTCACCTTACTTCAATAAAGCTTGCCAATAGCATTTACCAATCTTTGCAGAATTTCACCTTTGGGATGCGAAAACCCTACTAAGGAGAAGCCGAAACCTATTTTTCCACGAATTCAATTTCTCTATTTCCAAATCAAATGAGCTACAAGAAAATCAATTGATGTAGCACAATTTGAGAATCCCCATCGAGTATGGTTCTAAACTACCCTTAAGACTCATGATAATCAAGAAATACCCACTCGAGCTATATGTGACATGGGAGAAGGGAAAAGATGAAAACCCGATGGAGAAACTCAGCATCTAAAGAGGAAAGACCTATTGACCAAACTTTTACAAAACATGACATCAGTTCACTTTCCACTTTGCAAAATTTGTATATGGTGAAAAGTGGGGCAACACTATGTCACGATTGGAAAACCTATGTTTATGCCAATAATGACGTAACGCCTCACCAAAAAATGGAACACGACAATGATTTATATTGAAAAGCAGGTCCAAAAAATCCCCTCGTCACTAATAAGCCACGTAATCATTTTGATAGGTTGGCAGCAATTAAGAATGTGTATATGTTGTGTGCTAGATTATTTTTAAAAGTGCATTGGTCACTATATTGTGATTAGAAAACCCATGTTTTATGTGACATAGCTCCTTACTAAAAAAGACAAGATACGATGGAGCTTTATTTTATTGAATGTTACAAAAGGATTAAAATATTATACATGATTTTCCAGTATGGTAAAGAATTGTTGAGTCACATATGATGTGGAATCCCATTCAGAATGAAGATACATGTAAAAGGGTGATCGTCAAATCAAAGTGCATCAATGGTAGGTGCTAAGTTGTTATGAGAAATTGTTTTCTTGTTAATGGTAGCAACATGGCAACCAAAGGGAGAAATGGAAGGACCCACTACAGTCACATTGAAGCACTAATAAAATTCACATCGTTAGATTACAATGAATCAACGATGGTTGTTATGTCACATAAGGAAGTTGCTCACTGTTTATGCATGGTGACATAGTGAAAAGATGATGTGTGTCTACAAGCTCCAGTGGGTCCAGACCAATTTGCTAGCAGTAAAAGAAAGGCTTACATGGATAAAGCTTATTGGGTTGACTTCTAGCTTGGCAAGTAGAAAATGAGTCATCTTTTATGCTATTCTTAGATCGTCAAATTTTTTTGATCGATGGCATATTTTCAAAAATAGAATGTGGTGCCACTTTTTTCTCCTTACAGTTCATTTATGAAGATTGAAAGCTCCTCATGCAAACCAAGAATACATTATATTGCAGAAATCTTGCTATTTCCTTCATACACAAATAAATTTTTAGGCTTCCAAAGAGTTTAGAGCTATTAAGAAATTGCACTTAGTGTGATTATAACACAAAAGAATTTCCATTTATCCATAGTATATTGTAGAAATGCAGAGAAAAGGTAGCATAGTGTCAAGTAAGTTCCTAAATTCACCATATATATCAAAGTGTTCTAGTTTTCTATGATTTTTATTCACCATGCCTCCAAAGAATTTTTTGTCGAGTCAAGAAGACTATTTATCTAGAAATATTCATGATGACCTCCTTGAATTATTTGCTAAGTCCACAAACGAGTCTACTAAAGTGAAAAAATTTAACTTCTCTAAACCCTAGACTCAAAATTGTTGATGGATTGTATGATAAGGGAAATTGGGTTAGAGACACTACTACTTCTAGAACAAGGTTGTACCTTTTCAAAAAATGGTTCTCAAAAAGGAAATTATTTGGCCCCTCATGGAAACGTCTAGAACTTTGACTTGGGAAAACTAGTGGTCCCTAGTGTTTTCATGGATTTTGACCTATTAATGGCTATTGCCAAAAGTTATGACCCAAAAATTAGAGTAGTGAGAAGAATGGATGGTGAATGTCTAATCATAGTAAGCCTTGAGGAAATTCGAGAAGTTTTTGGTCTAGAGCCACTATCAGATTATCATATACCTATTGAACTACTAGATATGGAGAAGGAATATTTATGTAAAAAGGATATGATTAGATAAGGTGCATTGAGGTCACACATAGGCACAATTGGGAACCTGCCAGTAATCACAACATCTACTAGGGAACCTTTTAAAAAGAAATATTTCAATTCCTAGGCTGTGGAGATATATATGACTTTGTGTAGGGTTTTCATTGAGGATGCGCAAAATGTGATGCCCATAAATTTTATGTTTATGATTGCTCAAATTTCTTCTTTTGGTGTTGATATTATTTTTTATTTTGCCTTGTATTTAGTAGAAGAAATCCATACAGACCTGATTGGAATTGCCAAGGGCAAGGTAGAAAAAACTTTTGGTCACTACTCACTGCTGATGCATATGTTCTTATTTAAAGGTGTAACATATTTTGGGAAAGAAATAGTTTTGAACATAGAACAAGAGGGAAAAAAATTTCCAATTTAGCTGTGGAGTGCAGATATGACATGGGATGTAGAAAATGCTAGTTTTGTCAAATTTGATAGGTAATTTGCCTCAAGGTTAAGGTGCCTTATATTAAGTGACAATCCCAAAATCCCTAGGGCATTACCAAATTTTATCAGCCCAATGGATAACCCCTCTAGTTTGAAAGTATCACACAATTGGGGAGATATTATACCATACTTTGTTTCAACTATTTTTAGAATTTATGGTTTCCAAGGGACCCCTCATGTATTACCCTACCAGGTGCCTCCAAAAGTAGGAATAACTGAGATATTGTGGTAGCTTGGAAGATAAAGAGGCTCATTTTCCCCAACTTGTATTGTAGCCCACAATTTTGTAATTACAAAAGGTGATTGGTTATTTTTATACAAATTACTAGACCAGTATATGATGGATGTGTCTCATCTACATTTTTGTGATACTAAGGGATTTTATGATTTGGATTTTAGATTCAAACCTAACCTTGGTTCCATAAAACATGAGCCTTATTACCTTGAGGATATAATAAGGAATGAGTTCTCTTTATAGGCGCAAGAGACTAAAAAGGAGAAGTGGAGAGTTTTTTCAAGAGTTTTGGAATTTATTCATTGTTTTGACAAAGATTATAAGCCTCTTGGTAATGCAAAAATAGAGGTAGATAAAATAAATAAACTCATGATTATCTTTCCTGAGATAATGGAAACAATGAATGAGAAGAAATAATTCTTCATTAATGCCTATCTAGATAAAGCCAAAGAGGTTATGAGAAGGTTGGTATTCACTCCTAATATTGGAACAGGGTAGTTAATTGTCCAAAAAAGACCAAGCTACAATGTGATCCAAAAGAAGAAGGCCATTGAAGACAAAGGCAAGCAAATAATAGGATCAACTAGTATTGTTTTGGAAAAGAGACCTGATGAACCCTTGCCCAAGAAGCAAAAAATAATAAAAGAACAAGGTCCTCACATTGAGGAATATTCACCTACCCAATCCCCTTTTAGATTGGGGAGGAGCAGCTCACTGGAGAACAAGTGGAATAGTTGGGGTCCCAAGGGGATTAATTAATTACCTAGGCAGAGCTAGAAGAGGTAAATCCTCAAGAACCTGCAATGCCAAGCCTTGATGACAATGGCAGATTATAAAGGAAGGCAATTGGACCCTGTATTAGAATAGGCTAGCCATGAATTTTTGTCATATGATAACTTTGTGAAGTCAAAAGCATTCTATTAGTTTTCTAGGAGAACAAATATAGGGATTTTTGAAGAAAGGTGCAATAAATTGAGAGTAGAACATCCAAAGATGAAGGAAGCAGATGCACAAAACTAAATAAAGGAGGAGATGACACAAGAATTTAAGAACTTGACCCCTAAAGAAGATAGACAAATGGTAAGAGCATCTAGTTTTTTGATGATATCCAATTGGGATATAGCAGATGCTCTAGTTTTTAATTTTGTTTCTAATAAACTAAACATACAAGATCAGAATAGGAAAGAAATAAAAGGTGCCACATTCAGTTCAAAAGAAAGAATTGTTAGTTACTTGAATAAGTACAAAAGTGTAAAATTTGACTTATTCACACTTGCTTTGGATAAGAAGAATAAACTAAAGAATAAAGATGAATGGGCCAAGGAATTAGATGATTTTTTTTTTAGAATGAATAAAGTCATTAATGAAATAGGGCATGCATGGTGGGAAACCACAATAGAGGAAATGGTGAAGGTCCAATTTTTCTTTGATTCTTTAAAACAAAATTTTGTTAATATTGATAAAGAGACTGGCTATGTGATCAAGAAGCAAATTCATATTCTGCAGTTTAACTGGCCAAATGACACACTTTTTGAAAAGTGGATGGTAGATATTACTTCTGATGAGTAGTGGGAGGAAGTTGAAATTGATAATGATGAGATGGATCAAGATGAAATATAGAGCATTGATACACCTATAGGAGATCAAAGAAAAGAGGAGGACAAATACAAGAAACCAATTAAAGTGGCAAGTTTAGAGGCCCAAAATGATGAAATGGTAGAAGAAGAAACAAGAATAAATGTGTTTTTATTAGTTCATGATGGAGCTAATGGAGATCCTTGAGTTGAGGTTAACTTGCAAATATTAGAACATAACACAACATTGGCAAGTTTGATAACTACATATTATGAGGAAACCGAATAACACAAGAGCCAATCATGGAATCCATAGCATTTGGAGATGTAACAAAAGAGGGCCCCACCAAAATAATACTCTAATGTATAAGTTTTCTATTACACAAAACTTTGTCTTTTTATTATAGCAGAATGTAAATATCTTTTTCTTAAAGGATAGCTATCATTTTCTCTAAGCCTAAAGCTTGTTGCATCTCACCCTTTATAAGTGAGATTCTAGGGCTAGAGAAAGGGTCTAAATAGTGGTATCACTTTTAGCTTCTATTAAGTCTATCTTTAAATATGTTTGGTCCAATACCTTGATGTGAACATTATGATGTATTCCTCTACAATTATTTGAGAATACATTCTATCTTGCAGGTATTGTGGTTTCATCTCAATTCATCTTGAGTTTCACATCAATTGAGCCTATTTTTTAGAAGATATTAATACAAAATGGATTGTCTCCACTAATTTTTTTGTTGAATGTTGTATCCATTCTGTTACCTGGTTATTTTGAAGTTGTATAAGCAGAGCTTGTCCAATTGAATGCAATTAAATCAAATTGTATGTTAATCCACTATTGTTATCAATTCAATGAATTAAATAAATGCTTTAGTGATATTGATAGGGTCTCCATGGTAAAAGGAAGGATGTCTGTAAGTATGATTTTTAGTAAGAACTATTGATAATATTGATTGTAAAGAAATCAATCAGATCTAGGAATTGAGTGAACTCTAAATCCCAATGGATGAGGCATTGATCTATCAAATTAAGTTTGTATATGAAGAAATCATAGGCAAGCATCAAGCTCAAATTCAAAATCAATTTTCACTTTACTATTTGAAAGATATCAATGTTCGTTAGCACTTGTTTGCATTTGAGCTCTAAGCCTTAGTTACTATTTCTAGACAATATGTCTTGATTTCATTGCAGTTGGGTCTAGATAGGAAACACATTCAATTGTTTATAGAAAGTAGCTGGTTCTTAAATTATTTGTGCTTTTATTATCTTGGTATTGAGTATTTTGTTACTTAATAGTTGAAAAATACCAACAAAATGGTAACTCTGCTAGGGAATTCTTAACACATATTTGTGTGTAAAACGTATTGCAATTTCTTTGGTCCTAATGTATATGTGTATGTTTGAGCATTTTAGTATTGCTCATGATGGTGGTGAGTTTTTACTAAAAAACCTTGAGAATTTAAAGAAACAATAAAATACCATAAGTACCACGAACTTACGATGATGTATACAATTGTCATGAAGTGCCTTATCTGTCAAGCAACAATTGTAGTCATGTATTTTTTGTGATTGGTCCCTATATGTTATAATATTATTTTGTATTTTCTTGTACCTTTTTACCTTGAAGTGTCAAAAACTATTTTACTATCATATTTTCCCTAGAATAGGGTGGTGACTTAGTCAAGGTTTTGAAGCTAGTGCTTATTTAATAAAAAAATTCCTCTTTTGGTTGATAAAAGGAAGAATACAAGAGCTTACACAAGGGCCAATCCTGATGTACCCTTATATATTAATTTTCCCCAAGGTAGTAGGAATAATCAAGGAAAAAAGAAGGTAGATCCGAATCCCACCTAGAAACCAAGGGGTAATACATCACTTAACCCTCAATACTAACCAGTGGTAGGAAGGGAAAACTCTTCATTGAGTTCTGAGTCAGAAACTACGAGGCTTTTGGGGGGGATATTTAGTACCCCACTACAAGAAGACCAAGTTTATCATGATAAGAATGTTTCCTTAGTAGAAGATAGGTTTCATAGATTAGATATCAATCATAGGTTAGGATATGGTAAAATTGTGAAGAATCCAGGAACAGACCCATTTATGGAAACTAATCTTATAGATCTTGATAATCCTGGTGATTCAAAAGTAACTTCTATATATCCTAAAGAAGTATGCTCAAAGATAGAAGTCCTAAAGAAATGGGTTGTAGAAGAGGAGGCCAAGTGTATCCATTTGGATAAAGAAAGAGAGAAATCCACCTTAAATGCCATTATTGAAAGAGATAATCTACTTAGAAGGATGGTTGCTTTGAAAGATCAGAACAAGAGTTAGAAGAAAGGACCTTAGTCCTCCACATTGATGTGTTTGGGGATATATATATTTTGAGATATAAAGTTCTAGAAAAAGAAAAGCTAATGAACCAAAGGCAAGAACCTATCATTTATCAAATCCAGGCCTGTAAGCCTATCCAAATAGACCCTATAGAACCTATTGTTAAAACAATAGATAAGGGAAAAGGTAAAACTATAGGAATCCAAATAAATAAACCCCAAGCCTTTCCATGCAAATTTTTAAACCCTTCCATGTCTAAACTAGATCTTGATTTAGAAAAGGCTAGGAAAGAGAAAGAGGATTTGGCAAAGGAGCTCAAAAAGGTTGAGAATGAAGCTCAAATAGTAGAAACCAAGAGGAAGATTCAATTTATCAAATCTAATTCTAATTTAGCCTCTTGGCCCAACTTGTCTACTCAAACTACAACCCCTATGCATACCTATGCACTAGTAATATCAAGCTAGGCCATGTCTTTATCTGCCCTTATCTCTTCATCCACTACTAGCATTTAGATCCCTACTGTCCAAATACAACAATCTCAAAATGTTGCTCATAATTAGGCCAATATAGCAAGCACATCCAATGTTGCTGGTTTTTAGAAGAGGCCTATATATATGGAAAAATTTAGACAAATATCATTTATAGGGATCCCTAGTTTCACTCATCCTATATCTTTTTATCTAAGGAATTAAGTTGTCAAGCTCTCTAGAAATAATGCTATCACTGGTGAGGAACACTTGAGAGTTTTTATAGATATGTTAAATGACTTTGAAGTTGAGCATGAAGATGTGGCAATGAAATTATTTGTACACTCACTAATTAAGGATGCTAGGGTTTGGTTTAGAAGATTACCAGATGATTGCATTAGTTCTTAGAGTGATATGGATAAATTGTTTAAAGAACAATATGGTGATAATATTAATGTTGGTTTCATGTTGAATGATTTCAACAATATCAAGAAAAATCCTAATGAATCTACATTTGATTTCAATGTAAGATTCCAAAGGGGATTGTACATATTGTTTCAGGTTATGAAATTAAATGAAGATGTCTGCCTTACAACATACTTCAATGCTTTTGATAGCAAGATGGCTTATTAGTTGAGAGATAAGGAGCCTAATACTTTGAGGGATGCTTTTATAATTGTAGTAAATATTTAAAATAATAAAAAAGCATCTAGTAAATTAGGGAGAAGAGATGACCCAAAGTTGTTCAATCCCAAGAATAACAAGAAAGAAAATGACAAAGTTCCAATAGGAAAAAAGCCTGAAGAACCCTCAATAGGTCAAGTATTGGACTTGTTAAAAAAGATGAATCCATTAACTTTCAATTCAAACAAACCCAATATTGGTGAGAAGGCCCTATCAAATAATAACCATTTCAATAGACAGTCAAGAATGCAGAATTACCCCTACACTACTCAATGGAAGGATGGTAAATTGATTCCCAACCAGACCCAAAATATGAAGGATAATGATACACCAGATCCTTTTCACAAAAATTTTGTGAACATGAAAGATGATGTACCATGGTGCATCATATGTCAATCATCTCACTCTTTAGATTATTATTCTATTGCTTAGTCATTCACTTTAGATCATAGTACACAAAATGAGGAGGAAGAAGAAGAAAAAGGTCATGATGATGTAAGCTGTAATATGGTAAGCATGTTTGATGACTACCTAGATTTTGATTTAGAGGAACATGAGGATGATGTTACTAGTCAGAGAATTTATTACTAACTACATCATCAACAAGTATTCTTAGATGATGAAAATTATGATAAAGAAAAGGTATGTAATACATCCTCAAATATTGAAAATATAAATTTGAGAATGTCTTCTAAGGAAGAGATTGACAACATTACTACAGAAATGATTTCTCAAGTGCACAGTAACTATAATTTAAGGAATAGGACAATTGGAAATGATGTTGGAAAATCTTCTGGTGTATTCATCAAGGATATTACACACAAGATGAAGGATGATAGCAAGAAAACTTAGATAGAGACAACAAAGGCCAAAGATGGTAAAGCCAAGAAGTGAGAGCCTAAAAAGAAAGTACAATTTCAAACAAGTGATACCCCTAGAGTGATAGTGCAATAAAAGAATTCAAGATCCGATTTAGCCAAGTAGGTCATAGTGCCTACTATTCAAAGGACTCCCCCTCTAGGTATACTTGTGAAGCCCACTATATCTGAGCCTATTGATATGATATCTATGTTGTCACAAATTATTGTCAAAGCACCCATGTTTGAATTATTTAGAATTGATGAGTAGAAGAGTAAGGCATTATCATGGTTAGGTTGGATAGAAAATAATAGTAATAAGGTTGAACCAAGTGTCATTCAAAAAACTCCAGTGCTGGTAGAAGATAGTGGTAATATATCTCAAATCCCTTAGATTTTTTTGGATGATTCATCAGTAGCCTATATAGAAGACATTGACCCATTCTTCCTTAGTTTGATTATAAAAGGAAAAACCTTAAAGAATTGCATTATAGATTTAGGTGCTTCTAATAACATCATTCCCTTTAAAGTTATGGAAGCTTTAGGTCTGAAGGTAGATACTAAGCAAGGCAGATGTAGGGGCATGGATGCTAGAGAAGTCCTTATTATAGGTACCATCAATGCATTACCATTCAAGTTAGCTGCATATCCTGAGGTGGAATTGACCATGTCAATCCTTGTAGTTGACATTCTCCCACATTATGGGATGATGCTCTCTAGAAAATGGAGTGCAACTATAGGGGGTAGTTTATAATGTGACTTGTCTTATGCTACATTCCATGTAGATGAAAAATCTATTAGAGTAGATAGCCAAAGGTTAATAAGATTCTAGGAGAAGGAATTAATAATTATTCAACTTTCTTTTTGGACACTGTGAAAATGCTTTTAGGGTAGAACTAATTATTCAAGAAGTTGAGAAATTTCCTGTTGTGATTGAACATGAAGTAGAATGATGTATGGATTCACTAGTTTTGTGGACTATGTACTTTGATGGGGCTAGTTCCAAAGAAGGTTTAGGGGTAGGGGTAGTTTTTTTTTTCTCCTGAGAAGAATACCTTCAAATATTCATTTACTCTAAAAATTTCTTGTACCAACAATATAACAGAGTATGAAGCCCTATTGTTAGGAATGAAAGTTGCCACCCATCATGGAATTAAAAAGTTTCCTGTCGTAGGTGATTCCAAACTAGTTATCTCACAAATAAAGGAAACTTATGCTTCAAAAAAAAAAAGGCTGAAACAATATAGAAATGCATTCTGGGATCATATAGAGTTTTTTGATGCATTTGGTATTTCATGGAGAGATAGAAGTCAGAATAAAATGGCAAACTTATTAGCAAATGTAGTAATCAACCCTAAGGAAATGTCATTTGTTGGAATCTCACAAATGGAAGTTCAAAATAGACCTTCAATACCTAAAAATATTGAAAATTGGCAAGTCTTTGAAGATGACAAAGATATTTTAAACTTCATGTTAAGTGAGGACAAGTACCATGGTCAAGAAATGGATTGTAGTGATTTAATTGAAACCATTAATGGTAAGGAAACTATTTTTGGCCAGGAGATTATACAGTTGAAAAATAACAAGGTACCTAAGGGGTTAGTGGTCTTGAAGAATATTTTTGGTAATCAAGATAGAGTAAAACCTAGAACTAGGGACCCTAAGCCTCAAGAATTAGAAGAAGTAAATCTTGGTACTATTGAGGCTCCCAAGAAATATTATAGTAGCCAAAACTTGCCTACTAAAATTAGAAAACTACTGGTTGATTTGTTGAAGAAGTACATACATGTTTTTGCATGGTCATATGATGACCTTAAGGCTTATAGGGAAGATCTATTCCAACATGTCATACCACTAAAAGATAATGTAAAACCTTTCAGACAAAAACAAAGACTAGTAAATCCCACTCTAGCCCCCAAAATGCAAGAGGAGTTGATGAAGCTAAGGGATGGAGAGATAATTAAGCTAATTAGACATTCCACCTAGGTTTCAAATTTGGTACCTATCTGAAAGAACAATGGGGAAATTAGATTTGGTTTAGACTTCATAAATTTAAATATTGCATCCCTAAAGGACAATTATGGGTTACCAAATATGGAAGCTATGTTGCAATAGGTAATCGGTTCTAAGCTAATGTCCATGATGGATGAGTTTTTAGGATACAATCAGATGCTTTTGAAGGAGAGTGAACAATTTAAGATAGCTTTTATAACTCCATGGGGAACCTATGTATATGTGAGGATGCCATTTGGCTTGATCAATGGACGTGTCACTTTTCAAAGAGCTATGGATGTAGCATTCCATGAGTATATTGATAAATTTATGGTGGTATACCAAGATGACCTTACAAAATATTCCAAGAAAGCTGGTAATAATTGCAGCCATCTGGAAAAGATCTTTATCAAAGCCTTGGAATATAGGGTATCTTTAAATCCAAACAACTATACATTCAAGGTAGTCGAATGCAAATTATTGGGACACATAGTATCAAAAGATGGAGTAAAGATAGATCTTGAAAGAGTGGTAGCCATTAACAAGGTGCCTAAGCCAAAAAAATGTAAAAGGAATATAATCTTTCTTTGGGAAAGTAAACTTCCTGAGGAGATTTGTTACAAATTTTACTGAGATTAGTAAGCCCATTTCAAAAATCTCAAGAAAGGAACTATCATTAACCTGGATGGTGAATCTTCACAGGAATTTCAAGAGATTAAAACTACCATAAAGAATTTTCCAGTCCTTAGGACCCTAGATTACACAAAACCAATGCACATATTTTCTTTTGCATCTTTCCATACTATAGTTGTAGTCTTGTTACAAAAGAATGAGGAAGGATATGAACAACCTATTGCTTTCTTGGGTAAATCATTACAACCAACTGAACTGAAATATGAGATAAATGAGAAGCAAGCATATGCCTTAGTGAAGCTTGTTAAGGCTTTTAGGTTTTATTTGGTAGGTGCCATTGTTATTGCATTTGTACCTAGTGCAATTGTATAGGACATATTTTCTTAGTAGGAGGTATCAGGTAGGAGATGTAGATTGATCAATAGGATCCAAGAATTTAACTTTGAAATTCAAATCACAAAACTGGTAAGAGGTCAAGGATTAGCTAAGCTTATGGATCAATCCAGCTTAGATGCAAATCAAATAAATATATTAGCAAAAGACCTAAGATCACATTTATGTGACATGGACCATTTTGAATGGTATACTAATATCATTTATTATTTGCAACATATGGAATTCCCTTCTTATTTGACTAAAAATAAAAGGAGAAGCACCAAGTTACAAGCCATCAAATATATTATTATGTAGAATAGCTTATGGTGGAGAAATTTTGAAGGGGTGCTATTAAAATGTGTTGATCGAGAAAAATCAAAAGAAGTCTTGAGTGAAATGCATTCTAGAGTCTGTGGAGGAAATTATATGGCCAAGACCACTGCACACAAAGTGATAAGAGTTAGTTTCTGGTGGCCTTCCCTTTTTAAAATATGCTCAGATGATGGTCAGAAGTGTGATGCCTATCAAAGATTTGCAAGTAAATTGAAATTTTTGGGAAACACTCCATTAAAAATAATGGAAGTTCAACTAGCATTCCAACAATTGGAAATGGATTTCATAGGAGAAATCTCTCCTAAATCTATTACTAGTTATTCATGGATTTTAGTCACTACTAATTACTTCACAAAATGGGTAGAGAAAATTCTTAAAAGAAATGCAACTAGCAAGGTTGTCAACAATTTTTTACTAAATAACATCATTTCAAGGTTTGGTTGTCCTCAGAGGATTGTGACAGATAATGCAATGTGTTTCAGATCTGAGGAATTGATAAGATTTTGTGATAAGTATGGGATTACAAGATCAACATCTTCTCCATATCATCCATAAGGAAATGGACAAGTTGAATCTAGTAATAAAAGCTTGTTGAAAGTAAGAAAAAGGACAATGGATGATAATAAGAAAGCTTGGCATTCTAAATTGCAATTAGCAATATGGGCTGATAGGGTGACTCTAAAAAAGGCTCTAGGAATAGCACCCTTTGAAATTGTGTGTGGAATCTAGGCAAGAATACCACAACATAACCTAGTGGGACTCTATAATTACATTCAAATGTATGATGAAGATATTACTGATGACAAGCAGGAGAGATTGGATGAGTTGGTAGGATTGATTGAGACCAAGATGGAAGCATCTCTCAGAAATCAAAAGTTGCAACTACAAGTTAAGACACTTTATGATAAAAGAATAGTTAGTAAGAAATTTGAATTTGAAGATTTAGTCTTCATTTGGAATGCCAGGATTAAAGATAAGGGAAAACATGGCAAATTTGATCCTGTATGATTGGGCCCTTATCTAATTGAAGCTTCATGAGGAGAGGATTTTTATTTGCTAAAAGATCTATCAGGTAATTTTCTTGAACTTCCAGTTCATGGATAGTTCTTGAAGAGGTATTTTTGCTAAAATGCTTATTTTCTCCATGAACAATAGTTTTAGGGTTTCTATACATTTGTATATCCTCTTTGTCTTTTGTATAGTTCTTGTGCATAGTGCTTTCCTGGTGTGGTTGCTCTCTCAAAAGTTGTCATTCTTTATCAAGTATGTGGTCTTCTAAACCAAAGATTCTAGATTCTTTCATAGACATAGGTAGCCTATCATCCCCAGATAGAGACACTGATAATTTTCTTTTCCACAGTGCAAAAAATTTCCCACAAAATAGGCTTTAAAAATTAGATAGATGGGTATGAATCTTACAAGCTAGGGTTTGACCTTTTACAAAGTTTACTAACCCTAGGTAGAACTCTTTTAAAATAAAAATGTTGTGCCCTACGTAGACTTGCTAGGTCATGTGCTTCTATTTTGAAAAAGCTTTAGCGGGAAAATCATTTTTGAAAATGGTATATTCTTTTAGAAGACTATTTAATTTCTTTATTTTCAAATTCCTTTTCCCAAAATTGTTTCTACCATTAGATCTATTTTAGATCTACAATGGTCATCATGTCATGTAAGGAAGCTACAAGGATTTTATCATATGTGACATGGTGACCATCGCAAAATAGAAAGACAGTGATGTGAAGTAGAAAGTGGGAGCCGAGTTTTTAGTTATTTTGAATTTTTTGGCAGTGTGAGTGGTGTCAAAAATGTTAGGTATCATAAAGAGGACTGATTGGAATATGCTACATCTTCTATTACTAATTTTTATAATATATGGGAGGTCACTATGTCTCGATCGAAAAATGCAAGAATCCTGCCAATAGCGATATAGTGCCTTGCCATGAAAATGAAAAAGATAAGGTTAACAAATGGGATGGGTGTAATAAAGTTTTCTATTATTAATGTGGTTGTGTGATTATGATACATTGTTAGAGGCATTGAATACAATGATAATGATGGAAACATGTGATTTTTCTTGGCTCTAGGATTTCTTAAGCTTTAAGGAGGTTGCTATGTCTCAACCAAAAAACCTATGTTTTATGCCACTAGAAACATAGCACCTCGTCAAAAAATGGAATGTGACAACGATTTATATTGAAAGGCATGCCCAAAAGTTCCCTTGTCAATAATAAGCCACATAATCATTTTGATAGGTTGGCAACAATTAAGAACCTATATATGTTGTGTTTTGGATTCTTTTTTAAAGTGTGGTGGTCACTTTGTCGTGACCAGAAAACCCATGTTTTATGCCAGTAGCGACATAGCACCTTACTGAAAAAGACAAGATCTGACAGAGCTTGCTTTTATTGAATGTTGAAAAAGGATTAGAATATTATACATGATTTTCTATCATGTCAAAGCATTGTTGAGTCACATATGATGTGGAATCCCATTCAAAATGAAGATACATGTAAAATGGTGCCCTTCAGATCGAAGTGCATCAATGGTAGGTGCTAAGTCATTATGAGAAATTGTTTGCTTCTTAATGATAGTGACATGGCAACCAATGGGAGAAATGGAGTGACCAACTACAATGACATTGAAGCACTAATAAAATGCACATCATTAGATTATAATGAATCAACAATGGTCATTATGTCACATAAGGAAGTTGCTCATTGTTTATGCATGGCGACATAGCAAAAAGATGATGCATGTCCGCAAGTGCCAATGGGTCTAGACTAATTTGTGAGCAATAAAAGAAAGGCTTACGTCGATAAAGCTTATTGGGTTGACTCTTAGCTTGGCATGTAGAAAATGAGTCATCCTTTATGCTATTCCTAGATCGTCAAATTTTTTGGGATTGGCGACATATTTTAAAAAATAGAAGGTGGTGCCACTCTGTTCTCCTTACAATTCATTTATGAAGATTGAAAGCTCCTCGTGTGAACTAGGAATAGAGTATATTCTAGAAATATTTCTATTTCCTTCATACACAAACAAATTTTCAAGCTTCCAAAGAGTTTAGAGCTACTAAGAAATTGTGCTCAATGTGATTAGAATGCAAAAGAATTTCCATTTTTCAACAATATATTGTAGAATTGTAGAGAAAATGTAGCGGAGAGTCAAGTAAGTTCTTGAATTTTTGAAATGACCCTAGCTATTAAGGTCACTTAAAAAACTAATGCTTAACTTGAGACAATTCGTCAAACACTTGTCTTATAGTCTGAACTGCACTTATGGAAAATATTATACTATGAATTTTGTCAAAACTGGGCATGTACTGAATGCTACTGTTGGAGGTACTTACCTGATTATAGGGAGTTGTTCACAGAACTAACAACTTGTTGTTTATTGATGCCCAAATGTGTTACACTAACTGAGAAAAATTCACAAACAGTTGGCAAGGAAAATAGTGGTATAGCTGTAAACTTTTAAAAAAATTTCCATAATGCTGAATACTGAGACATTAATTATTTAAATCATTCTTCCCCCCTCATATGTTTGATTATTACAATGAATGATTATTCAAGTATATCCTTGGCCTAGTCTTAAAATTAATATGCACACATAAGAACTTGAGAATGTCAGCGCTTCCCAATTGCTGAGGAAATTCTAAAGTCGAATAGACCTATACATGAATACTCCAGTCAATATTTAATTCCCAGCTGGAACAGGCCTGGGCTTAGCCATCATAATCCTGGCCATTAGTGTCGATGAATCTGAAGTGAATCTTCAAGATGTTCTTGACCCACCTACCAATACTGCTGTAATAATTCGCAACCTTCAAACAATGCCTAATCTGACATGAACTGAATCCGCTTGATGTCAAGGAAGACGAAGCCCCAAATTGCATGGAATTTGGATCAGTTATGAAGGCTGGGTTGTTCCCGCACAATTCTGTTCCTCTTAAACTTCAGACTGCGTGCTAAGTCCCTGTGTCTTAATATGAACTGTATAATGGTCGGATTAAGACCTCTGATCTATTCTGACCTGCTCGTCTCAGCCCATCCATACTGTTGTACCCGTACAGTCCTGTGCAATTTTAATATAATTTCTAGACTTCCAAAAACAGCGCCCAAACTAGTATGGACTGAACTGCCTAGGGATATTAGATAGTCCTTTAAAGCTTAAATTGAAACTCTCAATCATTTCTGTGGAAAATAAACAAATTTGTGACCATGAACCTTAGTACGGCTCTAACCTATACGATCCAGTTCAGCAAATAATCTGCTTGGTATTGGGTGCCGAACTTGGTATAATTTGGACTGCTGAGGGTTAATGTATAACCCCTCTCATACATAAATTCAGACTCCCTCGCAGTAAGAAGTTATGAATAAAAATGTACTTTCGGCTTCTTTCGAATTTCTCCAGTTCTGTGATGATTTGTGTAGACGGCAATTAATTCCACTCTAACTAATCTTCCAATGATCAATGATCCTCAAAATTGGCCTTAGGCCACAGATTTTTCCCTGATGAAATGACTGTGATGTCACCTCCAATCTACAATAATTCAGGTGATATTTCACACCCTCAAAATTGCGTACCAACTGAGAGTTTTCGTTCTCAATGGCCAGTTGTGTCAATTGCAGAAACCCTAGGCTCCACAATGCACATGTGATTGAATCACAATCTGATATCAAGAGGGAAATAAACAACTGCTTGATTCGAATGGAGCCCCGGGGTGCCTATTTATTCTTTTTCTCCACCTTCTCCAGAGACTTCTAGAACATTTTTTATTTTATCTCTTAAGTGACTTTATTAAATATTTTTATAATCCAAGTCACTTTATTAAATTAATTAAATATAAAGTTACCTTTTGATATTTATTTATTTGATAACTTTATAAATAATTAACTTAATATCACTTATTTATTTAATTAAAATAATTAATTAGTCATCCTTATAAAATATTCATTATTTTGGACAACCAGATTAATTAAATTAATTAAATCGAACTGTCACCAAAAATGGGGACATGACAAATTCACCATATATATCAAAGTGTTCTAGTTTTCTATGATTTTTATTCACCATGCCTCCAAAGAAACTTTTCTTGGGTCAAGAAGACTATTTATTCAAAAATATTCATGATGACCTCCTTGAATTATTGCTTGAGTCCACAAACGAGTCTGCTAAAGAGAAAAAATTAACTTCTCTAAACCTTGACTCAAAAAATTTGACGGATTGTATGATAAGGGAATTTGGGTTAGAGATGCTACTACTTCTAGAATAGGGCTCTACCTTTTCAAAAAATAGTTCTCAGAGAGGAAATTATTTGCCCTTCATGGGAACATCTGGAACTTTGACTTGGGAAAACTAGTGGTCCCTAGTGTTTTCATGGATTTTAACCTATTAATGGCTATTGCCAAAAGTTATGACCCAACAATTAGAGTATTGAGAAGAATGGATGGTGAATTTCTAATCACAGTAAGTCCTGAGGAAATTCAAGAAGTTTTTGGTCTAGAGTCACTATCAAATTATCATATACCTAGTGACCTACCAGATCTGGAGAAGGAATATTTATCTAAGAAGGATGGGATTAGATAGGGTGCACTAAGGGCACACATAGGCCCAATTGGGAACCTTCCAGTAATCACAACATCTACTAAGGAACCTTTTAAGAAGGAATATTTCAATTCCCAGGCTGTGGAGATATGTATGACTTTGTGTACAGTTTTCGGTGAGGATGAGTAGAATGTCATGCCTATAAATTTTATGTATATAATGGCTCAAATTTCTTTTTTTAGTGTTGATATTAGTTTTTATTTCACCTCCTATTTAGTAGAAGAAATTCATATAGGCCTGGTTGGAATTAACAAAGGCAAGGTAGAAAAAAAAAATTCTCACTACTAACTGCTGATGCGTATGTTCTTGTTTAAAGGTGTAACATATTTTGGGAAAGAAATGGTTTTGAATAGAGAACAGGAGGGAGATTCTCTACCAGTTCAATTGTGGAGTGCAGATATGACCTAGGATGCAGAAAATGATAGTTTTGTCAAATTTGATAGGTATTTTTCCCTAAGGTTAAGGTGTCTTGTATTAAGTGAGAATTCTAGAATCCCTAGGGCATTAATAAATTTTATTAGACCTATGGATAACCCCTTTGGTTTGAAAGTATCACACAATTGGAGAGATATCATACTATAACACCCTACCAAGGGATCCAAAAGAATTAACCTAAAGTTTTACAAAGTTTGCTAAACATTTTTTTTTTTAAACAACAAAGAATAATATACACATCAAACACAAAGTAGCGGAAGCAATAACATACAATCAACTATAAGCATGCATAACAAGTTACATTCCTTAAGGATCCCAAGACATTGAGTCACATTTAAATTTAATTAATTCTAAGTCTAACAACTACCACATCCACATGAAAGAATAATTAGAAAGCCCAATGTCCATAATATACATTTGTTATGAATGCCTCTTGGCAAATGAAATATGAAATGCTCAATCATCCATTGTACATGTCACAAGGTATGAAAGGCTAAAAGAATATACATATGTAGAAATAAAGATAAATTATCCTCCTCAAATCCATGATACAAGTGCACTAAAATAAATGAAACTAATAACATACATGATACATCCATCCATCATAAAAATATATATACATCCATCATGAAACACAACTAACTAAGTGTGTGGTTCCTCCCAACCATCAATAACACCATTAGACCATCATGGGCCCTAGACATCCCCCATGCATAACATCCAAAGCCACTGATCAGATCATCGGTACTATCGTAATAGGGACATCACTCCTAAAACATGCTACAACATACACATAAAGAAATCTAACATACTAGAATAAAGCATAAGATGATCCTACAAAGTAGATAACATCATCTATCACATATTAATCATCAATATAAGGAAATGTTTCAATAAATAACATCATCTAAACATGATAAACAAGAATCCTAGGAAGCTCTAGCCATGGTGACTACAGACGGATCTCAATGGTAAAGAGTAAAAAGCACTACCACCCGACTGGGTGGAACCTAAATGGCCTACTCCGACCGCACTGAGGAGATAGTCTCAAGTCCCAAATAGGATATCAAATCACATAACACAAATACTCTCTAAGTCCAGGAAATCCTAAATGTATACTAACTCAAAGGTTCCAACACATAGATTGACATCTAGACCCAGAGGCACACAAGACATATAGGAAACCTACTATGTAAGTGGGCAAGTGTCATTGCACAAATCACATTCAGAGTTACCCAAGTAGTCCCTTAGGACTTTTGGGTCCCTAGTGATCCCACTATGGCCACTAGTATCCTCTTGTACTAACAAGACATACTACAGAATGCAAGGTCATAACCAAGCATTCTCTCTACTCCCATCCTAATCTGTACTAGCACTTGAGGCATGGGTGAGAACATACAATTAATCTTGTTAGGTTCATTTTAATCCCATTTAGTGTAATATTTTCACTTATTAATACAACCTACAATGGGTTATACTGAGAGCCACTTAGGGCCCATGTCCCCAATTGCAAGCCACTTCCTGACACTGCATATAGATAACCTACCCTAGGCTCACAAAAACACAAATCAATAATCTTAGTAAAATCACCTCAGCCCTATACAAGTGACTAAAAGCCATCAAAAGATAATCCAAAATACTCACATTAGTTCTCCATGAGCAACTAAAAAGCATCAAATGATAAGTCACAATATCTATCGGTTCTCAACAAGCAACCAAAAAGCATCAAAGACAAATCACAATAACCATCAATTCTCAATGAGCAACTAGAAAGTATCTCACAATAATATTGATCGAAGACTCCAAAATAGTCAAGTCAAACATGTCACAACAAGACATCATCAAGAACAAATCATCCAAAACATCTCAGTCCTCTCAAAGTGAATGGAAAGCAAATCAAATATAACTAATTGATGTCAGGTATCTCATAAACATACACCTTAGCTTCACACTAGAACACTGGAAAGCAATAACAATCAATAATCCACACACATCATAGAGTATGCCATCACATTACCATGGTTGGGCTTAAAAAAAGATCGAAATCAAAACATCAATCATCACAATCACACAACCCCCGAGCCTCTGGTAACAACCTAAACTGGTCAACATCTAATCAAACCCAAAACCCCCAAAGCATAGACAGCACATAGAAAACATAATAGTCTTATAGTTCGGTCTGATTTTAAAGACATGAAGTTTCAATTTACAATAGGGTTTCAATCTTTGTGTTTCAATGTACATTTTCAAGCTGAAGAATTCTCAATTTATTCTACAAGTTAACTCGTTCATTAATTTGGTTAAAATATAAAAATTAACCCCATTTATATTAAGTCAATTTGCCAACATTTATTTAAAATAATCTTTATTGATTTTAAATAAAATAACCATCTATTTCATTAAAATCAAATTCATTAATAATTCAATAATTATATAAATCCATTAACTGATTAATCTTAATTAAAATTATATTTAATTAAGTTAATTAATAATTATATAACTAATCTTCAATTACAATTTAAGTTAAATTTATTTAAATTAATAACCATTTAATAACATTTAATTAATTATTATAATTTAATAATATTAATAAAGTTTATTAATATTATATATATATATATAAACAAATTTATAATATATAATCTTTAAATCTTAAAATAAATTTAATCTAATAAAATTTAAAATTAAAAAAAAAACTCATATTAAAAAATGTTTAGAGCCCGCCGGCTTTTAAAGCTAGTTGTGGTAGCTATGCCGTAGCAAACTGTTGCTGCAGTAGCAGTACATAGTACTACTGCTGTTGCAGTAGTCCCTACTGCGGCAGTAGCTAAGCTGCCAGTGAAAAGGTAAGGGGATAGGGTGGGGTAAAACCCCCCCTTCCAAAATCTATTATTTTTTTTTTTTTAAATAAAATTTTCATTATAACTTTTAAAGTTCATCTTTTTAATAATTAAACAATTATAAAAAATAAAAATAAAATCTCCTTTTTCATTAAATATATTATTATTATTATTAAAATAATTTTGTTTAATTAAAACAACCCCCTCACAATAATTATATATATATATATATATATATATATATATATATATATATATATATATATATATTAATATCATTTGTAAATATAATCTAATAGAAAAATTACAACCAACCACTCAAATTTTCAACTTAGAATTTCCATTTTTTATTCAAATCTTTCCCAATTTTTCTAATAGGAAAATTTGATTATCATTCAAATTTCTAAATTAAATTTTCATTAAATCTCAAACCCCTTCTTGTTTAAATACAATTTCCTTTTACCTACAAACGAAGTTTTTAAATTGAGTTTCACTTGATCTCTTTGCACACAGAAGGAATCAACATGCATATCACGATTCTCCAAAAAAAATACAAGATTGAAGGATTCGTTGCAATGATATATAAACACTCAAATTCATAGTCATGAAGAAGACAAAATTATTTAAATAACATAATTAACTGTGCAATTTAAATCATTATAATCAACCTAGATTCTGATACTAAAATCACAACGCCCAAAAGATTTGCGAGAGAATTCGCTTCTATCCAAGAACTTCTCTCTAACAATTTTCCCCAAATTTCCTTTCCAAATTTTGCTTCCAAATTTGCTTCCAAAATTCGCATCCAAATTTGTCTCTCTCGAAAATGAACCCTCAATTGGTGATAAGGGGTTCTCTCCTCAAATCGGGGCACTAAATGTGCATTCACCCAAGAGGACTCCTTGCTTACAAGACTTCAACTCTAATTTAACTTTTATTAATCTTTCTTTTATCTTTTCTTAATCTTTTCCATGCACGTCAAATGAATTATTAAATTACTTTATTTAATTTCCAATTGACTTCGCTTTTAATTAATTTATTATCTTTAATCCCATGCGCACTTTATGCAATTAAAATAACATTATTAAATTCACATGCTTAATCTTTTAAATTTTTTTATTTTATTTTAACCTCATGCATACATCATGCGAACTAATAACTTTTAATAGACTAATATATTTTTACTTTTTAAGTTATTTTTGAAACTTAATTGATAAAATATTTATTAACTTAAATAATAATAATATTTAGGATTTATTTTAAAATGCACTCTAAACATATTATTATTAAATTAAATTAATATTATCACATTCTAAATTTATTCTTATAACCTTTATCTCCAAATTTAATTCTTTTTATTTAATTAATTTCCCAATTAATTAAATATAATAAAATATTTAAATATCATAATAATTTTCCATTAAATTAAATCATTAATTTAATCTTTTAATTAGACTTAATTAATAGAAAATTCACCAAAAACTCATAAAACAAAATACAAAAACCCATCATAGCAAAACACATACAAAATCAAACTAAAGGGTATAATCATGAATTAATGTCATCCGACACATTTGGAGGGTACACTACTTAGATACTTGTCCTAATTGTCAATTAGGAGAAATCGCTTAAGGGTTTAGGATTTGGACTTGAGAATTAATCTCCCCTCTCTTACCATTGAGATAATGTGATAGGGTATGCTCATCCTAGCAATTCAAGGAAGTCAATACCCGGTACCTGCAACCTGCATAAACTCCACGCATGTACAAACACAATGTTCTAAGCTAAACAAGCAATGGTAGGAAGTGGTGCATCATGTAGATCCCGACTAGCAGGTGACTACGACTCCCTTCCTTAACCACATCAAAAATACCATACATAAAGAAAACAAACACGCACGCCATACACATGAAGGTATGGGGTAAGTATCCATAAGAAAACACATATGATAGTCCATCTAACTAATCATCATCAATAATTGCACACTGAGATAATCATCAAGCATACATGAAATATAGAGTACCAAGTAATCTTATCATAAATCAACTGAATCTAAAAAAATATCTGATAATCTTAAAACAATGCTACTAATCATCAACATAAAACTGGCCTAAAAGAGATTGACAATGATAACAAAAATGTGAACTAGGGGCAAGCACTACACATACCATACTCTATTTCAACTATTTTTTGAATTTATGGTTTCCAAGGAACCCCTCATGTATTGCCCTACCAGGTGCCTCTAAAAGTAGGAATAGCTGAGATATTGTGGTAGCTAGGAGGATTGGAGGAAACCTATTTGGTAAGAAGACAAAGAGGCTTATTTTTCCCAACTTGTACTGTAGCCCACCATTTTGTAATTACAAAAGGTGGTTGGTTGTTTTTATACAAATTACTAAACCAATATAAGATGGCTATGTCTCATCCTCATTTTTGTGATACTGAGCGATTTTATGATTTGGTTTTTAGATTTAAAGCTAAGCTTGGTTCCATAAAGCATGAGCCTTATTACCTAGAGGATATAATAAGGAATGAGTTCTTTGTAGGAGCAAGAGACCAAAAAGGAGAATTGGAGGGTTTCTTCAAGAGTTTTGGAATTTATTGATTGTTTTGACAAGGATTATAAGCCTCTTGGTAATGAAAAAATAGAGGCAAATAATATAAATAAACTCATGATACCTTTCCTAAGATAATGGAAAAAATGAATAAGAAGAAACAATTTTTCATTAATACCTATCCAAATAAAGCCAAATATGTTATGAGAAGGCTGGCGTTCACTCCTAATATTGGAATAGGGTAGTTAATTGTCCAAAAAAGACCAGGCTACAATGTCATCCAAAATAAGAAGGCCACTATAGACAAAGGCAAGCAAATAATAGGATCAACTAGTGTTGTTTTGGAAGAGAGACTTGATGAGCCCTCACCCAAGAGGCAAAAAATAATAAAAGAACAAGGTCCTCACATTAAGGAATATTCACCTACCCAATCCCCTTTGTAGATTGGAGAGGAGTAGCTCACTGGAGAGCAAGTGGAACAGCTAGGGTCCCGAGGGGGAGTATTTATTACCTAGGCAGAGCTAGAAGAGGGAAATCCTTGAGAACCTCCAATGCCAAGCCTTGATTTGATAGTGGCAGATTACAAAGGAAGGGAATTGGACCCTATATTAAAATAGGCTAGCCACTAATTTTTGTTAGACGATGATTTTGTTAATTCAAGAGCCTTCGATTAGTTTTCTTGGAGAACAAATATAGGGATTTTTGAAGAAAGGTACAAAAAATTGAGAGTAGAACATCCAGAGATGAAGGAAGCAGATGCACAAAACCAAATAAAGGAGGAGATGACATAAGAATTTAAGAACTTGACCCCTGAAGAAAGGAGACAAATGGTAAGAGCATCTAGTGTTTTGTTGCTATCCAATTGGGATATAGCAGATGCTATAGTTTTTAATTTTGTTTCTAATAAAAAATATATATACAGGATCGGAATAAGAAAGAAATAGAAGCTGCCACATTCAGTACAAACCATGCTACCTTAGTCATTTGGTCAATGAGAAAAGGATCCAAGACTATTTCCTTGTACTCAGATGATACTAGATTAATGGACAATATAATTGTGAAGAGGGTAGAAGATACAACCAATGTGGAGGCTACACATTTGAATGTTGGTACATCTAACGTAGCTTTGGCCACTGTAGAGAGAGATGAGAAGGAAAGGTTAACATTGTAGGCTAAGTATGAGAAAGTTTTGCAGCCCTATAATAAAGAAGTTCAAAAAAAAATGAACTTGAAAATAAAATGAGGGGATAGTCTTCTAGGCCAAGGATCACATACGCTCGCCCACCAGTGGAACCTTTTAAATCCACTCCCCTCTTTGAGATTCCCAACACACCACAGAGGCCACAATATTATACAGCTGAGGATTTTGAAGAGGAGAAGAGTAAATTGTGGGCATTGCATGTAGAGTTAAATGTACACTATGAGAATAGACTGAGAAAAGCTCTCATGTATTTGGTTGATAAGGTTGGATGGCCATTGTTTTATGATTAATTATCAAAGGTAATAAACATATAGGAGGAAATAAAAGAAAGTGATGAGACTTTGAAACCCATTGTCAATAAGTGGAGTAAAAAGAGAAAAAAGGTCAAATTTTTATGTTATTCTATCATAAAATTTTCACATGACCACATAGAAAAAACTTATGATGTTACTAATGATCTTCCAAAATTTGATGACAGAAGAGTTGAGTTACAAAGAAGAATTGTTAGTTACTTGTATAAGTACCAAAGTGTAAAATTTGACTTATTCCCACTTGCTTTGGATAAGAAGAATAAACTAAAGAATAAAGATGAATGGCCCAAAGAATTAGATGATTTATTTTGTTTGAGAATGAATAATGTCATTAATGAAATAGGACATGCATTATGGGCAACCACAATAGAAGAAATGGTGAAGGTCTAATTATTCTTTGATTCTTTAAAACAAAATTTTGTTAATATTGATAAAGAGGATGAGTATGTGATCAAGAAGCAAAATGATATTCTATAGTTCAACTGGCCAGATGACATACTTTTGACAAGTGGATGGTAGCTATTGCTTATGATGAGTAGTGGGAGGAAGTTGAAAGTGATAATGATGAGATGGATCAAGATGAAATATAGATAATTGATACACCTATAGGAGATCAGAGGAAAGAGGAGGAAAAAGACAAGAAAACAATTGTAGTTGCAAGTTTAGAGGCCCAAAATGATGACATGGAAAAAGAAGGAACAAGAATAAATGTGGTTTTATTAGTTCATGATAAAGCCAATGGGGATCCTCAAGTTGAGGTTAACTTGCAAATATCAGAACAGGACACAAAATTGGCAAATTTGATAGCTACATATTCTGAGGAATTAGAATAACACAAGATCCAATCATGGAATCCATAGCATTTGGAGATGTAACAGAAGTGGGGCCCACCTAAAGAATACTCTGATGTATAAGTTTTATGTTACATAAAATTTTGTCTTTTGTGATAGTAGAATGTAAATATCTTTTTTCTTAAAGGAGAACTATCATTTTCTCTAATATTGAATCTTGCTACATCTCACCCTTTATAAGTGAGATTCCAGGGCCAGAGAAAGTGTCTGAATAGTTGTATCACTTTTAGCTTCTATTAAGTCTATCTTTAAGTCTATTCAGTCCAATACCTTGATGTGAACATTATGATGTATTCCTCTGCAATTGTTTGAGAATACATTCTATCTTGCAAGATATTGTGGTTTCATCTCAATTCATCTTGAGTTTCACGTCAATTGTGCCCAATTTTCTAAAGATATTAATATAAAATGGACTGTCTCCACTAATTTTTTTGTTGAATCTTGTCTCCATTCTATTACCTATTTATTTTGAAGTTGTATAAGCAAAGCTTGTCTAATTGAATGGAATTAAATCAAAGTGTATGTCAATTCACTATTTCTATCAATCCAATGAATTAAATAATTTCTTTAGTGATATTGGTAGGGTCTCCATGGTAAAAGGAAGGATGTACATAAGTATGACTTTCAATAAGAATTATTGATTATATTGATTGTAAAGCAATCAATCAGATCTAGGAATTGAGTAAACTCTGAATCCCAATGGATGAGGCACTAATCTATCAAATTTAGTCTGTATATGAAGAAATCGTAGTCAAGCATCAAGCTCAAATTCAAAATCAATTTTCACTTTACTATTTGAAATATATCAATGTTGGTCAGTACTTGTTTGCATTTGATATCTAAGCCTTAGTTAACTACTATTACTAGAAATAGTTGTAAATCTGAGAAGAATTGTGATTAAATTTTCTTATAAGTGATGTGTATTATCTTAAAGTGTCATGAAATGAGCAAAATATTTATATGATGTTGTATAAAAAATATCTTCCATCCCTCAGGTATACCCACCTTGGTTTTGCAGAGCCTAAAGAGTACGAAATCTATCTTGATTTTGTTGCAGTTGGGTCCAAATAAGAAATACATTCAATTGTTTATAGGAAGTAGCTGATCCTTAGATTATTTGTGCTTTTATTATCTTGGTATTGAGTATTTTGTTACTTAATAGTTGAAAAACACCAGCAAGGACATTGCCCCTTGAACCTATCTTGGAGGCACTGCCTCCAAACTCCCATAGAAATTATATGGGGAGAAAACCACATTGAATAAACCTTCAAGTTTGATTAGGCTCCATATCACAGTAGAGGGCCTCCCATGAATGTATGACTAATTTCAATTATAGATTTCTGAAGACATGGGACAAAATATCTATTGTAGTAAAGCCCTCTCTTGGTAATGCATTCTTGTATTATCTTAGAGCCTTCAACAGTGATATTGCTAACACTTTGCAATCTATGGGAGGGGACACTCTACCAAATACTTATAAGGTTTCCATAAGAGTGAAACATATTTTCATATAGGGAGGGAAGTTAGCCCCAAGGCCCCTAATGCCTTTCTTCCCCAACATGCCCAATCATCAGCCCATTGTAGCCCCTATTCATGTTTTCTCTACAAGTCAGCCTCTAGTTTTGGTCCAAATAGCCTCACATCCTCTAATGGAGATGATAGGATTGAGTCCATGATGTAGACACTAATGTAAATTTTAGATAGAAGGATGTTGGATCAAGAAAAATAGATGGTCAATAGTGCACTAGTACAAAAGATGGGAAATGAGTTGGTGACTATTAAGAGGTAGCAAGCTCAAAATAATAACCCTCTCCAACTCTAGAGTCAAGGTCCCATTCATGGTAGACCTCCAAACTAGAGTTATGTCCCCTACAACTAGTATAGACATATCAACCACCCCCATTCTTCAAACACCAACCTAAATAGGGCTTTAGTCCCCCAGAACAACCTTGCCCAAGATCAAGATTTATGCCCTTCTTGTAACTACTCCTATGGATATTGAATGTGTCAGAAGGAAGAATATTACTTCAATTTAATTGTACCAGAGTGAGTAGTTTCCCAACAAAACAATGCTATTCAAATTGTTGATGCTTTTTAGTAGAATGTTCTTTCGTGAGCCATTTGGTGGAAGAGCACTGTAATGTAAACCAAGATTCCTATGCTTGCAATACTAGGAGCAAGAGAAGAGTTGTGGAAGAGGTTACTCCTCCTCCTAATGAGGCTTCAACATCAGGTGCAGTGCCACATGTATAAGTAGTTGCCTAGCAAGAAAATGATAGTTAGCCTGCTAATACTCCTCAACAACAAAGGCAAAATGAAAGCAGAGGAGATGTGAATAACTCTCATATTGTTCCAACTCAAGCTTCTACTTCTAGGGCTTCTAAAAAAACATCTAATGCATCTTTTAGTGTGGTAGACCAAATGAGGAAGACTAATGTGAAGATTTCTATGTGGGATGTTGTTGCTACTACACCCTCACAAAAGAGGCTACTACAATAGTAGTTGGAAAGCATTGAACTCAGAGATCAACCGCCTAGCATGGAGAATGCCATGAGTTTGTTACAACCATCAAAGGAGGTAGAAACAAGTAAAAAGGTTAGACATTCTCCATTTTATGTTTCTCTAATTGTAGGAGATAAGCTAGTCCACAACTACGTGATTGATTCAAGGTCTAGTAGTTCAGTAATGCCCAAATGTGTTGCTGATCTTAAAAAAGTGAAATATGAATCCATTGTTAAGGATGTATTGCAGTTAGATGGTAGTATCATCAAGACTATGGGAATCTTTAGAAATGTTAAAATGGCCTTACATGCATGCCAAGGTTATACTGTAGTTCAAGATATATCAATTGTTGAGGTTAAGCAACACTTTACCATTTTTTTTCAAGAGATTTCATTGCGCAAATATGCAGTTACACATCTTCTGATTGCTCATACATATTTTTTAGAACTAGAAATGGAACCAAAGCTTCAATCATAGTAGAAACATTAGTCCTCCATCATATTGAGGCCTACACTTCTAATCTCATAAATATGAGTTATACCATCCTAGAAGTAGATGAAAATGAAACAACAAATGATTCTGCCACTTCTTTAGCCGAGATACCTATTTCCTCCTGGATGAGTGGGCTAATGCATATTAGTTTGATCCGATATCAAAAACCTTGGAGAAAGTCCTTGGCACTTATTCTATATCAGAAAATGATGCTCTTGTCCACAACTTAATGAAAACCAAAGAAGACACAAGTGGGATACAGAGTATATATTTTGATGGATCAAGAAAAAAAATGAATCAGGGGTTGGTGTGATGTTGATCTCTCCTACATTAGAAAGGTACTATTTCTCATTTAGGCTTAAATTTAGTTGTACCAATAATGTGGTTGAGTATGATGCATTGATTCAGAGTTTCTTACTTTCTTAAAAAGGAGGAATTCAAGCATTAAGTGTATATGGAGATAGTGAATTGGTGGTCAATCGGGTGAGGAATCAAAATATTACTAAGAATAGTTTGATCAAGTCTTATAAACATAGAGTATGGGATTTTTTCGAAGGTTTCAATGCATTTAATATTCAGATCATCCCTAGAAGAGGAAATAGATATGTTGACAAACTTATATTAGTGGGTGCATCTTATGATGTGTCAAGGACCCTTGAAGATGAGAAGAAGTAGAAGATTAAGGTGGTGGTTATACCTTCTATCCTTGATAATAATATCAATTGGTAGGTCATTGAATTTGATGCAAAAATCGTGAGTTTCTTGTAGAATGAAGTAGAGTTCTTGGGTAGAAATCAGTCAAGATTGCATGACCAATGTGGTGATCAAATCATCAACCTCAACTCCAATAATTTTCCTAAGGGTCTCATTACCTTAGAAAGTGTCTTCAATCCTAGTGACCAAGCAAGGGATAGAGGCATGAATCTTGCTACAAACAAAGGAGATCATATGCTAGTTATAGTTGTTGATGGAAGGATGTTAAACATGGGGAGGGTATGTTCTGAAACTAAGAAAGAAAGTTCAGTTCATCTATTTCAAGAATTTAATAATATAGTTTCTTGGACATATGATGATTTAAAGGGTTTAGATCATAGTCTATTCAAACATACTATAGATCTAGTGGATAATGTCAAACTTGTTAGGCAAAAACAGAGACTAGTAAATCCCAAGATTGAGCCACTAATGAGAAATGAGCTATCCAATTTAATTTAAGCCAACATCATTTTCGCTATCAAGCACTCCTCTTGGATGGAAAACATTTTCCCTATTAGGAAAAAGGATGGAGAAATTAGACTATGTGTAGATTTTAGGGATCTTAATCAAACCTCCCTTAAAGATCATCATCCTCTCCCTTCCATGGAAAAAATATTATCGAAAGGTAGTGGTTTAGAGAGATTATCCTTCTTGGATGGATTCTTGGGTTATAATCATGTGTTAATCAAAGAAGCTAACATATATAAAACTATTGTCACTACCAAATGGGGCACCTATGCCTATATTAAAATGCCTTTTGGACTAATAAATGTAGGTGCCACATTTTAAAAAGCAATGGAAATGACCTTCAAAAATATGATTCAAAGGTTTGTGTTGGTCTACCTTGATGATATCACAATATATTCAAAAGATGTAGTACAGCATTTTGGTCATCTCAAACATGTGTTTATAAGATGTAGAGAGTATGGAGTATCTTTGAATCTAATAAAGTGTGTCTTTGCCACTAATCAAGGGAAATTATTAGGACATATTGTACCTAAGGATGGTCTGACCATTTATCTAGAAAGAATAAAGGCAATACTTTCTCTTTCTCTTCCTAGTCACGAGAAAGGTTTGCAAAGTTTTCTTGGTAGAACAAATTTTGTGAGAAGATTTATTCCTAATCTAGCTACCATGGTGAAACCTCTTACATCAATGCTTAAAAATACTATGGTCTTCTCATGGACCAAGGAAGGGAAAGAAAGTTTTGAAGAAATTAAAGCAGCCATAGCTTCAGCACCTACTCTCATCAATCCAAATTTTGATAAGAATTTCATTCTTTACACCTTAAGGGGTGAGTCAAGTATTTCTACTATTTTGATTCAATCAAATGAAAAAAATGAAGAGTAGCCTATTGCTTTCTTTACTAAAGGGCTAAAAGAGTATGAAAATAACTACAACTATGTGGAAAAGGAGGATCTTCTAGTCATAAGATCCTTGAAGAAATTTAGACACCTACTATCTCATACAAAATCCATTTTCTTGTCCCTCGTGCAAGTGTTAAGCATTTTTTTGTTAAGCAAAGATATTAGTGAGAAAAGGGCTAGATGGATCACTAAGGTGATGGAATATGATGTGGACATCCAGATTACCAAACTAGTAATCTAGGGAAAGGATTGTAAAAATAGATGATCTCATCTTATGATCCTGATGAGGAAGTTGTCTTAGTGTTGGCAAAACAACAAGAGGCAAGGAATGATAATCCAAGGAGTTGGGTAGATGACATGAAAACCTTCTTAGCTGGGAATGGATATCCTCAAGGGTTGGATAAAGCTAAAAGAAGATAGTTCATACTACAATCTATTCCTTATGCTATAGTTGATGATGTTCTTTTTAGGAGGGACTTCAATGAAGCCTTGCTAAGATGTATTAACACAGATCGAGTAGAGAGAATGATTAAGGAGCTTCATGATGGTCTTGATGGTGGCCACTTTTTAGCAAGAACCACTATAATGAAGATCATGAGAGTCAATTACTACTAGCCATCCTTATTTCATGACTACCTCAGACATGTAAGGAAGTGTGAAATGTGTGCTTTCTTCTTAGGTAAATAGAGACTTGTAGCCCTTCCACTTCACCCCATCTAGGCTAATCAACCTTTTTCTTTGTGGGGATTAGATTTTATTGGTCCCATTAATCCACCTTCTAGTTCTAGTCATAGGTGGATTTTGGCTACAATAGATTACTTTACAAGGTGGATAGAGGTAGTAGCCTTGAAGAATTCTATGGAGGCTTCAGTTGTGGAATTTGTTAATGGAATTGTTACCAGATTTGGCACTACTTTCACTATAATATTAGAGAACACAAAATCATTTATAGGAGCTCAGATTTGTGCATGGGCAATTGATCATGGTATTTACTTGAGCACATCTTCCAATTACTATACTCAAGATAATGGCTTGGTTGAGTCTTCTAATAAGAATTTGATTAGAATCATCAAGAGAACTATTGAAGATAATCAAAGGTGTTGGCACCAAGAATTGAAGACTACCCTTTGGACTGACAGAATAACACCCAAAAGGGCTATTGGAAATTCTCCTTTCATGTTATTATATGGCAGGGAAGCTAGACTTCCTATCTCATTGAATTTTCTAGCTCTTGAGCTTCCTCATCAGTTGGAACTAATTGAAACTGATTCTATGTATGTAAGAATGAAAATTTTGATAGAGCTAGAGGAGAAAAGGAGTCAAGAAATACACACCTTAGAGATACATAAACAATATATAAAGAGGAGCTTTGATAAGATGGCTAAGGTCAAAAATTTCAGGGAGGGTGATCTTGTGCTAAAATGGGATGCATATAGAACAAAAGCACAAAGACACTCAAAATTTGATACCTTATAGAGTGGTCCCTATGTAATTATTAGTTGTAAATAGGTCAATACTTTTTAGTTAAGCATACCTAATGGTGAAATCTTACATATTCCATTCAATGGAATATATCTCAAGCCTTCTTTTTGACAAAAATAAATGTTCAGGTATATATTAGAGTAGTTTTGCTTCTTGTTCTTTCCTATTTCCCAAGAAGTGCACGGGTACATGTTATGTTTTATTGTATTAGAGGGTTTTAGTTCCAATTTTTTGTGAATTTTTAGAGGTAGAAAGGCATGTTTTATAGCTCAAAATGTGGCAAAAGTGATAAATTTGATGAGTTTCATGGTTTCAAAGACTCCATAGCCCAATGGATCTTTTGGTGGCCACTGGTCATATGCCAAGCAGGCTTGCATCCCCCTCAAGTCACCAGAAATGTTGACCAAAATTTCCTTCCCACTAAGGATTAATTTCAAATATTTGAAAATACTTAAAGGTCATAAGATTCACTTCTATACTCAAAAATCTCAAATCCATGATGAGAGGCTATGGTCCTAATTATGATAACTCATGCATCAGAGAATCATTGGGCAAATCAAGAAATGATAAGATGCTATGAGGCTCCTATTGATTGAGTGGTTTGGTTGTCACAACATCATAGATGGTTAAGAGAATATAAGCCAAAGTGAGGTCTTGCCCGATGTTATAATAGTAAGTGATCATAAGATCATAAGTGTCATGAGGATATATTTTAATGCCATGAAGGTCAATGATTGTATGCTCACATAGTTGACTTCCTAGGTTGTTGATGCTACAAAGGGGAAGGTTGATCATATGATCATAAATCCATAAGGTTGCAAGCACAAGTGAGGACACCTCCATGACAAGGGATAATCAAACCATGACCATAGGATTGCAAGGGCTATTGCCACAGCTACCAATATCACGATGGACTATGATCATAAGATCATAAAGGTCAAATTGACTATGTCATGACATTGCGAAGAAAATATAATGGTATTGTGACCTTATGCCAGGAATGTTAAGGGCTGCCATTCTATTGTGAGTTCATATGATCTTGTTGCTATTGAAGGATCATAAAGAGAACAAATGATGGGTTCGATGCTACAAGGTATCGGCAAGCATAAGATCATAGAAGTTAGGGTTATGAACAAAAGGTGATATAGAGGGTTTTGACCACAATTGACGCTTGTAGGATTGTGAGTTTAGTGTTGATGAAAACATATAAAGAGTCTTACTTGCCAACCTAGATGAAGAGAAACTCCCAACCAATCAAGTAGCAAGAAAGGTAGAGAGTGATAGTTGAATACCATTTTCATCATTCCACAAGCTTGATAAATGCAATAGAACACTCCATCACCACTGGTTGATCCATCTACTTAGTCAAATGGTTAATTGCCACCATTCTTATCCTCTCATAGATTTTTTGGTAGATAAGTAATCTTCTCACATCTGGATTTGCAATGTGATTAGATCTTTTCCAATTTTGCAATAATTATTCTCTATAAAGTTGATTGTAGTGGTTGAATTCTATATTAGGGTGGAAGCTATCTGATTTATGCTTACACTATAAAAGAAGATGTTGTACTCTTTCTTAGGGTCAAATCTTCTCCGTTTCTTTGGTATTAAATTGTCATGCTATTGTAAATTCCCTCTTTTCCTCAGAATTATATGACATCTTGTCTTCTCCTTCAACTATTGATGTATTGTGCAAGCTTTGTCTACCTCTCTTTGATGTATTTTGAATATCTATAATCTACATTTTTGTATCTCTATTGGCCCATGAATGATAAGAAGTGAAGCATTTTTTCCTCGTGTCACTCATGTGGTTGTCTAATTTGTATGTAGTTAATAGATTAAAGCAAGTCTGGATCCGTATATCTTTGGACTATCACGATAATGGTACTGTGCATGGATGGGTAGAGATTGATTTGAACCCCCTATTTTGGTGCACCACCTCTTTAGAATAGATTAGGTAGTTTGTTTAATGTATTCCTTCTCCCTTTTCTCTTCAAGAATATTTTAAGTGCATCCTAATAGTAGAGGAAGCTGACCTTCTCTAGAGACTCAACCTCATAGTTCAAGTCCCATAGCTTGGAGGTTGTTTCCATGTTTCACAAGGTTTTCCTTACGTAAAAACTTTGGACAAGGGTGTAATATTTTGTGGCAACAATATTCTACAAAAAAAAATTGTGCGTGTGTGATTTATCTTCACATAAAAGGTTTACCCATCTCAAAAATTCTTTGTTTAATTCGAAGTTGAGGATACATACCCATAAATTTTGCACAAAATTTTGTCTAAGTTGAGTCCAAAAAATGTTTCTCATTTGGATTGCAGTTTCGACTACCAATCTTCCTTCTTAAAAAATCTCTTTGATTAGGTGAAACACACATTTTATTTTTCAAAAAATATTCAATCAATAATTTCAAAGCTTCACTAATTTCTTTATCCTTTTGCAGTAGTCTACTGCTAAATATCCATAACTCATTTTTTATTGGATCTTCCACTATGTCACACCTTACTATGGCTCTCCTTAGTGTAGCTCTACCAATTTTCAATATTTTTCTTGTCTTTCTCATGAGTCAAGCTTTCTTTATTTGGGTGCTTTCTATTGTTGATGTAAATATGCATCTTGTGATATTACTATCTTTGGTGCATGATTTATAACCCACTTTGTCATATGTACTCATTAGATTCTTTACAATTATTATTTTTTGTTTGACTCATCCATTGTTCTTAGACCAAGAATCTTCATGATGGGCCTAAATTTCAAATTCCTTATCACGTCAACAAATAATTGGCATTGACCCATCACATTAATTCTTGAAAGAATAATCTTCACATATGATTAACTTTTCTTTGATAAGTATGCTTGCTAATCTTGTCAAAAATTCTTTTTAAAATGTTAGTATAAATATCAATCAAGTATTTTGGTCTTCTAAAATGAATTCTAGAAGGTTTTATAATCTCTTCCATTCCCTAAACATTTTGAACATCAAAGAAAGGTTGAGTGAACTGCATACCTTGAACCAAAGATGATGTGCCTTAGCAATAAGATTCAAAAGATGGAATATCACCTACTTGACATGTTGATGTTGTGCCTTCAACATGACATGATGGAGTGTGTACATCATTAGGCATAGAAATTGGTATCTCTTCAACATGAGATGATGATATGAATCTAACATTGGAAGATGGTGTAGCTTCAATTTAGTTGTCTTGTTGAGCATAAGAGTCTCATTTGTTCTCTTTGTCTTTTCAATTCTTCTCCAAGTTGTTTCTTTGTATTTGTGGTTCGTGTTCCTCTTCAAAAGATAATTATTCATTACTACATTACAATTTTATTTGTCAATATAATAAGCTCATTTTAACCCTTTTAATTTCCAAATCTCTCCCATCTCTTCCATTACTTTGGTTTCTGGTTTCTTCCTTGGCATGATGATAATTTTTACATGTCAAATTATTCAAACATACGAATTACTTATAATTTGTAAATAACAAATCATTCAAATGCATATACAAATTTTAATTATTTCAATGAATAAACAATATATATATCAAACAACTAGTAAGATTATAATGAATTATAAATACATTAAAATTTCTAATCATTTCCTAATAATAATTCATTCAAACATACAAATTTCAATATTTTCAATGAATTCACTATATATTAAACAACTTGTCAAATTATAATGAAAATTTTCTCTATAGTAAAAAAGAATATTTAAAAAGGAGTGCACTAACATTTTCTATACAAAGAATGTTCAAAAACCCTTCAAATACTACGTCCAATGATTGAATTTGGTATTTTCTAGAATCCAACACCATGAAACTTGTGTTTTTTGTTAAAACAATAGAACAAAATATAGACAAAAATAGAGAATATGGGTAAGTAGGGACCCAAACATTCCTTGTAACCATTTTTTGGTATTTTCACATAGTGCACATGTATGCACTATAAAGCACACACATACTATTAAAATTGGAAAAAATCATTAATATATTGATTCACCCCCACCTCTTAGTATATTTTTGTGCTCTTCACACCTAATAGATTTTCAATAGTACATACAAAAGCAAGCACATAATTGCATAAAAGAGATAGTAGAGTTCATATATTTACTGATAATAAAATATGACATCAATAAGTAACAACATACTTAGTTGTAGGGCCTTTCGTGTTGCAGCCATAACAATGAATTTATAACATTAGAGCTTGAAGCTTGCAATCATCATACTTTATTTTGTGTATCTTCTACCATCTAACCTTCTCCTCATGCTTTCTTGCATCAAATATGCATTCTTATAGAGCCAACTAGACCACAAGTCATCTAGTCAGATGCTGAGTTACAATATAGGTCCTTCCTTGGAGGTGCAAACCAAAATTCAAGAAATGGGAATCAATTGTTCATGAACTCTTAAAGATAGGTCCAAACATGATCAAGGAGTTGGCTCCTAACCACATAAGGTACCAACTTATCATAAGAAGTTGTGCCAAAATAAATAACACACCACACTAGATTAAATCATAGGAAATATAGACTAAAGAAAATAGCATAGAAATCAAAGTGCAAATCACAAAATTTTATGTTCTCTTAGGGTAGGGATCTAAAATGTGTCCTCAACATGGTGTCAACTGTGCTCAACTCAAAACCAAAAGAAAGAATGGACTGATATAGGGGGGGAAGTGATATTTTTGGTTGATGCAAGATTGTTCATTGACCCAAGATGTATCAATATTAATTTTAAATTATGAGAATTTAATATTATTATTATATAAAGAAAATATACTCTACAATAGTATTTAAAATAATATTAACAATAATATAATTAATAATAATAAATTTTATTAAGAAATATAATTTATTATTAATATAATATTCATAATTAATATAATTAAACTTATATAACTAATATATGTTATTATTAATATAATTATATTATTAATGTAATATAATTATTATATTATGAAAATGCATGACTCTTAGAATTGAAAAATACATATACAAAATAAAAACTTTGATAAAGACAATTCAAAAATAATTTATATTAGTAAAAATCAAAAGATTACAAAAAGGGGACTTTATAAATGGTATCAAAACTTCGATCTTGTCATCCTGTAGAGGAAGAAATAAATACAAATGGAAAAATATTATTACTAGAGTGTTTGGGTCAAAAAATATTTTTGCAAAAAACTTAGGGATACCGTGATTAAGAAAGGCTTAAGAAATTCTATTGCAAATGCATTTGGACAAAATAGATTGGAACATTGTGTTGATATAAGGTTTTTTTGAAGTAAAGAACCTATAATAGAACAATCATTATTTTGTCAATGATGTCAAACTTGCTACCTGTTGGTGAGACAATTGCTTTTTGGTTTGAAAGCTATCCTTTAGTTGATTGATGAAGACGATTTGAAAAGAGGAGATAACAATAGCACCTAGAGAAAGGTTGAGTTATTTGGTGGGAAAAAGAAGCACTAAGACCAAGTAAGACATTGATACTATAGTTTATTGTTTATCTACTTAAAATCTAAAATGAAAGATTACTCAAGTTAAGAATGGAAGAAGATTAAATAAGAAAAGTGTCTATCAAGCCTTGGCAAGCAGTCAAAGCAAGCCAAGTAAAAATCAGTCGAAGACGAGTGAAAAACAAGAGGTGTCAAGTAAAGACAAAAAAAATATGCAAGCCAAGTAATTGTTAGTATATGCCTAGTAAAGTTTAGTTTGTGTTGAGCATTAGTAAACTTTAGTAATGTCTGAGTGAACTAGTGTTGGCTGAGTGACAAAATAGTATAGTTGTCAAGTGACAAAAAAAATTGTTAAATCAAAGATTTGATGAATTTGAGCTGAATATTTATTTTTCTTCAATTGTGTGAAGCGTGTGGAAGATAACTATGATGAGCTGGTGGTACAAAATTCAAGGTAAACTATTTTGAAGTGAATTCAAGGAAAATTTTAGAAGTTTCTAGAGGAACCAAATGGAAAATTGGGTAGATTCATTGTATCCTACCTAACCTAAAATGGATCATTGTGGTTAAGCAGCAAAAGATCTTAATTTTCTACTTACAGAGATAGTTGGTCAAAAGAAAAGGTTGTCATGTGCAATAACATAAGAAAGATGACGAGTCTAAGGTAATTCAGTGGCTGAATAGAAGTGATTGCAGTTGGAATGCAAAGCAAGAAGGCTTAAGAGTATGAATGCTTGAAGGGTAAACAAGCTATCAAAGTAGGAGTGTGTGAATGCCAAGAAGAATGGAGGATTGAAACAAAGATCTATAATCTACAAGTGAGTTGTAATTTGTTATCAGATCAAGCCTTACTGTTACTGATGAGACCAAAATTTGACTTTATTTTATGATGTTTAAGATACTTTATTGATACTCTATTTATCTTTGTTAAAACATTTGTGGACCTATGTTTACCAAACCTATGATAAACTTATGGGGTAGAAACTATGCCATCTTTTGCTAATATTATATATAATATGCAATATTTCATATAGTTATCAAAATGTGTGTTCTTATATTTGAATTTAATTTGATAAATGTTTATTTGCAAACATGTTTTGTGTTATAACTAACATGTTAATGAATACTAAAAGATGATTGGAGGAATTCAAAAGCTAAGCGTCAACAGCATTTAAGGAGAAGAGAACGCCAAGGAGTAACCATGGTGGAGGAAGTTGTAATGGTTCCAGAAGACACGGCAGCAAGTAAGGAGGGACTATGAAGACTTATTACCTTCTCTGCATTTACTCTATGGTGAGTGGATGTTTAGACTTTATTATTCCCACCTTAAGTTGTTATTCCTTCTTCTCCCCTTCAATTTTTACCTTCCTATTTTTTCTCTTGCAAATTTTAAGCTAGGTCATTTACTTTTTTGTTATGGAATAAATGGTGATTTCCTATATATATAGGAATCGACCCAAGTGTGTTAAGTTTTTAGAACTAGTTAGAAGAAATAGTTTAAGAGAACAAACTGTTAACTTTTATAGTTGTGTTTTTACAAGTTTTGTGTTATGTAATGAATTTCTGAAATCTAATGAAATAGTTTTTGGCTTCTATCTTGTGTTAGTAGTTTAGAGAAGCTGACCAAAGGGGCCCACTTGGAAGGTTGATTATATTAGGATAGAATAGATTTATTTCCAAGAATTCTTAGTTTCATAATTAGAAATTGTGAGTTCCTTCCTGTAGCATCGCACTTTGTGAATGTTCCTGCAGCATATGTGAGAACATTTTTAGTGGATGAGCCAAGTTGGAATATTTGTTATCTTTTTATTGTATTTCCAATATTAATAGAGTTAAGTGTGTTGGTTTCTTGCAGCAATAGTGTAAGTTCTTTTCTTTGTATTTTTAATTTCCTGCAGCATAAGCTTAGTGACTCATTAAGAGACCTAGTGCACATATTGTGCCAACCATTTCAAGTATATGTCCCTGGGTTGATAAGATTAAATGGACCTCATAGTGGGAGAAATAGTCCATAGTTTGAATATATTATTCCTAAGCAAGGCCTAGTGCATGACTATGATACACCTATTGTGAGGTGGGTCAGTTACTTTCTAATCATTGCATTAGTCTAGGGTAAATCCTTTGGATTAAATTTAACCTAACAGTCATTTGTAAATCCTTTAACTAGGTGACATTCTAATGGAATGGTCTAAAGTCCTCTAACAGGACTCACTCCTAATAGGATGATTGAAATCCTTTAACTAGGTTACATTTAACAATATATATTGTAACCTTTAACAAGGTTGGCTTTTCATGGGGCATCACTTTAGAAGAGTGAGAATTATTAGCATGTTACTTGTGGTTTTTCTGAAATTGGGTTTCCATGTAAAATCTTTGTGTCAAATGTGTTCTTAAATCTGTTATGTTTCATGTTTACATTTCTACAAAATTGTTTTGATCTAGGATAGTAACCTACAAAGTTTAAGTATTGTATGATCTAATGGATTCATGCATGATAAGGTTCTATGGATACGAGTATACTAAGAATTGAAAATTTTTATTTGTACATCTGGACCTTGGATAACTAATTCACCCCCCCTCTTAGTTATTCTAAAGAATTCCAACAATTGGTATCAGAACTATAGTTCTTAAGAGGACTAGTTTGAAGGTACTAGAAGCAAAAGATCAAGATGTCTAAAAGAGAGGTACCCAATCTTAACAAGGAGAAATTTCTTGCATGGAAAAGTCTAATGAAGTTATACCTAGGAGGTCTTGGTTATCATGCACAACTTATAATCACCACTAAGCATGTTGACCCTGTTGGAGCCCTAACTATTGAGGATTTGAAGAAGAAGAAAGAACACAATCAAGCTATGTTAGAAATTGCATCTTCCCTAAGCTATACTGAGTTTTATGACATCAAGGAATGTAATACTACTGAGAAGATGTGATGTGCTATAGAAAAGATCTATGGAGGAGACAAAAATGTGCTAAGATCCAAATCTGAAAGTCTGAGAGGCAAGTTTGATGATTGAAGAATGCGAGAAGGTGAGAATATAGTTCAATATTGTTCTAGAGTAAAAGAAGTAGTCAATGCTATTAGAGGAGAAACTAGTAAGATTGAAGATGAAATTGTGATCGGCAAAGTATTGAGAACCCTATTGCCCATCTACACTATTAGAGTCTCTACCATATAAGAATAAAGGTGCACACCTCAAAATGATCGAACCCTTGAAGGATTGATAGGTAGGCTCATTGCCTTTCAAATCTCTAATTTTTTTAATTACAAATCTTAGAATGTTGGATCTACTTTCAAAGATAAATTATCATAAAAAGAACCTAAAGAGAAGAAGAAAAAGGTCAAATATGTTTCTAATGATAGTGATATAGATGAGGAAGATGTAGAATAGCTTGTAGCATTGCTAGCAAGGAGATTTCATAGAGGCAAAGGAAAATTCAAAGGTAAGCTACCTATCATGTGTTTTAATTGTAATGAAGTTGGTTATATTGTTGCTAGATGTCTAGAGAAGAAGAATAATAGGAGTGGATACAAATACAAAAGTAAAAGAGATAAGGACAACAAAGATTAAAAAGATAAAGGCAAGAAGTTTTGCGACATTGTTGAAGACAAAATCAAAGATAGATCTAACGACCATGATGATGAAGTGGTGTATGTTGCAATCAAGGATGATTCTGATGAGGATGAGGTAACTGCACTAGTATCTTATGTGAACAAGAGTGATAGATGGATCGTTGATAGTGGGTGTTCACATCACATGACTAGAGATAAAATTAAGTTCATGACCCTTTATTATTATGATGGAAATAGTGTAAATTTTGGTAATGATGCACCTTGTAGAATAAAAGGAAAACGATCAATCAAACTCACAAAAAAGATCATGTGTAACAATGCTTATTATGTTGAAGGAATTAACTATAATTTGTTGAGTGTGTCACAACTGAATAGTTCAGGTTGCAAAATTGAGTTTGAGAACAAGATAAAAATATCTATGACATTGATGGGAAACTAATTGGTAAAGGTGATCAGACTAGAGGTAATCTATTTTAACTTGATATGAATGATGCTACTTATTTTGTTAGATAATTTGATGATGTGTGGTTATGGCACAAGAGGTTATGTCATGTTAAGTTTGATAACCTAGTGAGTATCAGTAACATGAAAGGACTCAAAGGTCTACCTAAATTGAAGAAACTTGACAATATGATATGCAAAAAATGTGAGTTAGGCAAAATGACAAAATCTAGTTTTAAAAGTAAGACTCACACCTCTAAAAAAAATCTTGAGATTGTTCATATTGACTTTTGTGGACCAATTGATGTGAAAAAATACAAAGGTGACAAGTACATTATCCTATTTGTTGATGATCATTCTAGGATGATGATAGTTATGTTTCTAAAATAGAAATTTGATTCTTTCCAAATGTTTAAGTGGTACTTAGCTAGAGTTAAAAGGAGATAGACAAAAGCCTAAAATGTCTTAGATCTCATAGCTCAGTGGATAATTTTAATGAAATGAGGTTGAGATGTTTTGTAATGATAGAGGAATCAAAAGATAGACTTCTACACCTAGGACCCCTCTACAAAATGGGATTTTTGAAAGGAGTAATAGATCTATAATATATTGTGCTAGGACACTCATGATGGAGAAGAATTACTTTGAAATACTGGAGAGAGGTTGTAAGTATAGCTATCTATACCTTGAACCATGTGTAAGTCAAGAAAGGTACTCATCCAACACCTTTTGAATTATGGTATGGATACTCACCTAATGTAAAATATTTTAAAGGTATTTGGAAGCAAGTGTTACATTCTTAAGGATCTCAAGAATGGAAAATTATATGTTAAAAGTGAAGAGGGTATATTCCTTGGGTATTCCACAAAAAGTAAAGCTTAGAATTGTTTAAATACTAACACTAACAAAGTTGTGGAAAGTGAAAATATGAAGTTTGATGACTATATAGAGGTACATGAAGCTAAACCTATGAAGGAACCTAAGGAGTAAAAATCATTTGTATACTTTTATTAAGGTATGTCTAGTGATGAAGATGTTGTAAACCTAGTTGCAAATCAACAGCAAGTTTTAGTGCTTGTCAAGTCACATACAATGAATGTTGAGTTGCATTCATTATATGTGTTCTATATCCATAGCAGGATTGATAACATAATGATTTTGTTCATCCATGTCCCATTATTCACCAGATTACAACTCTCTACTAAACAGTATTGTATGGAACCAACTTTATCATTTGTATATAATTTAGAGGTCACAAATTCCCTTGAGAATGAGACCAGTCAGTTGAATATTCTTCCTACATGAAATTTTCTCCAACTTCAATATAATCTAAAGTAGAATCATATTGGCCATCATATTCATACTCAAAAAAATTTCTAAAAAAATGAGGTTTTCTATATACTCAAAAGTTAGGGATAATTTTGAGTATCTTAGAGGCATCCTTGGGGTTATGTCTCAAGCTTCTTTAGAGTACTTGATACATTATTGCATCAGTCCAATATATTTAGAGCATACTCATACATCTGGAATGAATGTTTGTTGATGCTTCATTGGGGGATTAGTCACTTTAAGTACAATTGTTGATTACTATTTTGGTAATGTATTGTGTTAAAATGTCTATTGGCACTTGGCATCTTTTTTATACTATCTTAAAGATGATTGAACTTTGAGAATTGGCATAATGGAACCTTTTTCATTAATGTAAATGGGGGAGAGTAATACATGAAAAAACTTATACATCCATGGGGGAGATTTGTAGAAGTATACTAGTATGGGAGATTGTTCAGTTTCTATTAATGTCAATAAACACATGCTGATATCATAGAGAGTTTGGTATTTTTTGTGCTTATAGTTTTTTGACATATATTTTCATCAATAGAAAAGGGGGTGATTTTAGCATGAATATTAATGGTATTCCAGGGGGGATTCTTTTGGCATGTTTTGAGAGATGTTTGAGTGATTATGTGGTGCATTCATGACTTGGTTTTTCATTGATGTCAACATATTTTCTTTATAGTCAAAATAGTCAAAGTTGCAGAGATAGTTGTGGTCAGTGTGGTCATAGGACATCTTGGCTCTTGATTTAAGAGTGTTTTTTACTACCAAGGAGCTAACAAAAAAATTAATCTAAGGGAAGCTAATTCCAATGATGGATACACTTTGACTAGAACACGGGCCAACTATAAGGCTAAACTCCTTCAATTTACGATCTACAAAACCTAGGTGGGTAGACCTTATGTTACCAATGAAAAAAACCATTAATCTCAGTCTATATTAAGAAGATTAAAACCTCAAATCCTTCTATGCATATGTAATGAAAAAGGCATGAAATAGCTACTAACATGACCTATGAGATTCACAAGCTAAGCGTGGGTATCATTTTTCAGCTCTACAACATGAAAGGGAAAAAAACAAATTGATTATGAATTACATATCAACATAACCCACATATGAAACAAAAAGAAACATGTTGATCCTATGACTAGTCATTGACATATCCATAAGCTATTTGACAAATTACAATATACATTAGAGTAACAATGATCTATACATTCACTTTTTAAATCGTACATCAATCTTCAAACTAAATCTCATACTCACCATATCCTTCCATGAAATCTGCAACCCTGTCATGACATATCAAGTATTTACTTGATTCTTTGAATCAATAGAAAAATACATCTAAATATACAACCCAAAATGAGCTACAACTAGGATCTATGTTCTTTGACCACAAATCACCAATAAATTGCAAACAACAGATATAGGAGACAAGAATTGAAATGAAACTAAGTGATTTTGTTGCTTTGTATTCATTTCCTTGAAACAAGTACATTCAAGATGCATAAAAATAACTCATGAAAACACCAAATAGATCATAACTTAACACTATAACTTCATTATTTTTTTTCTTACAAGAGATAATGTTAAGAAAATGGTGGAATCGTAGCTAAGGAAACTTGTCCAAAAGACTAGAATCAAACCATACAAAGAGAAAGAGAGAGAAGATACAAAAGGATGAAAAATCTCATATCTAATATGGAATTGACACTTTTCCACTTTAATCTTCATCTGTTGTTGAAACAAAGCTTCTCTACTCTTTCTACTATTGAAAGCTAGATCAAATCTCATCATTGTGCATAACAAATTTGAAAATACCTCCTAAGAATAATGAGAAAACCCCTTTTGATACAACACAAGATCTACTAATAAAATGTTGCCAAAATCTTCACCGAGCTAATTAAAGAGACAAAAAAACATCACCAAAAAGACCTTCTCCAAGTTTGGAAAATACCCACTTCACCATTTTGTCACAAACTGAAAAACCAGAATATAGTTGGAATTGGAGTAGCTTCAACAAATCTAGGCATAGCATTCACCTAATGCTACATATGCATGATATGATGGCAAAGATGGAAATTAAATTCTAAGAGCTTTCCAATGACATATGATATTCATATGTTTACATCTAGAATGCACCCTAGGCGCCCAGTTGAAGTTGCAAAACACAAATGATGAATAGGCCTTTTAGAATTTACAAAAAAAATTATTTTAAAATAAAGTCTGAACTTCATTATAAAAACCTTTTTATTTAAAACTTGCATGGATGTTCAATGAGGGGAATAATATAAATTTAATATTTTGAAAATTTTGAATTTCCCTCTTCAAATTTGGGTCAAACTTGGTTGACTAGCTTGTGTAAACCATGGCACATTTTGATTGGTAGGTACTATCCTTGTCATCACACTGTCTCCACCTAGGCACTCTTCCATGTCACTACCATGTAGCACCACTTGATTGGTTGAGATACTAGCCACTGGGCCTACTTCCAGATGCCAGCTTAATATTGGGTCCCTTTGTCACATTACTTAACTATCGAGCATATTCCCTTGTCGACATCAAAATGACCATCGACTTGGTTCCATGTGTGATGATATAGGTGCTTCATTTCAATTCCTACTCTACTTTACCACATCATCACCCTTGCCACATAGTATACAGCACTAAGGCACTATTGTAGCATTTGGTCTAATATTTAGTTCATATTTTGGAAAAATTGGGTCTTCTTGGGTTTTTCCTTAATATAGCCTAGGATTAAGTTTTTCTAGTTATTTTTAATTTTTTTGAATAATTTGGGACCTTTACCAAGTCCTAGAAATTCAAATTTGAGAAAATTACAAAAGTTGCACTTTTTGTGCAAACTTTCTAAATTGCAAATATTGAAAAGTTGCTTAAAACTACAACTTAGTTGTAAAGGGGTTGTAACTATTCAAACAATGGTTATAACCATTGGGAAGGATGTAGGAAGAGTATATACCTCATTTTTGAGGTCACAAAGGGTAGATTGTATGGATTGGGAGAAGCTACAATAAGAATTTTCAATTTTGAAGCCAATTTTGTTGGTTTTCTACATTTTGTCCATACTATATTGATTTGAAAGCATGATCAAATGATTGGATGAGTCAAAATTTTGTTTTACCTTTCCATTTCCTTTGGTTTCATCTATTTTTTATTTATTATTGTTCAAGTTATCTTACTTTTTGTATAGGAGGGTTTGATAGTCAAGCAATTTTGAGTAAGTTTCAAAGATGAACCTCTAACTGTGACTACCATGGTTGGTTTTCAATGGCCTCTTGGGGAATGGTAGTTAGATAGGTCCTCTTAGTAATTCCAAGGTTTTTAGACTAGACAAATTATTTTTTTATTTTTCCTAACCAGCCCTAGGTCAAGTACCTATGTGGATTTGACCTTGTGAAAGAGAAATTTGTGTTGTAATAGGAGAAGAAGATCTGTTGCAAGGTTGAGTGTTTGGATTTGACTTAGAATAAGTGGAAGAGACATTCCTGAGTATTGGGTGTGAGTTAGAATAAGTAGTAGAGACGTTCCTGAGACATTATCGAGTATTAGGACTAAGTTTCATTGTAAATAAAAGGAGTGTTGGAGTGGAGTTGAAACATATAGCTTTGGGATTGTACATAACTCTAAAAAGGGTATCTAGAACCCTAATTTTTTTAGAGGATTGTTTGGGACTTAGAAAGTTAGACCCCAAAAACATGTTAAGAAGACCTAATAGGGGCTACTAGGTGAAGTTGGGTTTGGTGCATTGTAGAATTGTGGGGATCAAATGAGTGACCTATTTTGTGTTGTGTGAGTTTCCTAAGCCCATTTCATGCCTTGGAACCATTGAAGTAAACAATTATTGAGATTTTCTCATATTGACCTGGTTGAGGGAATTAGGTTTTAAACCCATAATTTGGATGAGATTTGTTTCAAGACCATGGATGCATGAAGGAGTTAGTATCCTTGTTTTCTTCTATATTTGGAGGATATAAACTTTTTATAACCTTGTGTTAAGGTTGGAGGTTTGACAACTTGCTAAGTTGTTGATAGAGTAGTGGTAAGCCCATTTTCACATTCCTAGTTGTGTACTTTGCATCATGTGGTACCAAAGCACATTAGATCTAGAATTTGACAATATCTTAAGAGAAGAAGAGGAGGAGCAGGTCACCAATGTTGAACTAACCATACAATAAGGGAAAATGGAAGGAGAGATTTCCAAGTTTAAAGAAAAAGGTAAGAGAGTGGTTCTTGAAGAGTTTGAAGATGAAGAGGGTGAAGAGAACCCAAGGCAGGAGATATTTGCATATGAGAGGCCACTCCTAGAAGCCCTTGAGAGGGTAGGTAAAAGAGATAAAAAGGATTATTTACCTATTTTGATAGGTAAAATAGATCATGATGGAATTTTTTACTAGATAGAGGCCTTAGACAATTGCTTTGATTATGAAGAAATCCCTGAAGTTCAAAGCTTAATGATTGCAAAGTTAAAGATGAAGGGTTCTTTCCTTGGTGGAATTACTTGCAGAATGAGAGGCTAGAGAACAATAAGAGGCATATAAGAAGTTGGAAGAGAATGGCTACAAAGATGAAAAGCCAATTTGGGCTAGAGAATTATGAGGCTATGGTAAACAAGAAGTTGTAGAACTTGAGGCAAAAAGACCTTGATGTGGCTTCCTATACAGAGGAATTCAACAAGTTGACATTGAAATCCAAGGTGACTGAAAATGAGACTCAAAATTAGCAAGCTATATCAATGGGCTAAGATACAACATCCAAGATCAAGTGAACTTGTTTGAACTTGATAGCATGCATAAGTGTTACTAGTTAGCACTCAAAGTGGAGGAAAGGAAGAAGAGAAAGGGTGATCAAAAAATTAATAATAGGGGACAAATTTTTAGGGGTAGAGGAAGATTCAAAAGCTAGGGTACTCCATTCAAACCCTAGGGAGAGATAGGAGGACTTGAGCAAGAATTTGATGCAAGAAATAGAGGAGGCTTTAGAGGAAGAAGACCTAATGGAAGAGGAAGGTTTAGTGGCATATGTCTTGGTATCTTCATAGGCAGGTGTTGCAACTACAACCAAGTGGGTCACCAATCTTCTAGCTGTCTAGAGAAGCAAGGATCTGTCAGCCATATTGAAAGAAGGGTCAATTTTTTGTAGGATAAATATGTGCAAGGTACTAGCTCTCATGTCAAAACTATAGATCCATAGCAAGGAGAGTGTCTCATGCTCAATAGAACTCTCTTGAAGGTACCAACTGAGAAGGAGCCACCACAAAGGAGGTCACTATTTAGAATTACATGCAAGGTAAGTGGTAAAGTCTACAAGATTATTGTAGATTCTAGATCTATTAATAATTTATCCTCCAAAGAGATGGTAGAAAAATTAGTATTGCAAACAACTTCTCACCCTTACCCCTATAGAGTGTCTTGGTTAAATAAGTAGTGTGCTTTGATTTTTTAGCAAGTATGGATAGAGTTAAACATAGGGGATTATAAACCTAAAATTTTGTGTGATGTGACTAAGATGGATGCATGTCATTTTCTCTTAGGAAGGTCTTGGCAGTATGATTTAGATGTTAATCATGATGGAAAACAAAATTTCTATTGTATAACTAAGAATGGATAAAATTTTACTATGAGGCCCCTCCTTGATGATAGAAAACATGGAGTGACTAGTGTTTTGATGGTAGGAGGAAAAGAGTTTTTACAAACTATTAAGGAAGAGAAAACATCATGTTTTTCCATCATAGTTAGGCCAAAGAAGGAGATCAAGATCATTCCCCAAGCCAAGAAAGTAGAACACCAAGTAGGGCCTAGAGAGTTTAGAGAGTTTTTAGAGAAGTATAAAGGTGTTGTTAAAAGTAGTGAACCAAAAAAATTTCCACCATAAAGGGAGATAATCTATTGTGTAGACTTACTACCAGGTGCTACATTACCCAATAAATAAGCCTACAAACTCACCCTTGAATAGAACAGAGAGCTAGCCAGGAAGATTAAGGAATTATTATCCAAAGGCTTAATATGGAAAGTGTTAGTCCTTTTGTTGTACCAGTACTACCAACTCCTAAAAAGGAAGGCATGTGGAGGCTATGTATTGATTCCAAGGCCATTAATAAGATAACTATCAGATATAGATTTCCCATGCCAAGGATACTTGATCTATTTGATTGCTTAGCATGTGCAAGTTATTATTCCAAGATGAACCTAAAGAGTGATCAGGATAAGGGAAGGTGATGAATGCAAGATGGCCTTCAAAACAAATGAGGGATTGTATGAATGGCTTGTGATGAGACTCATCAATGAATTTTTGAAACCATTTATTAACAAGTTTTGGGTTGTTTATTTGGATGATATCCTTTTTTTCAATAGGAATAGATAGGAGCACCTAAAGAACTTGGATTTAGTCCTTGAAAGGTTACATGAAGAACAATTGAAGATAAATTTGGAGAAGTGCTCATTTTTGCAAGAAAAGTTGGTGTTTTTTAGTTTCATAATTTCAAAAAACTAGTTGAAGATGGATCCAACCAAGGTGGAAGCAATCTTGAATTGGCCTACAACTAGGACTGTCACATAGGTAAAAATATTTCATGGCCTTGCAAGTTTCTATAGAAAGTTTGTGAGAAATTTTAGTGGTGTTTGTTCCCCTATGATTGATACTATAAAAGGAGGGAGAAAATGTAAGTTTGTTTGGAATAGTAAGGTAGATAAGTCATTTGAGTACCCAAGAAAAGAGTTGCAGAGCAACCTATCTTAGCATTACCAGATTTCCACAAGGTGTTCACAATGGAATCTGATGCTAGCAACAAGGCCATAAGAGATGTGTTGAGTTAGGAAGGGATTCCTATAGCCTTATTTATTGAAAAAATAAATGAATCTAAGAAAAAATACTCTACATATGATTTTGAGATGTATGCTTTGGTACAATCTCTGACAAAATGGAAGCACTATTTGTTGCCTAAAGAATTCATTTTTTTTATTGATAATTAGGCTATTAGCTTCTTGAATAGAAAGAAAAAGATGAACTACAGGCATATGAAGTGGATGGAGTTCATCCAAGCATATACTTTCTCAATAAAGTATAAGAAATGGGTATCAAATAAAGTTGTAGGTGCCTTTAGTAAGAGAAACTTGACTATAAAAGAATCTAGTGGAGTAGCATAGGTGTGGATGCCATGAAATACATGTATGTAGTAGATTAAAACTTCAAGGAGGCATATGAGGTTTGTAAAACCATGAGTGAAAGGTATCACACTAATTTTTATGAACTTATTCTACAAGATGGGCTATTGTTTAAAGGTTACCAGATTTGTGTTCCTAAGGGGTCAGTAAGAGAAAATATTGTCAAGGAAAAATATTGTGGGAGTCTTACATGTCATTTTGGCATTGACAAGACTTTGCAATATGTTAGAAGGTTATATCATTGGTCAAAAATATAGGTATATGTAAGGAAATTTTTTGAATGTTGCTTAGTCTATCAGAAAGCCAAGGGGAAGACTTCTAGTGCAAGACTATATACACCATTACCTACACCCATTAAGCCATGGGATTCCATCAGCATGGATTTTGTAATGGGGTTACCTAGAACTAAGAATGGTTTTGATAGTATATTTTTTATTGTTGACAGGTTCTCTAAAATGGCTCATTTTTTCCCCTAGAACAAAACTCATGATGCCTCCCATATAGTTGGTATCTTTTTCAAAAAATTAGTTAGACTTCATGGATTTCCATCAAACATTGTATTTGACAAGGACTCCAAACTCCTTGGGCATTTTTGGACAACTTTATGGAAAAGACTAGTCACACACTTATCCTTTTCATTAAAATGTCATTCCCAATCATATGGCTAGACTAAGGTAATTAATAGATCATTGGGTAATCTATTAGATGTCTAACTAAGGAGCATGGAGTTGCATGGGATGATATACTTCCATAAGTAGATTTCCCCTTTAATGATTCAATTAATAAGAGTACAGGTTTGGCACCTTTTCAAATTGTGTATGGAAACCATCCAAGAGGAGTCTAGGAGTTGAGAGATCTGAGAGACAATGACAAGCGGAGTTCCCAAGCTAAGGATTTTATAGAACTATTGAAGGAGATACACCAATAGGTCAAGGATAGATTGGACCTTGCAGCAAGTAAATATAAAGTATATGTTGATAAAAAGATGAGAAATTTTCAATTTCAAGTAGGGGATTGAGTTATGATTCACCTCAAGAAAAAGAGGATTCCTAGGGAGAAATATACCAAATTAATGATGAAAAAGAGAGTCCCATTCAGAATCTTAAAGAAGTGTAGCAACAATGCTTACCATATTGATTTGCCTAGTGATTTAGGAATTTCTCCTATCTTTAATGTTGCAGACATCTATGCTTTTAAACATCCAATGAAAACTGAAGAAGTTGAAGTACTACAGTAGCAAGAATAGGCTAACTTATTTCAAGAGTTATCACAAGTGTCCAAACCCACCATTGAAGCCATTTTGGGAAAGAGGCAGAAACACAAGACAAGGAGAAAGGAATATTTTGATTATCTAGTCAAAGAACAAACCACAAGAGGATGCAAGTTGGCTCTCAGAGAAAGAAATCATCAAAATTGGGAGTAGACTTGAATATATCCCAACTCAAGGGACTTGAGTTCCTTTTCACCTAGGGAGTATGCTGCAGAATACCAAAGCACTATAGTGGCATTTGGTCTAATATTTAGTTGATATTTTGGCAAAATTGAGTCTTTTTGGTTTTTTGCTTAATATATCCTAGGATTAGGTCTTTTTAGTTGTTTTTAATATTTTTGAATAAGAGGGGACCTTTACCAAGTCCTAGAAATTCAAAATTGAGAAAATTGCAAATGTTGCACTTTTGTGCAAAATTACTAAATTGCAAATATTGAAAAGTTTCTTAAAACTGCAACTCAGTTGTAAAGCGATTGTAATTGTTCAAAAAATGGTTATATCCATTGGGAAGGATGTAGGAACTATATGTACCTCATTTTTGAGGTCACAAAGGGTAGATTGTATGGATTGGGAGAAGTTACAATTATAATTTTTAGTTTTGAAGCCAATTTTGCTAGCTTTCTATTTTTTGTTTATACTGTACTAATTGGAAATCATGATCAAATGATTGAATGAGTAGGAATTTTTTACCTTTGATTTCATCTCTTTATGTTGAGTATTGTTCAAGTTATCTTACATTTTGTATAGGAGGGTTTGATAGTGCAGCAATTTTGAGTAAGTTTTTGAGATGGACCTTTAACTGTGACTCTCGCAGTTGGTTTTCAATGGCCTCTTTGGGAATGGTAGTTAGATGGGTCCTCTTAGTAATTCCAAGGTTTCAAACTAGAAAAAAAAAAAAAATTATTCTTCTTAACCATCCCTTTGTCTAGTACCTATGTGGATATGACCTCGTGAAAGAGCAATTTGTGTTGTAACAGAAGAAGGAGATCTATTGGAGGGATGGGCATTTGGATTTAAGTTAGAATAAGTGGAAGAGACATTTTTGGGTATTGGGTGTGATTTCATGACCTGATTTCCTTATAGTTTCTTTGTAAACCAAGTATAATTAGGCCTATTAGGACTGAGTTGCATTGTAAAGGAAAGTGGGTGTTGGAGTGGAGTTGAGACCTGTAGCTTTGGGATTAGACATAACTCTAAAAATGATATCTAGAACCCTAATTTTTTTAGAGGCCTATTTGGGACTTTCGAAAGTTACACCCCAAAAACCTCTTAAGGAGACCTAATAGGAGATGCTAGGTCAAGTTGGGTTTGGTGCATTGTAGAATTGTGGGGATCAAACCAGTGACCTATTTTGTGTTGTGTGAGTGTCCTAAGTCTATGTCATGCCTTGGAACCATTGAAGTAAACCATTATTGAGATTTTCTCATATTGACCTAGTTGAGAGAATTAGGTCCTAAACCCATATTTTGTATGAACTTTGTTTCAAGACCATGGATACATGAAGGAGTTGTTAACCTTGTTTTCTTATGTATTTAAAGGATCTAAACTTGCTATAACCTTGTGTTTAGGTTAAAATTTTGACAAATTGCTAAATTGTTGATAAAGTAGGTGACACATTCCTAGTTGTGTACTTAGCATCACCACATGTCATCACATCCCTTTTTCGCATGTCATGTCATATTCTACCACTTCATCTACAAGAATAGCCAAATCATCACCCTTGCCACATGCCATCATGTCTCTTTGTCACATGTTGCATCATCTTCTACCACATCATCTGCAAGAATATGGCAATCCTCCATCTGTCATTTCTGCCAACTCATCTACCTTGACATGTGTGCCATGTGTCAAACTCCAATTTTTCCACTTGTTGCAATAGGATTTGTTTCATCATTTGTTTTATCAATCACTTTGGTCAAAATTAATCCACATCCACTAAGCTAGTTGGGTCACACACAAACTTTGCCTCATGTCCTTAAGCCTGGGATGCTTAAGCATTTAATAACTAAGTGATTCTAGAATTAAAAAACTAAAATACCCACCACAAAAGAAATGTGGGATCTTTTATTTTAGCAAAGGGATCTCAAATGTGCCTATATGCAAGTGAGGGAAAATATTTCCTATTCAAGTTTGCATTAGTTGAAAATAGATCATGTGTGTTCTCCTCTAACTCATGATTTTCCTTTACTCATTTCCATGTATAAAAACCCAAACTCTACATTCAAATAGAAATAGTCATTTCCTCACAAAAATAAGCTCAAATTTTGCATTACTACCCTATGACAAATTTCATCACAGAAAACTCATGTTTCACTATGATGCAGCCCCTTCTCATGTTGACATTTTAGACTAGCAATAGCTAATTTTTCATAACTCCAGTCACCATGTTTCAAGCTTCTCCTTCATTCATGAGTCAAAATTAAAATTGTTACCTGAATTCAAAGGACCACCCCATTGGTGAAGAAAACTTATAGCATATCATCTTGTGTGGAATATTTCAAGTAGCAGTTTGTGTAAACAAAGTGCCCTTGATAGTAAGTCTGATGAACATAGTCCTTGGTAATTCCACAATAAGTCCAATTTTATCCTAACTACCAATTACACACCTTCCCTCATAGGAGGAAAATGAAAAGAACATCAGGAACCCTCATGCTATAAGAAAGGTCTCTCTTCCTAAAACCAAAAAATTCTCTCCCCACAACCATACAAACTTGCATCATGGTTATTGATAAAATTGTTGTAGTGCAAGGTAGGACAATCCCCAAAAGAGATTTCCTAGCTCCCAGCAAATAACCACACAGTAGAAACACAACACAAGATACAAGATTTGATACCAAAAGAAACTCTTTATTCATAAAATAACTTATTGCATTCAATGTGTCAAGTTGTAATAAGGCCTTTCCAATTATGGAAAAACACAAAGCAAGTAATAGTTTTGCAATATCTCTCAAGATTCAACCCAAATACTAGCTAGTCCAGATACACAATCTGGTAGAAACGTTGAAGGAAGATCTAAACTTTTTCTTGCAAGCCTACAAAGAAATCTCCTTGTTTCCAAAGCCTCATCTACTATCCCTTCTCAAAATTTTCTCTTCTACCACATCCTCTTCTCTAAGCTAGATGATAATGACTAAAGACTCCACAAAGGTCCCCTACTTATACCCAACTAAGCCACAGGATAGCCTAGCTCATTACAAATTAAAATTAACCCTTAAATTAAATATATGCATAAACCACAAGTCAACTACAACACTCATTAAATACCAACAACCCAATTGAAATGCCAAAAGGTTGGCTCACAGGCAACACAAAAACCAAGACCAAACTAAGCATCAAAGACCCCATGTCAAGTATCACTAAATCCTCAAGCATAACCAAGAACCTTCATTGACCAAGCTAACTCAAGAAACACTACTATTGAGTTCCTAGTATAAACTAAGCCACGGTATATGTCATGTTCCTCCTTCATAAACCAAATGCCTCCAATGACCAAGCTACTCGATTAATACTACAACTAGTGTCACCAAGCTCCCAGTGCATGTTGAGTGCCTTCGATGACTAAGCACCTACTCATTCTTTGACTAAGTCACACATTTTTCTTCAATAAATTCCTCCAACTCCAAAGCCAAACCGCACTATCCTGCAAGATTTCCAACAAGCCTAGGATGATCCTGCATCAAACACCCCAAGATCAAAAAGATGTTCTCAGTAGCTAGAAGAACATCTTTTGGGATTTAGCACATAAATCCCAATTATTTTCTTCACATACATATCCTCCAAGTCCTCAACTTGTACATTCTTTCCTTTGTTCCACTTTTTCTTCTTCACATCCATCCTTTGTGTGCTATAGGTCTACTTTCCATGTTGATCTCTAATCTTCTCAAAATCCTTCAGCTCAACTCAGCTTCCAATACTCAAGTTCTTCCTATCAAGTTCTTCATTCTAAAAAGGGATCATGGAATACTTCCTACCAGCTTTCTCAATTCAAAACACATTCTTGACACAATCATGCACAGTCCTACAATCATACTACCAAGGTCTACCAAGCAACAAATGAGAACTATTCATGTCAACAATATCACACAACACTTGATACTTATACTATTCCCTCACTTCTAAAGCATGTTCATCTTGCAACCATCCAATCCTATAAGGACAAGGATGTCTCAATCTCTTCAAACCAATTTTATGAACCATCTCCTCAGCAAAAAGGTTGTCAATACTACCACCATCCATAATAACCTTTCAAACTTTACCATGAAACTTGCAATGAGTCCTGAATAGATTAATCCTTTGACAAGATTCTAGTGTCCTCCGACTAACTATTACTCACTAAGCTAGTAAATTATCTCCTTTCTTAGGTTGACTATCATGGTTTTCATCCTCATTCATAACATCATTTCTTCTATCACCATCATGAGGAAAGCTATGAGATCTATGTCCTTCTTCATGAAATCTAAAACAAGTACCCTTAAACTCACCTCTACCTATCCTCCTCTTCTAATCAATAGGTTGTGTTTCATCTTATGCACTGGAATTACATTGACTTTTCCTCTTCAACTTATCTTCTTCCTTCAAGGCATACTAATAAGAATCCTCAATCGAATCAATCTTTAAAATACCAACCTCATCTTGGATATTGAATCTCAAGTCATTGATGTACCAAGCTACTTTCTCCTTTGAAGATTCTCTATGCCGAGACCAAATATTCAACTTTTACAGAACTCCTCAATATAATCTTTTACAGTCATATCTTTTTGTTTCAAATTATGCAACCTCTAAAATAACTCAAGTTCATAACTAGTAGGAATGAACTTAGCCTTCAACTTAGTTACCATCAACCTCCATCTAGTGATCTTCATTTCAAATTCCTCCTCTTTATCTCTTGTATTTATTTCCACCGAAGAGCATCATGTCCTTTCAACTTAGTTTCTACCAACCTTACTCTAAGGAGATCTTCAATATCCTCAAGCTGAAAGTAGTCTTCCAATTCACCAATCCAATCAATTAGTTCTTTAGAATTCAAAGTACCTGAGAAATTAGAAACCTCCATCTTAAACTTCAACTTCAACCGAGACCTAGGTCTAGCAAATTGACCAACCTTATTTCCCATTTGTCTCTCCACATGATCAATTTGATCCTCACCACTTGACCCAGAAACTTCAAAGTTTTTAGAAAATTCCTTATAACCACCTTTAGTACCTACATGTTGAGGTACACTACTTATAGCACTTATGATCTCAGTGATCATATAACTCTTCATCAACACCATCTTCTCTAAGAGCCTTTCTTCTACAACATCACAAAGATCATCAATTGTCCTAGGGTCCAATCTTCTTGGAGGCATCTTCCAAGATCCTTTGCAAACTCAAAGTAATGAATCAAAAAATCTAGGAGATCAAGTAGCTCCACAAGATCAACCTTCTCTTCAAGCCTTCACCCAAGTCTTGGTGCAAACTACCTCAACTTTTTCAATCTGTCTACACGCTCAAGAACAATCGGGCTATATTACCATCTAATGTAGTGTAAGGTAGGAGAGTCCCCAAAGGAGATATCCTAGCCCCCAAAAAATAACCACATAGTAGAAACACAACACAAGATGCAAGATATGATACCAAAGAAACTCTTTATTCATAAAATGACTTATTACATACAATGTGTAAGGCTATAAGACCTTCCTAGTTATGGCCAAATACAAAGAAAATAATAGTTCTACAAGATCCCTCAAGATCCAACCCAAACACTAGCCTATCTAGATCTACACTCTAGTAGAAACCTCTAAGGAAGATCTAAACTTTTCCTTGCAAGCCCACTAAGCAATATCCTTATTTCCTAAGCCTCAGCTACTCTCAAATTTTTCTCTTCTGCTACATCCTCTTCTCTAAGATGGATGATAATGACTAAAGACTCCACAAAGACCCCCTACTTATACCCAACTAAGTCACAAGTCATTCTAGCCCATTAAAAATTGAAATAACCCTTACATTAAATATATGCATAAGCTATAAGTTAGCTGCAACACTCATAAATACCTACAACTCAAATTAAATGCCAAAAGGTCAGCTCACAAACAACTTGAACAACACAAAAACCAAGACCAAACTGAGCATTAGAGAAACTACATTGAGTATTACCAAATTCTCAAGCATAATTGAACCTCTTCATTGAATGACTTGGGAAACACTACTTTTGAGATCCTAGTATAAATTGAACCATAGTATACATCAAGTTAATCCTTCACAAACTAACTCCCTTCAATGACCAAGCTACTTAGTTAACACTAAAACAAGCACCACTGATATCCCAGTGCACGTTGAGTGCCTTGAATGATCGAGAACCTCCTCCTTCTTTGACTGAGTCACACATCTTTCTTTGATTGATTCCTCCAACTCCAAATCCAAACCACACCATCCTGCAAGATTCCAGCAAGCCTAGGATGCTCCTGCATCAAACAACCCAGGCTCAAAAAGATGTTCTTAGCAACTGCAAGAACATCTTAAAGGATTCAATCCATAAATTCCAAACTGGTTCTTCACATACATATCCTCCAATTCCTCAACTTGTACATTCTTTCCTTTGTTGCACTTTTTCTTCTTCACATCCATCCTTGGTCTGCTACAAGTTTTCTTTTCATGTTGATCTCTAATCTTCTTAGAATCATTCAACTCAACTCGGTTGCCAATACTCAAGTTCTTCCTATCAAGTTCTTCATTCTGCAAAGGGATCAAGAAATGCTTCCTAGCACCTTTCTCAATCGAAAACATATTCTTAACACAATCATGCACAGCCTTGCTATCATATTGCCAAGGTCTACCAAGAAACAAATGACAATTGTTCATGTCCACAATATCACACAACACTTGATCCTTATACTATCGAATATAGAAATCAAAAAGGCACTGCTCTCTCACTTCCAAATCATGCTCATCTTATAACCAACCAATACCATAAGGATAAGGATGTCTCACTCTCTTCAAACCAAGTTTATGAACCATATCCTTAGCAATAAGGTTGTTAGTACTACCATTATCCACAATCACCTTGCAGACTTTACCATCATATGCACAATGAGTCCTGAATAGATTATTCCTTTGACAAGATTCCAGTATCCTCTGACCAAAAAATACTTGTTGAGCTAGTAAATTATCTCCTTGCTTAGGTCAAATGTCATGGTTTTCATCCTCATTCACAATAGTAATTCTTCTATCACCAACCTAAGGAAAATTATAAGCTCTATGTCCTTCTTCATGATATCTAAAGCAAGTATCCTTAGACTCACCTCTACTTTTCATCTTCTGCACTCAGTTTATCCTTTATCGAGTAGTCGTACTTCTCCTTCCCTCAAGAAATACCTTGAATTTTCCTATTTAGCTTATCTTGTTCCTTCAAGGCATACTAATAAGAATCCGCAACTAAATCAATCTTCAACATAACAACCTAATCTTGGATATTGAATCTCAAACCATTAATGTATCATGCTACCTTCACCTTTGACAATTTTCTATGCCCAACCCAAATAGTCAACTTGTAGAACTCCTTAGTATAATCTTTCATAGTCATATCTTTCTATTTCAAATTATGCAACCTCTTAAATAACTCAAGTTCATAATCAGTAGGAATGAACTTAGCCTTCAACTTAGTTACTATCAACCTCCATCTAGTGATCTTCATTTCACCTTCCTCCTCTTTGTCTCTTGCAATTTTTTCCACCAAAGACAAGCATGTCTTTTCAACTTAGTTTGTGTCAACCTTACTTTGAGTGGATCTTCAATATCCTCAGGCTCAAATTACTCTTCTAATTCACCAATCCAATCAATTAGATCTTTAGGATTCAAAGTACCTAAGAAATTAGAAACCTCAATCTTATGCTATAACTTCAACTAACATCCAGATCTAGCAAACTAACTAGCCCTATTTCCGATGGGTCTCTCCACACAATTAATTATGTCTTCACTTCAAAGTCTTCAGTAACTTCCTCATAACCATCTTTCGTACCCACATTTTGAGGTACACTACCTATAGCACTTATGGTCTTAGCGATCATATTAGTCTTCATCAATGTCATCTTCTCTAAGAGCCTTGCTTCCACAGCATCACAAAGATCATCAATCGCCCTAGGGTCCAATCTTCTTGGAGGCATCTTCCAAGATCCTTTCCAAACCCAAAGTAATAAATCTAAAAATCTAAAGGATCAATCATCTCTAGAAGATCAACCTTCTCTTCTAGCCTTCACAAAATTCCTAGTGCAAATTGTCTCAACTTCAACAATCTCTCTACACATTCAGGAACAATCAGGCTCTTATACCATCCGATGTAGTGCAATGCAAAAGATTCCCCAAATGAGATGTCCTAGCCCCAAAAAACAACCACACGATGGAAAGACAACATAAGATACAAGATCTAATACCAAAAGTAACTCTTTATTCATAAATAACTTATTACATGCAATGTGTCAGGCTATAAGGTCTTCCCAATTACGGCCAAATATAAAGAAAGTAAAAGTTATGCAAGATCCCTCAAGATCCAATCCAACTAGTAGCTAGTCCAGATCCACACTTTGGTAGAAACCTCCAAGGAAGATCTAAATTTTTTCTTGCAAGCCCATCAAGAAATCTCCTTGTTTCCCAAGCCTCGGCTACTAGACCTTCTCAAAATTTTATCTTTTTCCACATCCTCTTCTCTAGCTAGATGATAATATCTGAAGATCTCCTACTTATACCCAACTAAGCCATAGGTTAGCCTAGCCCATTATAAATTAAAATAACCCTTACATTAAATATATGTATAAGCCACAAGTTAGTCGCAACACTCATTAGATACCTACAACCCAAATTAAATGCCAAAAGGTCGACTCATAGACAACTCAAGAAATGCAGAAACCAAGACCAACTGAGCATTAGAGAAACCATGTCAAGTATCAAAAAATGGTCAAGCATAAATGATCCCCTTCATTGATCGAGCTAACTTAGGCAACACTATTATTGAGTTCCCAATATAAGTTGATCTAGAGTATATGTCGAGTTCCTCTTTCACAGATCGAGTCCCTTCAATGACTAAGCTACTCAGTTAACACTATAACCAGCATCACCAAAGTCTCAATGCACATTGAGTGCTTAACCGAGCACCTCCTCCTTCTTTGACTGAGTCACACATCTTTCTTTAATCGATTCCTCCAACTCCAAATCCAAACCACACCATCTTGTAGGATTGCCATCAAGCCAAGGATGCTCTTGCATCAAAAATTGTTGTCAACATATTGGAAAAATCATTTTCTATGTATTTTCTTTCACCAGTAAATTTAGGAGAGAAATATATATTCATCTACTTTGGCAAGCATCGACCTACCATTGATTTATGGAATTGCATGTTTATTTTGTAAATAAATCATTGTGCCTATGTAGAACAAGAAATTTCTTAGAAAGTCCCATATATCAGTGTAGAATGAAAACTAGGATTTCTATGTAATTCAATCACTTTGACCCAAATGGCCTCTCCCTCATTCAGTGCATTGGTCTCTTGAGGAAGACTTTAAGCATCATTTTCATCTATCGTACAGGAGTAGACACATAGCTTCATTTGAAATGGAGGCTCTCAATTGGACCACAATTGCTCCCCCCTTCGATGGTTATGCAAGCGAGTAATCATCTCAAATATGTGTCATTTCACATGTGTCACACCTGTCTTCCATATTTTCCAATAGATACCAATACTCACACCCAACTCTATGGAGAAGGATTGAAACATTCCCACTATTTACAAACAATGGCTCTACCGTCACCTTCCTCCTCCATATGTTGATTCCCCCCTTTTTATTTACTTGGGCCTTAGTAAGTGTCTCATGCAAAATTTCAAGGAACCATTACATCTTAACTCCATTAAAGAAACTTCTTTTGATGCATCAATCTAATTTTTAAGCTCTTTATCCATTTTTCTTTCCAAATGCCAATTGGTGTTACATGTACTACAATGCTCACCCTTAGCTCACGTGATCATTATTATTTTGATCTTTTAAGAAATCCTTGCTTACATGGTTCACCTTCAATGGATGAATTTGCATGCACATGGACATGATCAAAAGTTCCCTCATCTAAAATAATGCATCTCCATTACTATGCAAGCACTTCAAAAGTTGGGCTTAAATAATCTATTTATAAGGAATTCAAACCTCTCACATGTAAAAATTCACTAATGATATATGACTATATAAATCTTAGAATTTAGGATGAATCCATTCATTTTAAAAGAAAAATCTTGATGAGGGTAGTTGGGTCACAAAGTGGCCCAACTAAAAAGAAATTCAAACTCAAATAATTGAACCTTGAATAAGGATCTAACCATCTTCGCTACTCTAATTTAAGTTCAAATTGGATCACTGATTCATTACTCAAAACCCATTTTCAAAATTTATAACAAGAGTCTTCTTTTCACTGAGGAGACCTTTAAATCGGCTTTAAAAATTGGTAGAATCAAATAATCAGGTCCTAAAACTACCCAATTATGTGCTCTAGTATACATACTCTCAGTCTTCAAAACCTCATTTCATAAGAAAAAACTCCCAGTCATAAGATATTAGTCCCTAAAGTTGTACATTTTAATTTGATCTTGTAAACAAGATATCAGAAACAAAAAAATACATTTGGTTTTGACTTTGAGAACAATCAAATGATCATTTGGCAACATAAAATATAGAACATTAGTAGACTATCATATGGAGAGTGTGAATGTATAATTTGGGTTCATGCAAAATAACTAGGAATATTTGGCAAATGTGTGAAGTTAGCTTCTGGGATTTGTAGAGTTAGACAACTTGTCAAAATAGGGATTTTTGAAAACAAAATGAGCCTAGGAAAGTAATCATGTGGATTCGTCAAGATTTGAAAATGGCATACTGGAAGTATTTTTAGAGTAAATAATAGTCATGGAATCCATTTGGATTCATCTATCATAGTTTTAAATTGATAACATCCTGAACAGTGCTACCAATCAATCTACAAATCAAGCTACTAGCAAAACTTTGAAATTTGCATTTAGAATTGCATTTGAAAATTAGTCAAACGGATCTGTCATAAGCTCATATTTGAAACACATGTCTCTAACTCATATAATGCAATGGTGAAGGAGATTTTACATTTCAATCAATTGGTTCAAAGTTATAATAGGTCAAATAGGGCTACTTATAAACTATCAAAAGGGATAATTGGGCAGTTTTAAGTTTTGCAAATGGAATCAGCTTGGGAAACTTATCAAACAAATTCATCAGGGATTCAAATTGATAATGTAGGATGTCATTTATTCTATAATGTTGTTCTATGACCATTTCTTCAAATTCTTAATGAGTCATAAAATATTCACTATCAAACAAGGCTTCTTGAGATTCTGAACAATGTGCATTAGCATGACAAGAATGAATAACCAACTTTGAGGAATTAAAAACCTTGACAAAACATATTAAAATGACTTGAAATCTGAAATAAAGGTTTTTTGATATGCATACTAGACACTCCCAAAGTGGTGAACCATAAAACCCTTTCAGGTGCAATATATTCATATGCAAACTAGGATGTTGATCACTGTTTGACACTCGAGCAAAAATGTAGATTTCTCAAATGCTCAGAATGACAATTCATAGAATGACTCAGAATAGAAAATTATCATCATGAGATGTATGCATATACTAAATGAAAATTTATGAGCATTTGGAACACATCCTATGACTCAAAATATTAGTCACGTACATATGCATGAAAAGCATCTATAGGAGTTCACTTTTAGCAACTTTTTCAAATAAGTACTCAAAATGGGCTTGCAATTTCCAACTCCAATAGGATGTAGAGTTTTATTATGAGGGGTTGGTTGAGTATTGTTTGATATATCTTGATGGTGTACCTATGTTTGTGAGAAGTAATTTGAATATTTGTGTGAGTTATGGCAGCTTGGTTAGAGACTAGTTGGAGGATAGTGTGCAAGGAACAAAGTACCAATATTTTTTATTTTCATCACTTTAGTGAGGTTGAATCTCGTTCAAAATTATTATATTTTGGTTAGACACATGTTTATGGTAATGTGTTTAAGGTAGCAGAATCTGATGATCATTTTGTGAATATTTGTGATGGATAAAGTGTGGGTTATTCCCTAGAAGCTTATTTTTATGTGTATTCTTTTGCAAAGTTTTAGATTAATGAAAAAAAAGGTTTTGAAGGGACCTAAAACCCTTTAGAAAATATAAAGGTAAATAGGACACATCATTAGGTTTTACAAGGACCTAAAACCTAAAGTTCACCACAAAACATCAAAAAACCAGGTTTTATAGGGACCTAAAACCACTAGAGTAAACTAGTAGAAGCAAACCCAGGTTTTACAATGACCTATAACCTAGAGTTTAAACAAAAAGATGGAAACAAAAAAAAAAAATAGAACCAGCAAACCAACACAATAGTGAACTCGACCAACTTCTATAGAAGCTCTTTAATTATCTTCGCTACCTCCATGCCTACCTCAGAAGTACTCTAGATGATATCCACTGTGGTAGACCCATGAACCTTAGGAGCCTCAATAACCTTTTTATTCATACTTTTCCTTGTTTTCTTACTTGGACCTCCTAGATTCTTCACCCCAATAGTATCTAGAGACATAATCTCTTCATTGCTTTTCTTTCCTAAACTGGCTACTACAACACATAAGTTGGAGGTAACAAGCTCCATCCTCTACCCACTATCCTTGATTAATTAACAGAGTTCCAATTCATACTCCTTAATTTTTTTAGCAATATTTCCAAAAGGGCTTTCCAAATGAGCTCTCAGAATTTGTTCATGATCCAACTCTTTCTGCATATCCCTAGCTTGTTTCTTAAGCACCATAATCTCATTGTAGAGCCACAAATCACCTTGTAGAGATGCATTAGCTTTAAGCTTGGCTCTATTAAGGAAAGAAAAATTCACCTGATGAGAATCATCCCTAATCCCATCAGCATACCTATTCATAGAGTCAATGGTAGTTTCCTTGTTATCCTTGATATTGACCTAGTTCTTAGTGTTTAAGTCATTCTTCTCATTAAGCTCCTCTTTATTCTCCTTGCTCAAGTTGTTCTCTTTCATGATAAGGTATTTACCATCATTATTCTTTTTGGTTTGCATGTCTATTTTATCCTCACTGGAGTCCCTTTTAGTGGAATTAGGGTGAGCACTTTGTTTCCCCTCTTTGTACCCTGAAGCTTCTGACCTAGCATTACACTATGTTTTCCTTTCTTTACTATTATCCACATTATCCTTGTTGGTATAAATTCCTCTACTTCTAGAGTAATAATCCAAATTTGAACTGAGGTCCCCCATTTCTGTTTTATCATCATCTTCAACAGTATTATTAGACTCTGTAACTTCCTCCACATTTTTCTTTTTTATCTCCCTTTTGTTACCCATCTTGGCACCCTTATTGTTGATAACTCCTTCCTCACTTTTAACCTTAGTTTTCTTTGAATAAAGGTAATTACCAGTAAATTTATGCTTCTTCTCCACAATAGGAGAGGGTTTAACAACTTTATTTTTACATTAAGTTGTAATAAGTAAAATTAGCCCCTCATGGAGCATGGGTCATGACTCCTTCTTCCTATGGGCTTGGAGACTTTGAATCAAAGAATATCTCAAATAAAATAGGAAAGATAATCTATCTTTATACTAAAATTGATTTAAAGACATAAAATGAAACGTGTATACCCTCTTATATCTACCATCAAGGATGAAATAATCATGAATCTAGGATAAAACATCCCTCCATATAACCTAAATTTGGCTCATGTTGTAGAAGTTTCCACTCTTCTCCACCTTTTTCTCCTCTTCATCATGTTTTGGAAATTTCTTGAAGGTGGCATGTTGGTCTCCTTGCTAAATTTTAGTCCCTCCATGGGAAGACCCATAACCTTTGCAAGAAATTCCTCAGACAATTTCACAATAACCCCATGTATCTTAACCCTATCTTCAATCCAATTCCTTAAAAAAACCTCCATAATGTTGGGCTCTCAATCATGAAGCTTCTCAATATATGTCATAATTTTTCCTTTTTGTAGAATATCCCACATAGCCAAATTCACCTTCCATTCCTTGTAGGTCTTTGACTCATATTTCCTCATCTCTCCTCCCATCATGTAGTCATTCCTACACCTGCAACTAATCAAAGAAATGGTAACCAAAAAAGAGAGTAAAGTGTATTTTATTTCCAAGAAACTTTTAACCCTAAAAACATGCCAAGTACTTTCCATAATTGTACAATGGTACCTTTTTAGCGTGTGCAAATAATCCACCATAAACCCATCACTTCTCATCATAAATTTCTCAATCTTGAGTGATCTTTTCTTTGATAGCATGTGTCATATCATAATTAACAATTGTCATCAACTCACATTCCTTTCTTAGGTAATATTGCCAAGTCATCTTTGCTTCCCTGTAGACTACTTGATTCGCTATCCAGTCAGTGGCTTTGTTACCTTGACAAAAAATATGAGTAATAAAAACATTATCAAAAAAATTCATAAGGTCTTCTATTTCCATAATGTTGCCCTCAATACTCCAAGTTATCAGACTCTTATAATTCAGCATGTTGACAATATTAAGAGAATCCCCTTCTAGCCATAAATTTTGGAATCCAAATTCCATAACCATCTTCATCATGAATGGAACAGCTTTATGACTAGTAGACTAACTTATAGGTATTGAAATAGCATCCACTACTCTATTGTAGTGGTCTCTGAATACTCCACCACACCATATTGGAATTCTTTAGAATAACTAAGAGGGGGGGTGCATCAGTTCTCCAAGGTCCAAATGTACAATTAAAAATTTTCATAGCATAGTGAACCCATATCCATAAAATATTTTCATCATGCATACATCTATTAGATTATGCATATACTTAAACTTGTAGGTTACTATCAAATCAACTTTGCAAAAATGTAAACATGAAACATAATAGATTCAATAACACATTTGACACAATGATTTAATGTGGAAACCCAATTAGGGAAAAATCATCAGTAACATGCTACTCATTCTCACTCTTCTAAAGTGATGTCCTATTAAAGGTTACAGTGCACACTGTTAAATGTGACTTGGTTGAAGGATTTCAATCATCTTGTTAGGATTAAGCCTTGTTAGAGGACTTTAGATTGTTCACTTGGAATATCACCTGGTTAAGGGATTTACAAATGACTATTAGTTCAACCTTAATTGGATTTACCCTAGACTAGTACAACGATTGGAAGGTAACTGTAAGGCTTGACCTGATAAAAACTTACAACACACTTGCAAATTACAAATCTCTATTTCAGTCCTCCATTCTACTTGGCTTTCTCACACTTCAACTCTAATATCTTGTTCACCCTTCAAGCATCCATATCCTTAAGCCTTCTTTCTTTTCTTACCAATGCAGTCTCTTCTCTTAAGTCATTGAATAAAGCAATACCCTAGATTCCTTGTCTTCATTAGGTTCTCACACATGAAACCTTTTCTTCAATTTGTTCAATCTCTTCTTTCATGGCTTTACTCTAGTCCACATCTTCTAAGGCATCTTTCATTGTTTTAGGTTCTTGAATACTCAATAAATATGTATTGTTTCTCAACTTTCTTCTTGTCATTGGTCTAGCATCTTTATCTCCAATAATTTGTGCATCAGGATGATGTTTGTTGACATACTTAGACAATCTTGGTTCAGCTCTATTTTCTTCATTTGATTTTTCAACTTCTGAATGACTATGTACATCTCTGTTACATAGTTCAACATCTCTTTCATGTACACTAATCTCTAAATCAGAATGTACCCCAACTTCATTCTATAACTCAGCACCTAAGTGTAACTTAGTTCTTGATGTAACTCAACATTCATAGTATGTGACTTAACTATCACTGAAACTTGTTGTTGCTTTAGAACTTGAATTACAGCATCTTTGTCAGTAGCCATACCTTCATAAATTATACAAATGATTTGTATTCTATTGGTTCCTTCATAGGTTCAGCCTCATATACTTCTGTATATTCATCAAATTTCACATTTGCACTTTCCACAACTTCATTAGTGTTAGTATTTAAACACTTATAAGCTTTACTTTTTGTGGAATAACCTAGAAATATACCTTCTTCACTTTTTGCATCAATTTTACCATTCCTGAAATCTTTAAGAATATAACACTTGCTTCCAAATACCTTAAAGTATTTTACATTGTTGAGTATCTATACCATAATTCAAAAGGTGTTGAATGAGTACCTTTCTTGACTTGCACATGGTTCAAGGTATAGATAGTTGTACTTAGAGCTTCTCTCCAATATTTCAAAGCAACATATTTCTCCATATGAGTGTCCTAGCATAGTCCATTATAGATCTATTACTCCTTTTAGCAATTCCATTTTGTGGAGGGGTTTTAGGAGCAGATGTATGTCTTTTGATTCCTCTATCATTATAGAACATCTCAATCTCATTTGATATAAATTCTCCTCCTTTGTTAGATCTCAAACATTTCATACTTTTACCTATTTCCTTCTCAACTCTTGCTAAGTACCACTTAAACATTTGGAAAGCATCAAATTTTTACTTCAAAAACATAACAGTCATCATTCTAGAATAATCATCAACAAGTAGCATAATGTACTTATCTCCTTTGTAGCTTTTCACTTTAATTGTTCCACACAAGTTAGTATGAATAATCTCTATTATTCCTTTAGAGGTATGAATCTTACTTCTAAAACTTGACATTATCATTTTGCCTAGCTGACATTGTTTACAAATTATATTTTTAGGCTTCTTCAACTTAGGCAAACCTCTAACTCTTCTCATGTTATTGATACTAACCACGTTATCAAAATTAATATGACATAAACTCTTGTGCCATAGTCACGCATCATCAAATCCTATAATTAAAAAAGTAGCATCCTCCATATCAAGATAGAATAGATTACCTCTAGTTTGATCACCTTTTCCAATTATTTTTCCATTAGTATCATATATATTAGCAATCTTGTTTTCAAACTCAACCTTACAACCTAGATTGTCCAATTGTGACACATTCAACAAATTATAGTTAAGTCCTTCAACATAATAAGCATTGTCACATTAAATCTTTTCTATGAGTTTGATAGAACCTTTTCCTTTTATCATTCAAGGTGCATCATTACCAAACCTTACACTATTTCCATCATAATAATTCAAGCTAATGAACTTACTTTTATCTCTAGTCATGTGATATGAACACCCACTATCAATGATCCATCTGTCATTCTTGTTCATGCAAGACACTAGTATAGGTGCCTCATCCTCATTAGATTCATCCTTCATATCAACATACATCACTTCATCATCATGATTGTCAGATCCATCTTTAGTTTCTTCTTTGGAAATGTAGCAAGACTTCTTGCCTTTGTCTTTGTAATCTTTTATGTCTTCATCTCTTCTACTTTTGTACTTATCACCACCTCTATAATTTTTCTTCTCTAGACATCTAGTAGCAATATGACCAACCTCATTACAATTGAAACACATGATAGGTAACTTACCTTTGAACTTTCCTTTACCTCTATGAAATCTCCTTGCTATTAGTGCTTCAAGTTTATCTATATCTTCCTCATCTGTATCACTATTACTGGACACATATTTTACTTTTTCCTTTTTTTTGCATTAGGTTTCTTCAATGTTGAAAGCAGATTCAACATTTTTAGGTTTGTAATTATCAAAATTAGATAGCTCAAAAGTAGTGAGCCTACCTACTAGACCTTCAAGAGTTAGATCATTCCCTGGCATACATCTCAACTCTCGTATTGTAGAAACTCTTATAGTATAGATGGGTAATAGTGTTCTCAAAAATTTTCTTAGTATAGTATCATTATCTATTTTACCAGTAGCTCCTCTTATTGCATTAACAACATCTTTTATCCTAAAGCAATATTGAGCAAGATTCTCACCCTCTTGCATTCTCATATCATCAAACTTATCTCTAAGACTTTTAGCTTTAGCTCTTAGAACATTTTTGTCACCTCCATAGATAGTGTGTAGAGCATCCCACATTTTCTTTACACTATCACAACCCTTGATATTATCAAACTTGGCATAACTTAAGGCAGAGGCAATCTCCAACATTGCCTGATTGTGTTTTTTCTTATTTTTCAAATCTTCAGCAGTTAAGGCTCCAGCAGGATCAACATGCTCATTGGTAATGGTAGATTGTACATGATCTCTAAGACCTCCTAGGTGTAACTTCATCAAATGTTTCCATGCAGGAAAGTTATCTCTATTAAGCTTGGTTACTTCTCTTTTTGACATCTTGATCTTTTTGCTTCTACTACCTTCAAACTAGTTCTCTTAAGTAGATGGCTCTGATACCAATTGTTAGAATTCTCTAGAATAACTGAGAGGGGGTTGAATTAGTTATCCAAGGTCTAGATGTACAATTAAAACTTTTCATAGCTTGGTGAACCCATATCCGTAAAACATTTTCACCATGCATCCATCCATTAAATTATGTATATACTTAAACTTGTAGATTACTGTCAAATTAACTTTGCATAAATGTAAAAATGAAACATAATAGATCCAATAACACATTTTTAAAAATGATTTAATGTGGAAACCCAATTTGGGAAAAACCACCATTAATATGCTACTAATTCTCACTCTTCTGAAGTGATGCCCTATGAAAGGCTAACCCTGTTAAAGGTTATAATGCACACTGTTAAATGTGACTCAGTTAAAGGATTTCAATCACCCTATTAGGAGTGAGCCTTTTTAGAGGATGTTAGATCATTCACCTAAAATGTCACCCAGTTAAAGGATTTACAAATGACTATTAGGTCAACCTTAATCCAAACGATTGACCCTGGACTAGTACAGTGATTAGAAGGTAACAGTAAGGCTCAATCTGATAACAACTTACAACAGACTTGCAAATTACATATCTTTGTTTCAGTTCTCCATTCTACTTGGCTTTCACACACTTCAGCTTTGATATCTTGTTCGCCCTTCAAGCATCCATATCCTTAAGCCTTCTTGCTTTTGTTTCCAATGCAGTCTCCTCTTAGGTCACCAAATGAAGCAATACCCTAAACTCCTTGTCTTCCTTAGGTTTTCACACATGACAACCTTTTCTTCTAACCAACCATCTCTATAAATAGAGAATTAAGATCTTTTTTGTCCATCCTCCATAGTCCATTTTAGGGTTAGGTTAGATTAGGTAGGATTCAATGAATCTACCCGTTATTTCATTTCATCCCTTTCTAGAAACTTCTCCTTCAATCCTCTTTGAATTTGCCTCAAAATGGTTCACCATGAATTCTATGCCACCAGATTATTAACCTTATCTTCCACATGATTTACATAATCCAAGAAATCAAACTTGTCAGCTCATATTCATCAAACTCTTGATCTTTCTCATAATGTTGTCACTTGGCATGAATTGGCTTCTGGTGCTTGACACTACTACGTTCCTCAACAGCAAAATCACTTGACACTAACTAAAGTTTACTAGTGCTTGGCATCAACTAAAATTTACTCAGCTTACACTATGTCACTCATCTTACACTGAAAATTGACTTGCTCAACTCTAATTAATTTTTTTCTCAGCTGACACTAACTTTTCTCAACACCTACTATGCATATTGTTAAGCTTGGCAAACATATTTTGTTTAACTTGTTCATCTAAACTTAGTCAGTGTAACCATCCTTTGCAACCTTAAGTAAATTATCAATGCATTATAATATCACTATCTTAACTAATCGTTGTACTCTTTTTCCATATCATAACTCAACCTTTCCTCTAGGTGCTATTGTTACCTCATTTGATCAAATCCTCTTCATCAATCAAAAAAATGATAGTACTTAAATCATATAAGAAATTATCTTACCAGCAAGTAGTAGGTTTGACATCAGTGACAAAACAATGATTGAAACACATTTATCCAACTTGTATCAATATGTTTTCAACACACCCTACTTTTATAGGATTCCCTTTAGCCGAAACATCAAAATCACCTTTAACCCATCCCAAAGGTGGAGATCTCCACTTCGCATATTGTCTCTGGTCATCCTGTTTAATTTTAGTACCTTTACCATTCATAGGATTACTTATTTGGGTTTCATCAAAAAAAATTATGAGATTTGAAATTCTCTTTGATAGATCTGATAATATTTTGACCCAAAATCCAATCAGGATTTTCCTTGTTTCTATAAATTATATTGTTCCTCTCTTTCCAAATACCCCACCGAAGATGAGGAAGAGATATCTTCTAGAGAAAACCAATATCAGCATCCTTTATAGGACATATCCAACTTTGAAAAATGTGATGTTATTATGTTGAACCCAAGCGATGTTCCAATAGTGAAGAAGCAATTTTTAAAAAGGTGATTCCTATCTTCTACATCCAATTTGCAAAGGCAGCATTTGTTAACCAAATAAACCCTTTTTTTTGCAAATTATCCAGAGTTCAAATTTTATTTTGAAGCATTGTCCAAAAAAAGATATAGATTTTAGGAATAAGTCCTTTGATCCATGCTTTATCCCACATTGAAGAATTACCATTGTCCTTAGATCTAAACATAGAAAAGACCTTGAAGCATCCTCTAGGTTCAATCCCCCAAACCATAAGATCCTCCATTTGTGGATAAAGGTTGTAAGCATTCAGAGCAAGCTAGATACTGGGAAAATATTGATTAATCTCATCAATATTAACCCACTCATTGTTAATCCAATAATTATCCACAAATTTACCATAAGTTTGTTTGCAAATTTTTATAGAATTCATATTCTCAAAATCCTCAATTAAAGGGTGATCCAAAAGCCACTCATCGTCCCAAAATCTAACTTTACTGCCATTACTAATTTTCCATTTACACCCTTTATTCAAGATATGTATAGCTCCTTGGGCCACACTCCAACTAGCAGAAGTAGGAATAATAGGGTAGGAAATAAAATCTAAAATAGTTGGACCTCATAAAGTTACTTATGTTTCCAAATGGAACTCCATTCCTTATTTTCATGATAAAATCTCCATCCTTGTTTAGCTAATAAAGCTTTATTCGTACTTCTTATAGATCTAATACCCAAACCACCCTCCATCTTAGGTTTACAAATCTTTTCCCAAGCAATCAAAGTCATTATCTTCTTTTCCTTGATTCCAGACCATAAAAAGTTCCTTTGAATTTTATCAATTGCATCTGCAAATTTAGCTAGGATCCTAAAGAGGCTCAAAGCATAAGTAGGAATATTTTGAAGACAAGCTTTGAGAAGAGTAACTTTACCAGCTTGAATCGGCATATTACCTTTCTAGCTATCAAGTTTCTTATTGAATTTCTTAACAAGATCCTCCCAAAATGTATCCAAAGGAATAAGGCCTAGAGGGAGACCAAGATAGGTACACAGAAAAGATCCTATAGAAAATCCAAGAATATTAGCAATCTTTCTCTTTCTAAATTTAGGAGTGCTAATAAAAAATAAAGAACTCTTGTTCCAATTAATCAATTGTCCAAAAGTAGAGGAATAAACATTGAGAGACTTTTTCAGGCTTCTAGCCTCCCTAACATCATCTTTACCTAAAAAAATAGTATCATCCACAAATTTTTCATGAGAACATATAAGAGGAAGAGAAGAAGGTCTCAAACCTTGAATTTCCCCTCTTGAAACTAGCTTCCCAATATATCTACCCAAACTATCAACCATAATAGTAAAGAGAATCAAAGATAAAGGATCACCCTACCTTAAACCCGTAGAAGGTTTTAAAAAATTTGTGGACCTCCTATTGACTAAAATAGAAAGAGAAGTGGTCAAAACCATCTACATAATTAACTTAATAACATTAACACTAAATCCAAAAGAAAGTAAAATCTTATGAAGAAAAGTCCATTTGACTCTACCATAAGCTTTAACGATATTAGCTTTCATAATACACCCTTGATTGTTAGAAAGAGATAAAGAATGGATATTTTCATGAACTGAAATAATAGAGTTAAGGATTTTTCTTCTAGGAATAAAACCATTATGTTTCTCAAAAATTAGATTAGGAAGAATGCTCAAAAATATCAAAGTAAGGACTTTTGAAATATACATCGAGTTTTAGAGGGTAATAGGTCTAAACTATTTAGGGGAGTTGGCTCCAATCTTCTTTGAGATAATACAAAGAAAGGTAGAATTAATTTTTTTTAGCACTCTTTTAGCTCCAAAGAATTCTTTGACAGCATCACACACATCTTTACCAACTAGTTTCCACTCTTTCTAAAAGAAAAACATGGAGAAACCATCTGATCCTAGGGACTTATCTCCTTCAAATGAGCACATAGTTTTGAAAATTTCCTCTCCCTCAAGAATATTGTTCAGCATTTTATTCTGCTCATAAGAAACTCGAGGGGGGGGGGATTGCTTCAAGCAACTCAATGTGTTTAGTTTCATCAGTATCAATGTCTGAAGATAGTGGAGAAGAAAAAAAGGAGACCATTTTATTAGAAATATCATTTTCATTAGTATTTTTTTGTCTTCCTTTAGTAAGGCTAGATATAAAATTTCTGGCTCTGTGTTTCATAGTTGACAAACAAATAAAATTTGTATTTTTGTCTCCTTCTTCTAGCCAAATGGATCTAGACCTCTATCTCCAATAGATCTCCTCTTTAGAAATGATGTTATGGTAATTCACCAACTTTTCATTTTCTTCCTTTACCAATTCCATCGAGTATCCCTCCTGTTGAATTATATCTTGGATAGATTTAAGATCATCTTTAATATTTGATTTTCTTTCAAAAATATTCCCAAAGGATCTTTTATCCCATTCTCTAACTTTCTTTTTAGCATTTCTAAGTTTAGAAGCAACATGAAATAAATTCATTCCTTCAATATTAATGTTCCACCATGCTTCCAACTGATCCTCAAATTATGGGTGTTGCATCCACATTTTTTCAAATCTGAATGGGAAATTCTTCCTAGCTTGAATAGCCTCTGCCATAAAAAAAAGAGGAAAATGGTCAAAGGCAATCTTCTGTATAGCATTTAGATTACACAAAAAATCTTAAGTCGAACCCAGAGATATAAGGACTCTATCCAAATGAGCTTGGATACAATGATTTCCAACTCTTTAATTACTCCAAGTGAAATCAATCTCTCGAAGATCTAAATCCATTAAGCCTTCATTATTAATAAATTTTGATGAAGTCTAACCTTCCTTCTAGTTGACTAGCATTTCCACCTTTTTTTTCATGTTCATAAAGAGGCACATTAAAATCCCATAGAAATAACCATCTACCATAATAATCAACACTCTTAATCTTAGATAGATAATCCCAAAACATTTTTCTAGTATTCTTATTATTAAGTGCATACACTTTAACAACATACCAATAATTATCCTGGGATAAACTTTAAAACTTGACCAAAATAAAATGTTTATTAGCATCCATCAGGGTACCAGATAATAAAGACTACTTCCACATAATCATCATTCCCCTAGAAGCACCTTCAGTTTTACTAGCCATGATACAGTAATTATTGAAAGATTTCAAATTTTCAGCTTTATCTTTATCCATTTTAGTTTCCTGGAGCACCAAGATATCAGGTTTGTGCTCTCTAACAAAATTTTGAACAACATCAATTTTATGAATACTGTTCATCCCCCTAATATTCCAAGTGATAAATTTCATTATAACTTTTTTGGGGTAAAATCTAGAATAGATGTTTGTTTCCCATCAGCAATATTCTACAAAATTTCACTTTTTTCTTGTCTTCCTTGTTAATTTTCTATCAAGTTTCTCTAGACTCCCAAAATTTGGTTTCAATTTAAGAGAGCCAATTTTTAATTTACTTCTATGGGTCTCAACTCCTATGGGCATAGGGTTAGTTTTTTAATCTATTTTCTTCCTTTGACCCTGTTTCTGTTTAGGTTTTTTCTTTTCAATTATCACATCCATACATTTAGAGTCTAATATACTTTCAATAAGAAAAAACTCTTGACGTAGAGGACTCAATAGGGAAAGGGTTTCTCCATCTTGTGATTCCTCTAAATTTTCAATCTCATCCAATTGACCACTACTTTCCTCAAGAATTTCTCCTTCCTCAGCCTCCTCTAAATCTTAAATTTCTTCCAAATCTACATCTTTATTTTGATATATGACCATCTGGTTCATTGGAATTTCAACATCCTCATTATCCTTGATACTAATATCCTTATTGTTCTGGATTTTCTCCTCTTCTTCCTTCAGCTTCTCCTTATTTTGATTAACTTGGTAATCTTTCATTTCAACTGCCTTATTAGGGATAGCTTTAGGTTTCCAAACCTTTTTTTAAACCTTTTTTTCCACATTCACCAACTTCTATTTATTTTAAATTTTCATTGGACAATTTTTTTCCTATTGACCCTATTTTTTGTAGACAAAATAGACATTAGGAAGATCTTCAAAAGCTAACTCTTGCATCCATTTTCCTAATTTTGAATTTATTTTCACCTTCTGGGGAAGGTCCTTTAGATGAGAAACTTTAACATAGATTCTAGCACAATGAAGTTTAGATCTAGAAGCCATCATATTATCAATGGTTATAAGTTCTCCAAATGAACCATCCCTTTAAAAATGTCTTCATGCCAAAACTCAAGCGGTAGCCCTAGATCCCATTTTGGTGCAAAGAGTAGATTCCAAGTGGGTAGATGGAAAAAAAAGGGATAACCTAAGGGAAATATATCCTACCTTGATATTAACACCATGAAAATAGGAGCTTTAAAAAGGATCTATTAGATTTTACCCCATTTCCACCTAGGAGGAAGAACAAAAAAGGGAAGAAGAGATGAAAGAGACAAGGAGATTGATTATCTTGCATTAAATAGGTTCTAAACCATCATTAAATTAGATTGATTCTAATTTAAGATGGTATATTTAGCACCCACTTTAGAAAAAGTGTGTATCAACCGATGCTTGCAGTAAAGTAGAGAGAAGAAGAAGAAACGAAGTATATTTTGCCAAATCTCAACAAGATATGACATCACCTAGTAAAAGAAAATATTCCCTAAGACCAAGGGTCCTAACTCTAGATACTTGCATGAGGATGCAAAGGAAAACAAAAGAAAACAAAAGGCCAAAAAGAAAAAGACACAACAAAGAGGTTAGTACTAAAAACAAGCTCAAATCAACTAGTGAGAGAAATCTCAACTAAAGAACATCTCCACTAATATCATATTTGGGAATCCATTACAAGAGCATAAGTGATGACATAAGAAATACAAGATAAATATCATTAATCAATATATCTTCTGGATCTATCTCTACTAACATGAAGGTGAATGAAAAAAAAAATAGAGAAAGCGATTACCTCACCCAGTGGAGTGCCCACCAAACTATGAATCACCAAGAGATTTGTTGCAAAAAATGGTCTTGAAATAGTCTAATGAGGTGGTAACTTGCTAGTCAATCTACCAAAGTTCCATCCATAGAAAAACATCTATCGTATCACCATGGCAGATTCTTGTATAAAAGATATGTTACCTGTGTATGGGACTTAGCATGTTGTGTTTGAATGTGTTACCTATATTTGGACTTGGAAAGTTTTTATGTGTTACCCAAATATAATATTTAACATATATGTATATGGATCCATTACCCATGAATGAAGTTTAGAAAGTTTTTTAGTGTTACCCATTATGATATTTAGCATATGTGTTTGTGTGTGTCAAAGAGGGATGAAGTACCATTGAATAAATTTGAGAATGACTTAGAAATCATACCTAACATCTAGGGATAAAGTATTCCAAGTCATGCTCAGAATCCATATTTTCTACCCCATGAAAGAAAAATTATGTACAAGGAGGGTGTAATATATGTCACACTCCTTATCATGCCTATGTCAAATAGGAATGAGAAGGAAGATAAATAAGATACATACTTACACAACAAGGAGATATCCTTTTAGCAACAATGTGGACAATGTTCATAGTGAAAAGCCATGACTCTTACAATCTCAGAACATAGATAATGGTTTAAAAAGATATATCTCTTATGGAAAGAGGATCCTCAAAAGTAATAAATCTTAATAACAAGACATCCACCTAAGAGAAGTGCTTAATTAAGATAAAATCTCCAAGAAGAAGGAGAGAAGAACAAGAATGCACCTATTCAGTCCCTATATATATATAGGGACCCTTAGACAAAGGATAACAATCTCCAAATAAGAGAAGATGTGCATAATGGATATAGGTTTACTTGAGAAAGAAGAGGTGATGACCTAGGATATGCACCTCTTGCAAAAGAGAGAATCCATAGTCAAGACACAATTATTCATAAAGAAAAGAACAATGTCACATAATGAATAAATTTTTCATAAGCTTAAAGAAAGTAGATCCATAGAAAAAAGACAAAGAATATACAAAGTCTCTTAACCCCCAAGCATGAGACAAGAAAGGAGATCCATAGTAGATTATATAACCATATCTTAAAAAAACATAAGGTTGAGTCATAAGCAAAAACTGATAGCCATGCATAAAATACAACATTATCTAACAAGAAGAATATAATATCATATTATAAAGGGAGCACTCAATTCTAAACGATATAAGAATACTTAGAAAAGAAGAATTGAAAAAAAAAACTATACAGGATTATAGTATGAGAAGCATTAAGATCACAGATATGAATTATATTTTGATAAGAAAAAACACATAGCTATGCATATAGAAAAGAAAACATACTTATAGATGATAATGTTCCATAAAAAATATCAATCTATAGGAAGATAAAGAAAAATGGCCATTATAACCTCTAGAGAACATCTCATAAACCAGAAATGTAGATAATAGAGATAAGGCATCATGCGTAAAGAGAAAAAAAAATGAATCTAGAAGAGATGGAAAAGTTTTATTCTTTATAAGACTTTGAAGAAATGCCCATGTAGAGAAAGAAGAAAGGATCTTGAAGGAAAGAAAGAAACCTTGTCCCCTAATGAAGGACAACTGAAAGAAACCTATTGGAAAATTCCAAGGACATGTTATACAAGATAATAGAGAATATGCTCCAATAGATAAGAACAAAGACTAAGTGAAATCATGCAAAAAAATTATAACCTCAAGTGTTTAAGGAATAATACCCATTGAATCCTTTTCTTTAACAGACAAATGAAATGAAAAACAACTGACAATGTTGTGATCATCATTATAATAAAAGGGACAAAAAAAAATGAAAAGGACAATCTTCAAGAGGTATAGAAGATTTATTTGGTTCAGCAACAAATACTTGAATGTACACCTTTAAATCCAAATCTCGATGAGTGTAGGGATAATCAATATTAGGAGTAGGTAATACAAGATGAATAGGTGATCATTTGGAATTTTTTTGCACTATATCAAAAGGAGAATATCTAAGATCATTTTTATTCAGCTTAGGAGAAGCATGAATAGGATTTTTAAGACCTTGTTCATTAATACCAAGTACTAAACTAGTGTAACCCTATTTAATAACCATGTGATAACCTTTAGGATAGGTATTTGTCAAATCTTCAACGGGATGAGAAGTAGTATAAGGAATGATAATAAGAGGAGGAACAAAGGGGGTCTTATATTTTCTCCTATTATGAGTAACAGAAGGAGAAATAGGCTCCTCGAGGAAGGCAAAAACATCCTTATCATGAAAAAAAGTTTGAGCATAAACATATGTAGAAGAAGTGCTAGGAGAAGAGGAAGGAGAAGGAGGATTGAACAAAGGGTTAGGAGGGTTAAGAGGAGGATGAGGAGCATCCTCAACTAAGGTTCTCACATAATTCAAAGAGGTAATAAGCCAACCACATAAAGATCTAACCATAATCTTAAGAGAATGAAAATGTGTATTTGTCAACATCATAATAGCATAAACAAGGAGAGTATGAAGAGCCATAAACACTATAAAATGCATAAAACTCTAAGAAATATCATAAGTTCTATAAAGAGATGAAAAAAATTAAATATTGGAAAAGACAACCATACAACAAAAGATCTTCATAATGCAAGATGTATGCAAACCAACAAGAGAATCTAAATCTAACGCACTAACAAGGAGGAAAATGACCAAGAAAGATAAAAGGATCTAAATGCAAGGAAAGAAGACACAAGTTAGGCTCGCTAATTTATGTAGGGTAGGAAAATGGAAGCAAACCAACCCTGCATAAATGAAAGGGGGAGAATTGAGATCCACCCCTTTTGATTAGATTTGATTGATACAAAAGGAAGTATCAATACAAAACCTAGTAGAAAAAAAGAATGAATAACACAGATTTACTTCCCTCTCACCCCCATCTTAAAAGGAATTAGGTAAAAATATATAAATAGAATAATGTTGAAACAAAAACTATGGAAATAGAAAGGAGAAGACAATTCTTGTAGAATAAAAACCTATAAATTTGATGTTGGATGATGTAAATAGTTGTTGATACCCAAGATCTAGGCTGAAATTTGTGAGGCAGACAAAACCCAGAAATCCTTCAAATTTTTCAGGGGAAAGCTAGATCTTTAGGGGCGAAATGGAATCTTCTGTTGTACAGTGTGCCCCTAATGATGGTGTAAGATGTTAATTTTGATTTTGCAGTTCTATAAAAATTTGAGAAGGGTATCTAGATTTGTAACCTATTCTTCAATCCGAGATCCAAAACCTACAAAACAAAGGGATTTTTTTTTTTGTTGGGGGATTTGCCTCGGTGAAACCCCAGTTTAGGAATTAACCTTGAATTGAAATAATTGAAATGGAATGTTAGCAAGTAGTAGTAATATATGTAACATGAATAAATGTGAATCTATGATATGCTCTTGAGTTAATGATGTAATCAAGTATGTGGATGCAATAGCTTTGAGTCAACTTCCAAATCAAAGTGAAACCAAAACCTTCTTGAATGTATATTCTTAAAACTTGTCTTTATAGATCTTGAAAGGATGGATACAGAAGACATAGAAAAGGATCTTAAATGTATGAAGGGATATCTTGAATGATGAAAATACAATAGAAGATCTAGCATAAACTCCTTCAATAGCTTGAATGCATAAATCATTGATCTTTGGTGAAAAGATTGCTTGAATGCTTGCAGAACTCTTGAGAACTTGGATGTTTTCTTGTGAATGGATTATTTTTGGATGAGAAATGGAGAAAATGGAAGGGTTTGTATAGAACTCAGAATTAACTAACTCACATCAGCCAACCAACCTAGAAGTTAAAACCCAAACATCTTGGAACACATGACCCAAAGAGGAGACCTAAAATAGGACCTCATAAAGGGTGCACTTTTCCTCTAATGACCATGTGCACAAACCCCCATAGCTATCTCAAGGCTCCAAAAGAGGTCTTGGAATTCAAAAATCTAATCTAGATTCTAGGGAGATCTCATTTCAGTGTAAAGAGTAGATTCCAAGTGGATAGAAGGATATAAAGGGAGGACCTATGGGAAATAGATCCTACCTTGAGCTTAACATCTTGAAAATGGGAACTTTAAAGAGGATCTTTTAGGTTTTACCCCAATTATATCTAGGAGGAAGGAGGAAAAAGGTAAGAAGAGATGAAGGAGAGGAGATTGATGATCTCACATTAAATAAGTGCTAAACCTTCATTATATTGGAGTGCTTCCAATTTAAGATGGTACACTAAGTCCTAAAAAAACTAATTGAGTTAGCCTTAAGGCTCCTCAATCTACAATGAATAATATAGGACCTCAATAATTGTTTCTTTCCAAGAGGATAAATGTTGTTTAGCATTCATAAAATCATCTTCAAAATCCAATGTTGAGCACTTGGAAACACTACAAGCATCATCTTGATGGGATGCTACATGATTTCCCTCCTCTTATCAACTATGGAAGGAAGAATATATTCACATGGAGCTATTTCCTTCTCACGTGTTGAAAGGATCACATGGACACCTTTCCTTTATCTATTATAGGAGAATTTTTAATTGTACATTATGTAGTAGTTATTGGGGAGCCAACATCACTCCCCACTTCTATCACATGTCGTCTTCAATTGTGCATTCACTTCGTGTATCATTTATCTTTCATATTGGAATTTTTTTCTTGCTAGGTTTTCTCATAATCTTTATTTGACAAAAATAAAATTTATACGTTGGCACTAAACATAGCTTAATAATCAAGACTTTTGATTGTGCATGATGCATGTCAATTTTGAAAATCCTTTTTGTAAGCTCTAACAACTCAGTAAGTATTAGAGTAAAAGGTTAATTTAATTTCATTTATTAAATTACATTTACTTCCTTCTTAATATTTTTCTTTATGGACTTGCATGTCTTTTTAATAATTAATTAGTAATTATTAAATATCATTTACCTCTTAGGGTTTCCCTTTTAGGTTTTTCAATCTTCTTCTATAAGGATTGATCTTTTGTAAATATCTCTCATCTTTTTAGCCTAATAATATAATTTTCTATATTTTCAGAGAAAAACTCTTGTCTCTTCTTTGTCTTTTCTTCTTAGTGATAGGTTCTTACATGCAAGTGTTCTTCATGTTTTGTGGATTTTTATTTTTCAAATCCTTCATGCTATTAGAGCCTAACTTGTTGTAGCTTATTCTTATTTGGAGAAAAAGAGAAACGAGAGTTTTACAAAATAGATCTCACTTTTCTCGAGTTTTTTTTGTGAAAATAAGGGGGTCTCTAAAATCTAGAGCACTTTGAGGTCAAACAAACTTCGCGGTTAGATTCAGAAGACATCAAAACTCCTATTTTCATATAAAATTTGTTGATTTTGGATAACGTTGATTAGGGAGGCCAAAAACAATTGCATACCATGGTTGTACGGCCTCTGGCACACAAATCAATGCATGCACATGCAATTTTCTTTTTAAAAAATAAAAAGGAATGTTAAAAAATTATTGTGGTCAACTAACCGCAACGACACCACTAGCGGTTGGTTCACTCGTTGCAACAGCCTCTACTCCTTCATGTTGTCACAGCCCTGTCTGCCACCAGCTCTATGCCAACCAATCACATCTCTCATTGGAAGAGAAACCCACCCACCACCACCGCTCTATTTGGCCTCCAGTCCATGGTCACGTGGGCGGGCTAGGGGCTAACGCTCCTTTTTTATTTTTTTTCAAAAAAAAAAAAACAAAGCCTTCTAGAGGCCCTAGTAGTTTTTTCGCTCTAACTTGAGCATATGGAGGTATTTTTTAGATCGAAAAGAAGCATCAGAAAGATGATTCAAAAATGGAGATGATGGTGAAGGTATTTTTCTATAAAAAATGTCCAATTAGGTACCTTTTTTTCTCAAATTCAGATAATGCTTTCTATCTTCCGGTGGTGTACATTGCTCGTTTTAGCTCCATTTTTTTATTCAAAAGAAGCATTGGAAAGATCTTGTCAAGCCCCATCCAGATTCTCTAAAATTTTCATCAATATTTCTCAAAGGTACATGAGATTCTCAAACTAAAGTTTTTTTTCTCTTTTCTTCTATACGCATTCCTTCTAGCAGTCAAGGTTTAATTTTTGCATTATAAGGGGTGTTTTGTATTATTGTTTCTATTATTTACATAAGTAAACTAGAACTTTTTCAACAAACAAAAAATTCTAAAATAATGGTTGAGACCTCTTCTTGTCTAGAACTTCTAACCCTTCATAACTATCACACATAGAAGTCCCTGATGACATGACTTCTCAGGTCAAAAGGGTTGTAATCTTATTTAGACGCAATGCAACCAGTTTTGCAGAGGCCTTTTGAGGTCATGTAGCATAGGAACAAGATGGATGAGGCAATGGAGTTGATTACTTTACAGGTATAAGATAATCTACAGTTTTATCTTGATAATTGCAATACCCCTCTAGCTATGTGGACCAAGCTTGAAAGTTTTTTTTGGTATAATGAATGAGTTCAAGGCACTTCAGATTGAGGCAGAGCTTAAATCTCTTGTACCAAATTATTTTCCTTTCATTAAGGACTTCTTCATGAATTTCAAACAACAGAGATCTTTAGTGCAGGGTTATGGGAAAACCAAGACTAACACTGAGTGCATTTACTTGATTCTTTCTAAGCTTTGTGGAAACTTTCAAATTTTTGCTTCTACCTTCTATTTCACCAAGGATGCTTTAGGTACTAGATTTACCATGCCATCCTTTGATGTTTTTTATGATCGTTTGACTCGAGAGCAAGCTAAGATCTCTCAGTTGGATTCTCTCACAGGCTTAAAGACTTATGCATTGGTAGCTCGGCCATATTTTGGGATGAAGGAGAAGAAACAAAAGTCACATCCTACAAAGTCCCAGATTGATTTTAGACATCGCATCACATTAGGTACACCTCCTCCTACGGGAGATAAACCAAAGCCAGAAAACCCAAAGTGTGCTTATTTTAATAAGCCCAATCATGATGAGTCACGTTGCTATGAGAAGATTTTAGATGGCTATGCCAAACAAGTTTCAGATTTGACAACTCTCCTTTTGAAGAGAAACATTGATATTCCTTCTACTTCTCATAGATCTTCTTCATCATCATCATTTCAGTCAGATGGTAAAGATATAGGAAAGGGTCATGCACTATTGCAACTACTACTCCACACTCTTCTAGATGGTTATAGGATTCAGGTGCTTCACACCATATGGCACCTTCTCTGGATTTGTTCTCCTCTTTTGAGGCCAGTTATCCTACTCCACACATTTTGTTGGGGAACACATTGTTATGACTGTTTGTGGGAAAGGTTCTATTTGTATTGATGATGGTACATTTCATGATGTACTTTGTGTTCCATCTTTGTCCTCTATCCTTCTCTCTATCTATTAGATTACACACAGTGGGACAGGAAAGACACTTGAGTTCGCAAAAGATTTAGTGCACATCAAAGATAGTGAGACAGGCAATATTGTTGATATAGGGATTTTTTTATCATTCTTCCCACCTATACTCTTTCTCTCATTTTGGTCCACTATTGAAGATTCTCTATCCTTAATGGAAGACTACTGAAGTGAAGCCAGCTCACTTGAACTTATGTGTTGTTCCTGGGACTAGTTTTATGACTTCTAAACCTCCACCTCCTATTCAGATTTCATCTCTTGTACAGGATTACTCTTTAGCATTACTTACCATTGCAGCTCTAGTCATTGAGCCACCTATTATAGTTCTTAAGGATATATCAGAGGACACATATCTCCTCTTAGATGACAGATTTAGTACATCTGTTATCCCATCTCCATTGGAGATTCAATTTCAGGGTTCTCATGCATTTTCTTTTGAGCATTAGCTAGGACTTCCAACTTCACCTTACATTCAAGGGTTTCACCCTCCTTGCCCATTGCCTTTGTTTCTTTCAGATTGGAGCCACATTGGTATGTTCATTGACATGTGATTTTTTCCATTCTGGGGGGCTATGGAGTCTCAAGCCTCTATCATGGGGGGTTTCATTGTACTTATGGTCTTGAGAGAGTCTCTTAAGACATATCATTTGTACTTTTTTCTTTGCTATCTCTTTTTGGAGTAGGGTTTTTCCCATGTGGTTTCTCCTATTTTTCTATTTTATAGAGATTTGGTTGTGATTGGGTACCTCATCAGGCCTTGTTGTCGGGACCCAAGTTAACTTTCAACATTGTAGTTTCCTTACTTTGGCTTACATTGTTTGTAGTTGCATTGTTGCTCATCTTAAGGGGGGTTGTTAAAGTAAAAGGTTACTTTAGTTTCATTTATTAAATTATCTTTACTCCCTTCTTAAGATTTCTCTTTATGCACTTGCATTTCTATGTAATAATTAATTAGTAATTATTAAATGTCATTTACCTCTTAGGGTTTCCCTTTTAGGTTTTTTGATCGCCTTCTATAAGGATTAATCTTTTATAAAGATCTCTCATCTTTTAGTCTGATAATATAATTTTCTATATTTTTAAAGCAAAACCCTTGCCTCTTCTTTGTCTTTTCTTCTTTGTGACAGGTTCTTACATGCAGGTGTTCTTTGAGTTTTGTGGATTTGTATTGCTCAAATCATTTAGCCAGTAGTCTAGATCTATAAACCAATTCAACAAACAACTAATTGATTTCTTCATGAAATCCAAGACATAAAATTAGAAAAATTATTTAGCTCGTGTATAAGATATAAGACGGCATAAAAGAAATGGGGTGTGTTTATGTAGAAGGTGATGAAAATGATAGCAAGACCACAAGTAAACAAGAGTTCTCCAACTTCATATTCATATTGATGAATAGATGTTGATCACATTATCCTAATGAGTAAGGATGTTCCTTCATAAAATACCTCTAAAGAATCAAGTGTTGAGATTAATTTGTTAAAAAATGAATAGCTAAGATAAGAGGGGGTGGGAGTCTATATGATTAAGAGGTTGATTCAAATAAAGGGATGAGATTAAATGGTAGGCAAGAGTGTTGATGTTTGATAGTTTCTATCAAATAAACTTATATATAATCAGATGGGATGTAATTGAGATATAAGTATTATAATGATATATACATTATTATATTATTATATTAATTATATGATTAACGAATACACATCTCTTGATAGTTCAATTTCAATACATATAAGAGATCATTGTTATTTGGAACACACATACCAAATTCATGGTAGTGCTTGGTACATTTGCACCAATCCTAAAAATGAACATAGCATTAGAGAAAGGTTGCAATTGTAATTAATGTTAGAGTAATAAATTATTTTCTTATTAATTAAATCATATTGATTTAATTATTAAGTCACTTATTATTTCTAGTTTACTTAAAGTAAACTTTGGACATATAACAATTAATTATTGGCATGCAACTTAGGTTAGTTACTTATTAGGGTTTTCATTTCTTTTTATAAAGATTGATCTCTTTGTAAATTATTAATTCACTTTTTATTAAAGCAATCTCTTTTTTTCTAATCAAGAATGTCTCATCTATGGATTTGAAAATTTCAGCCTACATAATTTTTGTTTTTCCCTTTATGTAACAAGTGTTTACATGCAAGTGATTCTTGAGAGTTATGAAGTTCATCAACTTCAATAATTAATAGATAAGAATACTGACAATTGCAAGCATGCAGTGAAATATAACATCATTGACTACGTTCATAGAAATATTTCTCTCCATTCAATCGTATGCAGGCTTGATGACTTCTAACGGTAGAACCATATTTTAAATGTCACATAAGGCGACTGGTAGGGTTTCTTAGAACATGTAACGTCTACAGTATGGCGTGAAGAATAAAAGGGCACTGGGAAGTGAAAGAAAGAAAAAATGGTTTGCACTGAATAAGAAAATGTTGGAGTGATGTTAAGTAATGTGATCCATATTAAATCAGATTGGTGCTGAGACTATTCGATATGTTGTATTTACAACAAGAATTTCAATAGAATAAAGAAGGGATCTCATAGGAATCGTTTTATAATGTAGTGAGAGTGAATCGATGGTATTCAACCACGTATTGGAACATTTCTAACAAGTGTTAGAGAAGGATGTTTGTGGGAATGGGGGAAGAACCTTTGGTTACACACAGAACCGGTAAGAAAAGGGAAGTTTAGAAACCCATACTCAGAAAGGCATGAGTATAGGATCTAATCTTTGGGGGAGACTATCACTTTGAACATGGAGGTCGCTAGTACCAAATGCTTGGATATACAAAAAGTTCAGAAGGAATATAGCGGCGAACCCATGGGAATGAGGGGAAAATCAAATGAACTAACCACAAACATTCAAAGACCAGTCCCTCGTGCCCTGAAATTGTTGAGCAAAATGCAAATTGTAAGAACACACATATGGTGGTCAATGTATGTGCATCTCTAGTAGACAGGTCAACATACACATGTATGGGTTTCAGGAGGTGATACAACTATGCGAATATATAATAAAATTGACCAATGTTTACTATAAAATCTTAGGAGAGGCGAAATAAATGTAAGAACATAACATTGCCACCACGTAGAAAAGCCCACAGCTAAGCGTAAACTATAGTAGATAAGCCATCGTAAACATGGAGAGATTAAACGCGTGAAGGAAAGAACAGTTGACAGAGGAGAATAATGTAGCAGGTGGATTACTGGCTGGATTAAAGAAAGCCCCCGCCACAGGGATTATTTAGTAGCAGAATAACTAAGGAACCTCGATCAAGTAAAAGGTTTAGACCCGTGCTGTGACGTGAATGAAGGCCAATGCATACATGCAGTGAAAAGCCAGTAAGAGATGGGTCCCTTCATGGTAAAGTATGTAGGTATATTTTAATTAATATAAATATGGTTAATATGGTTATTATTATTAAATGATATATATATATATATATACTATAACATTTTCATATATGTGGTATTAATAAGGAAATAATATGTTTAAAATGTAGATTAATGTATATATATAGAAGTTTGAATATATGTATATATGTTCAAAATATATTTTATTAGAATGATCTTGTTATGCATAATCATTTATTATCCTCGAGTATTACTGTAGCATCTCTCTCTTTTAGTTTTAGTTTTATAAGTGTTATTTTCTTGATCTTTTCTTCTAAGAATGTACTTGCAGGAAAATGAACATTCACTTCAAATTCAGAGAGAGTTTGACACTTCTTCAAAGGTAAGAGTTTAGAAGATTGATGTTCAAAGGGTGTGTGACACATCTGGCTGAATGAGTTAATAGAGAATATTTCAATTGATTTTTGAAGATCTTGGTCATATTAGAAGGGTTCAATTGATTTTTGAAGATCTTGATCATATTAGAAGGGGAAGTTTTGACTTCATGTAAACTTTTTGTAAAATTTGGCATTTGTAATATATGCATGATTTAATGAGCCTACCCCCTATGTACATCGTGAGAAAGTGGCGACTTCCAAATGATGCCACTTCTATTTTTGGAAGTCATTGAAAGGTGACGATCTTACAATAACTAAATTTTTTATTATGATGAAAATCTTAAAATGTCTATGCAAATCATGATAGATTACACTTTGCATGATGGATGTTTATATGGTAAGCATTATGAGAATATGTTTGCACATAGCTTATAAACATTTTTTTAGTACATGGTGAATCTTTTGCAAATTGATGTTTCGGAAGGCCATTACATAGAGTACATGGTGAATGTCATAGTAGATAAGCCATTACTCACAGTACTTGGTGAATATCTTGCATCTCAACATTATAGAAGGTCATTACTCAAAGAGAATTTGATGAATATCATGGATATTCTGGGAGACCAATACTCATGATATCAAATGTGATATCAAACATTATTGAGTAATTGGTGAATAGCATGTATTCTAGGAGACCACTACTCGTGATATTAGATGTAATATCAAAACTTTTGGGTGCTTGGTGAATATCAAATTTCAATATTGTGGGTGTCCAATACTCATGATATCATATGTGATATCAAACTTTATTTGAGTACTTGGTGCATATCATGTGTTGATATTCTGGGAGATCAATACCCTTAATATCAAATGTGATATCAAAATGGTGGATATATTTTGATCAAAGATATCCTTAAAATTTGGCATTTGTAATATTACCAATGGTGTAATAAATGTCATGTGTTTATCCTCCCTAGTTAAGAGGGAGTGTTGATGTTTGATAGCTTATGTCAGATAAACCTATATATAATCATATGAGATATAAGTGTATGATAGAAATTTATGTGTGTGTATGTGTTTGATCAAAATTATTATTATACTAATTCTCTGATTAACCAATAGGCATGTCTCTTCATGGTTTGTTCTCAATATAAGAAAGAGATCATTGTTAGCTCCAACACACATACAAAATTCATGGCAATGCCTAGTACATTTGCAGCGATCCCAGAAAACCAGTGAAGAGTTAGTTATAGGTGTTTATTTCAGTAACACATCTACCTAGGCATGTTGGGAAATGAGAAGAAATAAGTAAATTAAGAGAGGTGACATTTTCCCAAGCCTACAAATTTAGATTTTGATTCCATGTGAAATAGTTGAAGGCGTGACATTATAAAGAATGAGATAATGAATTAGTTATAAAATATTTAATTAATTAATTAACAGAAGAAAAGAAAAAAAAAAGAGGTGAAAATTTATATGATTAAATAGATATTCACTTGTTTATTTATGGGAAAAATCTAACAAATTAAATAAATAATTAAGAATATATATTGATTTAAATAATAGAAGAGGTTAATAAATTATCTAAATTGATAATATATATTTTTATAACTAATAGAAGAATTATCATAAACTAATGAAATGAATAAATATTTTATTAATTGAGGGCATTTTTAGTTGCTTGCAATGCAATGTCAAACTATTTAGCTAATCACTTTTCTAATGAGAAATATGTTCTCACTTAGCTTGAGTTTACTTAGATTGTTTTTGTATTTTTTAATAACTTCATAGCATCGAAACATATTATCATGATTACAAACATCTATTGCATACATATTTATGACTTGCTCACATTTTCTTATTTATTAAAGAAGCCAAAACTAAGGGGTTGGCCCATAAAACAAAACAATGGTAGTCCCAAACAACATATACCAACAATTAGATTAACAACACATCACATCCAAATACTTTAATATCAAGACCAAACAAGACAAGTTCATCGTAACAATCAAATCTAAAGTATCATTAACCAACTTATAATTGTTTTTTAAAACCGGAGCCTAGAGAGTAGCCATACCAACTAAAACATTCATCAAGGGCAAAGTAGTGGGCTTCTAGCTCTTCCATCTCACAGTCGGTCGCCTCCACAATACTAGTTAGCCCCTTGGCAATCCACGTATCTCCCTTAAGAACATCCTTGTCCAAAACCTACAACACAATGGGGTTGCGAAAAACCTTGGCTTTTTCATTTTTATCAGTCCTCTAGTAGAGGTGACAATCACTGGGGAGATATCAATGGAAGACTGGGTTCCCCAATGAGGAGCCAGGGTAAAATCAAAGGTGTTCATAATAAAGCTTGTAAAGACATGGGTGGAGTCATTGCTCACCTCCTCTTTCTTTTTAGCATTATCCTCCTTCGATTCTAAGGTGTCTTCCTCATAATCTGCTTCCTCCTCTTCCTCTTTTCTACCATATATGCCCTCCTAGATTTCTCCTTCATTAGCTTTTCACTCTCTCCAGAACCAGACACTTCCTTATTTGTATCCAAATTTCTATTTGTCATTTATTTTTTCCTAGCTTGGCTCCTCGAAAGCCTTCCCATCCTTCTACAGCCTCCCTCAATCTCTTCTTAACACTCCACCAAATCTATCTCAACAGATTTTTCATTTTTTGGTTTTTCACTAGCAACTTGGGTTCCTCCCAATAAATTTTGGAATTACCAGAGAGGGTAGATGACGGAGAAGGCTAAGGGGTGGGGGCCCTAGAACTACTCACACCACCAAATCTAGGCGGATTCTAGAGATTATGTGGGCCTTTGATTATTAGCTAAAACAACACATCTAGGTGGACAAAGTGCTAGCTGAAAGTTGTACAATCAAAGAATGAGCCTTTGATGGAGTGTGGTAAAAAAAATTACCTTTCTTCTTTCTCTCCCTAACTTCTATAACAGTAACTTCCAAGTCTTGGAGGAGAAAAAAGGAAATAGATATAATATCATGGTTACGAAAGTGATTCAGTAAAGGGAAATGGTAAAAAATAGCAAACCTCAAACCTTCCCTCGAGAGTAATATACTTCATTATGACCAAACATACCTCGTTCCAGGGTTGAAGCTTGTCCCTACTAAAACCCCCATTGTGCCTAATAGGTTCTTTATCTTGAAGAATCTCTCCAGGCTCAATTCATCTGAAATCTTCGTCACTTCCACCATTTCCTTCCCTCCATGTAAAGCCTTGTAGCCATATCTCTAATTTCCTCATTAACTTGAAATGAAATGTCATTAATCTTCACCTTTCTAGCAGTCTATGAATTCATGAATTGCAAGGAGCAATTATTCAATATTGTATTTCATCATGGCTTCCATGAATAGAACTAGCTCTCCCTCCTTCAATAACAACCAAGTGCGGAGCTTCCTCACATATTCTTCAATGCTTGAGGGCTCCACTCTAACCATGTCTCCACCCAGTTAAGCCTCCTAGTCATAATTCTTTGAACACTCCAAATTGATAGACTTAAAATTACTCTAAAAGTCAAGCTTGCATTTTAACTCTTTCGCGGGAAGAGCTTAAATCCTTGTTTTAAAAAAAGATATGAGATGTCGTAATTATAACTTGGACTAGAGGTTAAATGTCAACCCCATCTCCACAAAGGCAACACATCTGTACTTCCACCCTTGCAATTGATCAAGAATTTGATTGGCCTCCAAAAAACGTGTAACAATCTTTTGTTGAAAAATCTAGCCTTTCTAATTAATTAATTTTTGATACGATCTCCTCTAATCTTTTTCGTAACCTTACCATTTCTTATAATTATTTCATCACACCCAATCCAATTAATAACATTTAAATCATGCATATTTCCTTTAATTGATTTAAAATTAAAATTATTATTGTATCCTCCCTTTAATCAATCCTCGAATATAACATTGCATTTGAAATCATATTAATTATCCCCTTTAAAAAGCTTACCACCAAAGCTAACCAATAAGTTAGCCACCCATAATAAGTATTTATCATTCCTTATGTGTGTTAATATGTTCCCCTACCATAAGGTCACGGATGTTTGTTAGTAGATAATACATCTACATCCAACACCTTAATCCTTGGACTTGGAGCCCCATGCTTGCCGTAGAATCCACAACATTTTCTTCAATGTAGGTGTGTTGTAAGTCATAACTTTCAAGTTTAGCGAGGAGGTTCCAGATGTCCCTCATTATGCCAGCTATAGACCAACCTAGGGCCATATATTTTTTCATCGTATTTATGATCACCTTGGAACCACCCTTAATGCAGATGTGTTTCCATTCAATGTTAACAACTAATTTCAATCCACAATAGAGTGTCATAGCTTCCACCACATTACTAGAAGCATTACCTAGATTACCAGCATAAGCCATTAGTCGGTGACCAATTGAATCCCCCAACACACCTCCACTAGCAGCACAACCACTTCTCGCATCCCTGTCAAAATTAAGCTTTACCACATGAAGAATGGGAGGTATTCATTTAGTATTCTTTCTAACGAATGACTTCAAGCTATCATAAACCTGAAAAGACTATAGGAGCTTCCAATTTATAGCCACTTTATGTTCCCCAATTGAGGGGGGTCTCTTTAAGGTCTACCACTTGTTACACTCTGAATTCTCCTTCAACAACTTGAATATGATATTGGCCACCGCTTCCTCGAGGTACTCAGCCTCCCTCAATATTTGATTGTTGCTCTCCTTCCAAATTTCTCGAAAGACATGAGGGGGGTGATTTTCCATAATAATCTGAGCAACGGATAATAAAAAGGGAAATCCCAATTTAAGACAATCTGGTGTAAGTCATTCTAAAAGACCCACTCCAAAGGAAACTCCTTAAGGGCTAGAGACCAGACTCTTGAAGCAAAAGGGCTTTAAAGGAAAATATGCTCTATGCTCTCTTCCTTAGCTTTGCAAAGATACCATCTATTGGGAATTTGAAAGCCTATTTTTCTTAGATTATCGACTGTATGTATGTTTCCATGTAACGTTGTCCACTTTTTAAAAAACCACCTTAGGAATGAGTTGATTTTTCCAACCTTCCCTCCACTAAAGCAAGGGAGCTTGATCTTTTAAGAAAAGAATGAAGTAGGCGATCCTCGTAGAGAAGTTCCCTCAAGTTGTTTTATCTCAAATGAACCTATCTTCCTCGAGGAATTGTTTAATCCTATAAGAGTCAATAATCTCAATCAACTCTCTCACCAGTGGTCTAAGGTTAATTGGGATCACCTCCTGAATTCTTTTCCATTTTATTTGCCCAATAATGTAATCACTCACCTTTTCCCCATATAAGTGTTTAAGGATTTCCTCCAACTGACCAAATTTTCTTTGGGTTAAAGGTTTCCCTTTGAGCCATTTGTGCTCCCAAAATCTAACACTACTTCCTTGCCCCACCAATCGGTGAAGTCCTCCTCTGAGGAGATTTGTACTTTTCATCAAGTTGTTCCAAATTTTAGATCCTAAAAGCCAATCATTATCCTCAAGGCAATACACAAATGGGTTGTTATGAGGTACGTGGTCTTCATTAAACCACACTAGCTAGCCTAATTTTCAATCAGCCTCTACCCAACTTTAGTAAGAAGTGTCTTGTTGAGATCAGATATCCTTCGAGCTCTTGGGTTTGGACACAGTCTCCCAATTAACAAGGCTTAGCATATTCCTTTCTTCACTCCCTTTCTATAAAAACTTCCTCTTCTCCAACTTGCCTGGCATACCTTGAGAGATTCTAAAGAGTGATAGAAAGTGCATTGGTACCCCTTGGAGAGTAGTTGATTATTGAAGTTTTCATGTACTACTTGATAGCTTTCCCTTCCATCCTGCCAATTTCTTTTGCATTCTTTCCAAAATGGTGTTCCCAAATTGGTTGGAGACTTCCTTCACCATTAGAGGGAGGCCCAAGTAAGTATCAAGGAGACTAGTAGACTGATACACAATATATTAGTTATTCGACTTAGTAATTGTCTACATAATCATCTAGGAGGTTGGGCCATGCCCTAGCTTCAACCGCCGTGGAGCAACCATATAGAAAAGTTTCATTAATGAACTGTTGAATAACTTCAAGAGGTAAGGAAGTGGCGGCTTAACCCCCAAAATCACCATAGAGCTCACCAATCTAGAGAAAGATCTACTAATCACCTCAACAACCATAATAAAAAGGTTAAGGGATGATAGGATCCCTTTGCCTTAAACCCCTCCCAGCTCCAAAAGAACGCCAAGGAGTACCATTCACCTAAACTAAAAAATTGACAGTCTTAACCACGGTCATTCCAATGACTTTATTGTTGAACCCAATCCTATCAAGAACCTCATAACAAAAAGCGTAGTCAATTTTATCATACACTTCAAAAATATCTAATTTCAGAGCCATACCAAGATTTATGGTTTTGCCCATAGAGTGGATAACCTCATGAGTGGTAACCACTGCATCAAGAAATTGTCGGCCCAAGACATGCCAATAAACCTTCCCAAGAAGGGTTTTATCTATTCACAAGAATCTTAGAGAAAGCTTTATAGATAGTGTTGCACAGACTAATTGATCTAAAATCAATTAAGGCCTTCAGGTTTAGAACCTTGGGCACAAGAACAATACACATGTTTAATCTCCTAAACAACTTAACTATTTTGAAGAAATCATTAGTAGCCCTAGTTAAGCCCTTAAAGTGAGCTAAGTATTGGATCTTTGGAGACATAGAAAAAGTTTTGATCCAGCCTTCTCACCTCCTCATCGTTCCTTGTATACGCAAGGCTTCTATATACACTTTATATGCACTTAACTTATATAATATGATAGATTATCCTATTGTGTTTGTCATTTCACTAGTGGCGGGACTTTCATGTTTTTAAATACCAAAATTTGATTTATGAAAGCATACCAGCATAGATCTCTTCTAGCTCCTCTACATTGAATTCCACAATGTCAGAGCATCGTAGAACAAAAACCTGACATGGCATAGTTGTCGATAATCATGGTTAGCACCTTAGTTGTTCACTCCCACTTTTGCATCAAATGTGCGCAGGAAGCTTCCTATGTGTGGAACCTTTAATCAGTTACAAAGAGGGCTGTACATTTTTAGTGGCAAGCTAAAAATCTCTGACTACTAAATATGATCCTTCAAATTTTTACATGGTTAGCACCTTAGTTATTCTCTCCCACTTTTGCATCAATTGTGTGCAGGAAGCTTCCTATATGTGCGGAACCTTTAATCAGTTACAAAGAGGGCTGTACATTGTTAGTGGTAAGCTAAAAATCTCTGACTACTAGATATGATCCTTCAAATTTTTTTGGCATGAAACACACCCATGGTCTCCCAATTCTCTCGAGAGGATGTAGTTGTTGTCTTCATTCCTCCCAAAGATATGCACTTTGTGGCATCTTAGGGCAATTTATTTACTGAACACACAGGACAGTTGTGAGGCAAAAGTTGAATTGACCATGATGGCATAAGCTCTCAAAAGCACAGAAGATTCATGGCTACCATGAACTCCTATGAGACCCAATAGTCAGCTACTAGCATTGGTCAATCAATACAGTTTCAAATGCCACATCCACTTACAAATTCCACAATCTCATCAGAAAGTTGATAGCAACAAAATTACTCAGAAGCTTAAATTTAACAGAAATACAAATAAAGCAGAAAACCTAAGAATGTACCGCAGGCCTGAATGGCAACAAAAATTGAGCAGACAAATGGAAACAAGACAGTAACCCAAATAAATAAAAGGGCAGAAACTGTAAGACTAGCACTGTGACAATTGTCATTCATTTGCAAGTCCAACACTCCCATCTATTACCAGTCGTGCAAATTTCTGCACTATGCTTGCAAAAGCCAGATGCCTAAATTAAAGGTGCCAAATCTGTACAACTCAAACCTCTTGCCATTGGACATTGATTACATGCTAATGCAAAGATTTTGTGGAAGAAATTGCAAAATAAGCTGTCCAAAACATGTTTATCCAGCATTAGAAGTCTCAAGAAACGATACACATTATTCTACACCGTGCATAACTTACATATACTTCCACTAATGCTCATTTTCTACTAATCACCACAGATCCTAGATTAATTTAGGCAATTGAGAAACCTACAGTGTTATCAAATTATATTTTGTGTTTTCACAGGACTTGGATTATTAAGATGGAGGTGACACTCCCTCTCAATCCCATGTAACCGCAACATGCTTGACAAAGCAATCTTTGCTCAAATATTAAGGAAAGCAAGATTAAGGTACTAAAAAAACAACAATCTTCCAAATACAACTGCATGTTCTTGAGAAAGCTTAGTATGCTGTTCAAGTGTTGAGGAAAGAACCCAGACACAATAAGGAAACAAGGTTTAGCTATCAGAGGTTTCCAAATGCATAGGAAGTGTTCTGATTGCATTAAGCTTGGAAAATCCTACTAAAAAGTTAGACCCCTCAAATGCAGAGCTCACCAAAATTTCCAAGATCATTACAATTTACAACAAATTCTACGATAAAACAGGTTAGATGGGTAAAGAAATTTGATACTGAGCATGCTAAAAACCAGCTCTTCTACATTGTAACTAAAAAAGATGCCTTCTTGGAGAACTAATCCTCTGGTTAGCACTGTACATGTGAAATCAATTATTTCAACTGTCCCTTAAGCCTTGAAAGGCTTAGTCTACCCAATATTTGAGATCCAAGCCTTCCAGCCAATCCTCTCATTACACAAATTCCTGCTTTCTATGAGCTGAATTTCATAGCAGACCACTGAAAAGAAATTGCCACACAAATTATGGGTCAGTTAACCAGTTCTACATTAATAGGTCACAAAGACATCAAATAGAAAACTCTTTCCTTGCCAGGCCTGGCTGCTGAATTGCCAAATGCAAACAAAGTTCCCTCAACAGAATATCCGAGGCAGTGAATTTCCTAACTCTTAGATCCCTGAGGCGCCTGAACATATAAAACATGTATCTGTATCAGTATCAGATCATGATATCGTAATCCAAGACATCAACATCTCACCCAAATCAGAAGCCAAATTTTTGCTCTCCCTTCTCCAATAAACCCCTTACATTTAATCCTTTAATCTCAGTTGCCAAATGCATAAAATCTATGCACATAAGAAACTGATGGAAAACTAAACACAAGGACTAGGAATTTCTCATGAATCACAGACCCCTTTTAGCCTTTCTTAGCTGAGTTAAAAACAAATGACAAAAGACTGAACCTGTATTTAAGTCAAGGAAAAACGCAAACCAAAACTAGGAAAAATATGATATGATGTGGAGACAGGCTTCTAACAAAAGCAAAGATAGCTTCTATGCAAATCCAGTTATACAATGCAAACTAAGAGCAAAAAAATTCACCCACCCTCTTAGGTGGTGTGCCAGCTCTAGATCCAAATCCAAGTTTTCCCTTTTTTTCAAGTGGCATTATAATTTGGAAGGAGCACATCAACATGTCATCAACACTCATCAGAGCCCCAGCATTGTCGAATTCTCCACAATAATTGGAAGCAGAAAATATGGTGACCAACTTCCTTTTAGCAAAAAACTCATATCCATCCTCCACCACCTAAGTCAGTTTATAAATAGGAGAGAACCCAAATCTTCAAATTTCATTCTATCAATTTGTTAATCAACATAAAATAAAATCAGATTAATAAGAAAGAACATCAACTGCAAACCTGATGTGCTCGACAAATAAGATCGAGATCGTGTTTCTGTAGAAATTCTGAGACTACATCGGGTCCAAAGGTGTATGATACACCTCTATCATTCTCACCCCAACCTTCAATATCCTTATCAGGATCTGCCCACAGGAGATCACATAGGAGACCCATATCTGGGACATCTGTAGGCCTTGAAATCCTACGAATCTGATCCAAACTTTTCAAATCAGGCGAAAGGCCTCCATGCATGCATAGAATTTTATCATCAATAACTGCAGCAGCAGGTAAACAGTTGAAACAATCTGTAAAAGTCTTCCACAAGCGAACATTGAACCGCCGCTTACATTCATCATAAAACCCATATATTCTGTTAATGGAAGCACATTCATGGTTTCCCCTTAAAAGAAAGAAGTTTTCTGGGTACTTGATCTTGTAGGCAAGAAGAAGGCACATTGTCTCTAAACTCTGCTTACCACGATCAACATAATCACCCAAAAACAAGTAATTTGCATCTGGTGGAAAGCCACCATGATCGAACAGCCTTAACAGGTCAGAATATTGTCCATGTATATCACCTGTGTGCAGATAACTCGTATTAAAGAACAAACCTACCATCAAGAAAATGTATAAACAAAATAAATACTCAAGAAATGTGCTCTCTTTAGCATAATTCTCTGGACTTTCTCCATATTATTCAAGTCAATAATGCAGAATAGCAATTTTTTGTTAATTGACATAATGATATTCAGACAGCTAGAGGATCATCATAAACACTAGGAAATAAGATTGACAAGAAGATCCCTGTAAAGCCAATAACAAATTTGATCAATGAATGCACCGAAAAAATGAAACCATGTCTTGAAAATACCTCCCCCGAAACGAGGTACATGGCAAATTTAAACAATTTATTGTTTCTATGCCAAGACACAAATGTAATTATGAAACCATGTCTTGAAAATACCTTCCCTTGAAACCAGGTACACAGAAAATTTAAACAATTTATTGTTTCTATGCCAAGACACGAATGTAATTATGTAACCAGTGAAATTACAAATTGAATTGTGATCAAATTTATATGCCAAGTTTGTAAAATTCATCTATTATTCTGATGAAAATGACCAGAAATACCTAAAAGAAATTCAAATGCTAACATAAGTTTACTCCCCAAGTTTCTCAAAATAGATGAGGTTCTCCAATGCACAAATCTAGTATGTATATTGAAATCTTATATCCATGTGCAAACTCCAACAGTTGTATCCAGATATTAGATGCTTTTGAATTTCAACTTCTCTTTAAACCTGTCGATCTTGTTTTGTAAGTGAAAATACACAAATTGCAGTTTCAAACTTCATTTGGAAACTAGATTTTCTTCATTAAATAATCCAAAAAATGTAAGTAAAAATTGCAAAATATATTATGCACCTATAATTTTTGATAAGAACAAATTGCACTAACATTATCTAAAACATCATCATAAAAGAGAATGTGAAATTCCTAGACCATGCTGTTAGTGCTCTTTATTATGGTAAAATAATGAATATGTTATTAAACCGATTTTGAAAGGATTGTGCTGTAAATGTTTGTTCAGAGGAGAAGGAGCACTGCTACTGTTGTTTCCAATGGTCCTATTGTAGAAGTTCAGTGCACAAATTTGAAAATTTGAGATCAACATTAGTTGCAATTATATTGAGCATCTCAATAAAGTGCTCATAGAATTATGGTAGACTTTTTAAAGCAATGACTACCATATCCTCTTCCTCCATTGTATGGCCAATGGTCTCAAGCTGATCTCTAATGTCCTTGATCTTTAGAAGATGTTCTTGTAAGGATATCCTCCCATCCATAATAATAGAGAATTGCTCATTCTTAAAAAAGAAAGCTCTGCTTTTGTCTTATGTCTCATCGATCCTTCAATGTAGTCCAGATCTCTGCACCTGTCTTGCTGAACAACACTTGCAGCAGTTATCGTCGGTAACTGAATGCTTAATGAGCATAACAGCTTCACAGTTACCCTCATCAAACTTTTCTTGAGTAGATCAACTGCGATAGGACAAGACTCGGTACTCAAAGCAATCGTCTCAAGGTGACGGTACCCAAAGATCATCATCACTCTCTGCTACCAGGTGTTGTAGTTATTTCCGATGAATTGTTGACCGTCTTTCAATAGAAGATTAGTGAGAGATGCCAATGACACATTTTGCAATGCAAAAAAACGTGAATAGCAAAAAAAGATACAAACTCTAAGGCAGATTGATAGAAGACCTATTGGTGTGAGTTTTGTTCCACTACAACATACAGAATCAAATACTTAATGTTTCAACGAGAAACACCAAACACTCAATCCTCTCTTGATATAAGGTCATATCTCATTCTAAGCTTGCAAAGTAAGATCATGAAATGACTTTAAGGTTCCTTCGATCGTGGATACTTGCTCAATGAAATAATGTGATTTGTTGGTTATCACAAAGGGGCTTTCACTATTCATTCAATGGGTATTAAATCTTGCACTTCAAAAGATTTGGCTCTACAATGTGCAATGAAGACATAAGTTTTGATTTTCCAGTTTTCACTTCAAATTAAACCCAACAACTCACCCACCTAGTGCAAGCTTCCAAGGAATACACAAATGATTTTCACATCAATATCCTCTCTCTAATCCCATCGTCTAGATGCAAACCACACAAGGTACCCTTACCATCGGCAAGAGGCTAGTGGCCCAAATTTGTTATAGTCAAACAAGAAAACATCAACAAGAACTTCCATTCAACTAAACTACTTCAACATGAAAGGAAATCTACTCCAGGTGAAAGATTGAGGAAACCATGGAACACTCCAAAGCAATAACAAGTAATTCACCATGAAGAAATAACAATGAATTATCCATTACTTTGAAAGCATCATAGCAACAATTTGATCCTACTCTAGCTCTAGCTCTCTATTTTCCCCTCCTAACTCTAAGATAATTCCTCCAATCTCTAAACTAATCTCCTCTCATCTAATGAATTACAAATGAGAATGCCTTGGCCTTTTATAATAGTTTCATTACAACGAAGGGCCAAGATCAAGGGCCGAGATTTCTTCCCACAAACTCTAATTAAAGTTGCCCAATTTACAACCAATTACATGAAGGCACCAATTTATTGGCCAAAACAAAAATTATAATGGTTTTGATAGCCAATGAGAAAATAGGACACATCGCATGATTTGATTGACTATGCTTGAAACTGAAATTTTCTCCATCCTTTGAAATTTCCTCATGGAATTGACTTGAACCAATTGCATCTTCGTGAGCCTGTGACCTTGATCTATCTTGATTCTACTTGAACATTCCTTCATGTAGCTGGATCCACTGTACTTTCCCTCCTACTTCTAACTTGAGTTTGCAGGTTGATAGCTTGAGCGTGAATCCCTCCTCAAGCTTGAGCCATCTCCTTGTAGTATCCACTTGAAGTTTTGAGGCCTTGATCATCACCTTTCCCTCTAGCTTCTCCTTGAATTCACCTTGCCAATTTTTGATGGCATGACGATGGAGGGTATGCGCACCAACAATGCTCTAATTTTCCAAGATTTTCCCGGAATATTCTTTCAATTCAGCCCTCCTTGAATTCACCTTGCAAAACAAAGGAGAAAAGCATTAAGTTCATGAAGAAAGTATGGAAATAAAATCATACCAATTATAAACAAAATTCATCCCACCAACCATTTGCAAAGTTGAGGGAAATTTTAATCTCATCACAATCCAAAACCATTAAATTTATTTTTTATTTCTAATTTTCGTTATTCTCAAATTTTATTTTATTTTTGTTGGGGGGGGTGGGTGGGTGAGGAGAGGTGCAGGATGGTTTTGGTGATTAACAAAGAATGATAGTTGGCTGGGTAAATTTTTGAAGATACAAGACATGGTATCCTTAAAACTTCCTCATTTAAGCATTCCTTGGTGATTCCTTGTTCTATTCTTGTTCATGGTGCTGCCCTCATGCCATAAATCGATCTACTAATGGTTTTGGCGATTAACAAAGAATGACAGTTGGCTGGGTAAATTTTTGAAGATGCGAGACACGGTATCCTTAAAATTTCCTCATTTGAGTATTCTTTGGCGATTCCTTGTTCTATTCTTGTTCATGGTGCTGCCCTTATGCCATAAATCGATCTACTAATAATAACTTAAAGGATTGCAAAACTTGGGAGACTCAAAGTGGGGAAATTTCCGAAGATGCAAAATTTCCCCAAGAGGGAAATTTACGAAGATGGGGAATTTCCTGTAGAGTTCTATCAAACTCATCTGGCAATTTAGAAAGTATATCTCCTTTATACAATCTTGTATAAATAAGATATCTTTGCTATTATCATATATAATGTTAGTTTTATTGCACAAGACGTTTTAGCTTTTATCACCAATGAGAATAGAAAATATTGCTAAAGTTAAATAAATTGTGTTCACAGATTTACGCATCCACAAGTTAATTGCCCAATTCCCTGTCGCCACACTGAAGGTACATCTGATTTGTAAATCCTTGTGATATTGCTATCAGGATTTAACTGTGTGATTTTTGAGTCAAACTCATTGACCCATATTTCATGAGTAGTGATTCAACATGAATCCATATCTCATGAGAATAAATGGAACACTTAGCACTCACTGGATCTAGGTGATGCTCACAGGGGTGAAGCATCGGGACTTCTCAGGAGGTCACCCATCCTAGTACTACTCTAGCCTAAGCGCGCTTAACTATGGAGTTTCCTCCATGGTTAAACCCAAAGCTTGCAACCCCATTTGTAAATCCTTGACAAGTGATGAAACTAGTGGTCTGTAAAAGACAGAAAACTTTATTTGTTAACTGTTATTGATTCGATTCTATCTGCACAGCATATAGCAATGAAAAGATGCCAAAGAGATGTCAGAGTTTTCTATGATTTATGTACTTAAAAGACTTGAGTTAATTGTGTTAGATGATCTACAACTACAGATTGCAATGGTGAATAAATATTGAAAGGGGAGTCAGTCTCCGATGGGGAGTGACTCCGCCGTGGAGTCACGTCCCATCAGGTACGTGACTCTCAGTTGGATAAAACTTAAAACAACCACTAAACAATATGCCCGTCAACTATTATCGAGTTGATCAACTCATTTAAGCATACGGTCAAACATGAATATATTTAATCGGTCTATCTATATTATTATCACTATTGTATGATATTTAATATGAAGTAATTTTATTTATATATATATTATAAAGTGATAATAATATTCAATATATTGAAATATATATTACACAAACATATATTTATAGATTCAATAATATTTTTTTATCCGATTGAACTAACTCATTAATATTCCCCCAAGAGGAAAATTCTTTGGAAAATTCTCAATTTCTTCCCCATATCATGCTACTATTCGAATGCTTAAGTTATCATCGAATAAAAGCCTCCTAAAAAGTTTGCATTTCATTTTGCCCAAAGGGGGAAATCTTGAGATTTTTGGGAGAAATGAAGAGGTAGGGAAATTTTTGAAGATGGGAAATTTCCCTAGGAGGGAAAATTCTGCAATTGTGAAATTTTCATTTTGTTTCTTATGGTTTCGATCTTGTAGCTGTAGTTTTACTTCATTTGATTTTAGAGGATATTGTCATTCTTGGTGCGTTAGATAGAGTTAATAATAGATGGTAGGCTGTGTTCTCTGGATCTTTTTCTTTCATCCTCTAAGAATGTTATGGTTGAGAGTATGTTAAGGATTTAGCCTGGACAGAGTATGGCTCTGTTTCCATATGATTGACCTTATCTTATTTATTTATGCTTATTCCGAACCAAGATTATGGTTGGTTAGTTTACATGGTTAATTTGTAGGTTGGTACTTTACGCATAGTTCTATATTTAATGTGGTTAGATTCCGAAGGTTACAGAGATGTTTTGTTAATGCATTTTTGTAGGAGCTATTTCAATGGTCTTCACTTTTTGATTATCCATCTGGATTAGTATAGATAGGCTTTTATATTATTGATAAATATTGATTTCCAAAGACTGAGAATCAGTTTCCTGTGGAAAGCCGGGATGGCAGATTTATTTTATTTTTGTTTAGTTTGTTTTCTAACCTTGTTAATTGACAAGCTCAATTAGAGGAAGGATTGTTCGGTGCGGAAGGTATACTTGCGCAAAGGAGGTGTTCATTTCTAAATCAGACAGAGCTCAACTTATTTATAAACAATGTAGATTATATGATGTAAATTTCTTAAGGGGTTTGTTCCCTCACATGTTGTAATTTTAAACTATATATATTTCTTGCAATTACTGGGGTATGCCCCTTTCAAGATGTAATAACATAGGATATTTGTCCCGAGCTAGACTAGAGGTTTTCTTCTCCGTTCTTTCCTACCTGTGCCCATTTGAACGGAGCAAAGCTATTGTAATCTTTTTATTAATTTTAATACAATTAATCAAGGCCTTGGCCATTTACCAATATATATATATATATATATCGAAATATTGAATATGAGCATATTTTATAATCTTGAGTTACTGCCAGAGTTAAGAAATTGAAAGAAAAGGAATATGAAGCCCTAATTGATTCAATGGTAACTAAAACCCTAAATGATATAGTGGTATCGAAAGCCCTAATTGAATCAGTGGTATCGGAAGCCCTATTTGAATCACTGGTATTGGAAGCCCTAAATGATCTAAAGGTAATTGATGCCCTAATTGATACAATGGCATGTGATGCCCTAATTTTAAATATGATGGTATTTAATCGTAATCATTTGATTTGGAGATAGTAGTTTTTAATTGGTAGTCATCATGTGATATTGTTATAGTGGTATTTGTGGACTAACCCAGGTGGTTGCAGATGCATCCCTAGTTTTAATTTCGATCTCAAATTTCAAGGTATGTGGTTTTTAACTTCTATAGTAATTTTCATTGATGGTATTTTCAGCTCTTCGTTAAGAAATTTTGTTTAACTGATTTTAACCGTGAATCCCTTTCATATGAACGAAACTGATTTAACTGTCTTCCTATGAAAATGAAGTAATAACAATATGTTAGTTGTTAATTAAGACCGGGGAAAACGGGATGTTACACACTTGGACTTAGGCTGAAAATTTTCGAAAAATGATGGCAAAATGGTCACAAAAACCCTGAGCAAGAATTGCTTCCCAATGAGCCAAAACTGCTCAAACTTACCCCTGACTTGGAGACTTGAAAATGTGTTGCTAACTAAAGCTGCCTAAGGCAAAGACTCCTTGCTAAAAAAAAGAGGGTCCCCATTTGCAATGGGGCAATGGTGTGAAAACCTCATAAGACCCAAAAAAAATGAAGACACTTGGAAGAGAGCTTGAGAAACCCAGAAGGAATCTAAAGTCAAATTGTGAATCTACTAGCTCAAAAATTGAGGCATGGAAAATGATGCGCCCAAAAAAATGAAGGCAACCCAAATGAAGGTTTGAAAAGCTCACCAACAAAGAAAAAACTAATTGGTAGTCATGGCTGACTAAATAATCGGCAAAAAATAGTGGAAGCTACAAGGCTTGCCAGGAAATAGAAGCAAATGGTGTTTAGAAGCCCTAGATGACATGCAAGCAGCAGAAATCATCCAAAGAAAGGGTCAAAAAAACACAAATAACGCATTTTCCAAATCATGGGGTTGCAAAGGAAAAGAAAACGAGTTGCAGAGTTGCGCAACTTATATAAAGGTTGCAAATCACTGAGGGTTGTGATGATACAAAAAGACAAGGTTGAAAGCTCAAAAAATGCTAAGAAATGGGCCAAAAAAAAAAAAAAAATAGTAGTCTTTTTTTACAATCATCTGCAATTAAACCGACTGAAAAAATAGTTGAGAAGGAGACTTGCACCCAAGGAAAATACGAACAGAGTCAAAGCGACAAAAAATACCAAAAAAACTTGTGCCCAAGAAAAACTTTACTGCAAAAAAGAAAAATACAATTTGTAGAGATAACAAACACTGCTAAGAAACCCTTGTCAAGTTTTTTTAAAAGATTCACAACCCTACAAAAAGAAATTGAACACACCCTAGCAAAGGTTTTTGAAAATCTGATGAGTCTAAAATTCTATGAAGAAACTAAAGATTTTCAAAACCTATTTCAAAAATAAAAATAACTTTGATATCATATTATAGTAAAATAGTAAATGTGTTATTAAACAGAGATCATAAATGATCTATATATACAAGTATAAACAAGAATGTTCTATAATGAATAAAGAGAGAAAATAGAATCATTCTGAAGAGAGATAAAGAAAACTTCCATATTGAACATAGCAAGCACTGAGCAATATAATTGGAACCAAGCAATATGGTTTAGACTGAGGATATTGACACATCATTGATTGCCAAGCAAGTAGGAATATATAAGCAAAGTAACAACATGAATAAGTATGCATGACTGAGTGTCAAAGCATTTTGACATATAAGTGCCGAGTAGTTCAGTTTTGACATATAAGTTTGTAATGGCACAAACATGTAAATCGTTTTGGCTGACTTTTCTATGATATTTAATATTTGTAGAACCAACTAAGAAGAATGATCACATGTCATTTCATAAGGTAACGATCCCAAGGCGTGGAATTCAACCAATAAGAAAATGGGATAGAAACGGCAAAAGATGATAAACTATGAGAAGTCGATCAAGATCTAGAACCCTCAAAGAACATCTATTTAAGGAGGATTCTTATCCTAGAATCGTGTGTGTGGGATGTGTATGAATGTATGCACATGTGAAGGAGTAAAGACGAAGTTTGAAAGCAAATCAAAGAAAGAGCAATCAGAGCAGTTAAGGATTGAACAGAGTTATCAGATTAGGAGATCAAATCAAAGATACAGCAAAGAGGAGACCCAAGATCAACTTACAGAGGAAACCGAGGGTCAGGTACTGAATCAATTATTATTAATTGAGACAAAGTAAATCTCTTAACAGAGTGGTCTTCACAAATCTATGTAAACCTCCTAAAAGAGTCCTTACTTCATTGTGAGTGTAAAAAAAATTTAACAAAGTGAGACCTAATAGTCTCTTAAGCTTTTAACCGGGCAGACACCTCATAGGGTAGATCATATATTATGATCAAACATTGTAACCCTAACAGGTTAACTTTATTGTTGTAACAGTGAAGATTTGTAGGTTTCATCCCCACCCCAGTTTTACCTTCATCTTGAACTGTTTCTAGGTAACCAAATCATTGTGTTATGTGTTGAACTCTTTATGGATGTTATGTATTTCATTTATGTTTCAGCATTACAGTTTTAACGATAAATCTATTTAGGAAATTGATTTTGAAGTTAAAAGTTTAAGATCCTGATTCACCCCCCGACCTCCCCCCCTCCCCCCCGCCCCCCCACAAGTATCGTGTTTCCCATATACTTATTCCAACAATAGAATCATTCTGAAGAAAGAAAAAGAAAACTTCCATATTGAACATAGAGAGAATATGAAAACATAGAAGAGGAGTGACCATTAGAAATAGAAGTAAATCTACAAAAGAGAAACAAAAATAGAGAGATTTAACTGTTAAGAGTGAAAATAGAAACATTCTAAAGAGAGAACAAGAAAGTTTCCATATTGAACACAGAGGGAATATGGAAACATTAAAGAGTGACCATTAGAAATAGAAGTAAATCTACGGAAGAGAGACAAAAATATAGAGATCTAACTCTAATACTCTTAAGGATTCTCAAATGAGAATGCCTAGCAATCACAAATGAAACTACCTCCAAAATCAAGCACTATTTTGAGTTGAAGCAATTAGTTTCAGAAGCATGGAAGGACAAGCACCAATGTGGGCCCCAAATGAGTATGAAATTGTATGAGGATACAATTTATGACACTTCATTTAAGCCCCACTTTAGCGAAGTATGACCTTACGCTCATTCTCTCAATAAAGTACATAATAAATTCAAAAGACTTTACCAAGACACTAGAGATACAAGAAAACACCAAGCCCCCAAGGACTTAAGACCTCATCTATTTAAAATGTGAAGAAAAAAGGAGCGACATGATCAACACATGTCATGCAAATGGAGCAAGCAAGAAGAAAGAATTCTCTCAGTAAAGTACAATATAAAATCAAAACTTTCACCAAGACACTAGAGAGACAAGAAAATACCAAGCCCCCAAGGAATTAGGACCTCGTTTATCTAAAATATGAAGATAAAAGAAGCAAAATTATCAACATATGTCACAAACAAAGCTTGAGAGAAAAAAGAAGAGTATGGCTTATATGTTTAGTAAGGAATTGATTACTATGAGCAATATGAAAAGAGAAGACATGACTTCTTGGTATACTGAGGGCTACTTACTATGAACCATATGGAAAGAGGAGAAGAGACATAACTTCTTGGTATAGTGAGGGTTGCTTACTACTAGTCATATTAGCAAAAGAAGAGTCAAACCGGTCTAGCAAAGTGTGTTATGCTAGTCAACTCCAAAGATTACAAAACGAAACCTTGACTTGCCAAATAATCTAAAAACAAAAGTGATTGTCAATTTGGGTGTTGTAGTGTGCACCAAACACAAAGATTACAAAACAAAGCCTTGGCTTGCAAAGCAATCTGAAAATGCAACTACAAGATGGGTATTCTAGTGTGTACAAAGCCAAAATAACTCCAGAATTGTGGTGTGTGCATATAGTGTGACATATAACAGAGTGTATGACTATGCCCTTACATTAAAGTGATTATGCAGGGCTTATCAGGAGCAATTTCTTTAAGATAGCATATACGCATCCAAGACAAACATTCCAACAGTAAGAAGCCCCCCAAACATAGGCAAATCAAAGGCGATGATCACAAAAAATAAAGAGCACATAAAGGATACACAAAATGGGCTTGGTATATACATCAAATAAATAATGTATATCAAGTAAGATTGTATGAATTGACCTCATCCCCCGAGTGGAATTACAAGCACAATGGAAGAAGAGCACATAAGATGAACACAAAATCTTTTTTGGTCAATGAGGAAGAGGCCAAAAAGATCTCAATGCTTTGCATCGTCCACAAACACAAAAGCACATTTATGGCATAACATGTATGCAACATATAGAAGAATGATGATAAAAATACAAGATTGTCACAAAAGGTGCGGTCCCTTCATTACCTTGTGCCAATGGAGCAACAAGAGTCATCCAAAGAGAGCTTAACAAAACACTCAGACACACCAAGTGTCACATTACAAGATGACATTATATGCAAGCAAACACACGAGAGATTACTGCACAAGTGAGCTAGTCTACCAAATCACGGAACTATCACTAGTGCCAAACAAGGACCATGCTTTGATAATGAATCAATGTGTGTCACTAGGAGCTACCAATAAAGTTTCTAAAAACATTGATGATAATTCATAATTAATCTAAGCAGCTTCAAACATATCAATAGAATCATTAGGACTATCATCATCATCATCCAAACTAATCACGATATAAGATATCATGTGAGGAGGAGATGCAAAAGGAAGAATCATTGTGCATATACAACTTCAATCTTTGAGGGGATTGATCAAGATAAGGCTCCTCCCTAAGATTAGGTAAAAGTAGGGAAAATAGGATTAGATCAACATTTAACTGCTTAGAAGAGGAATCATTTTGAGAAACAAGCTCACAAGCTTCAGTATGACATCTTCATTGCCATTCTCTTAGACTACAATTTCATTTGTTATGACTCAAAATTTGTGTGGATGCACATCAAGGATCACTCAACATCGGCTCATTTGCTTCCTTTGCTATAGGAATAGGAGGAATGGAAGAATCCATACTGAGTTGAGAGATGGAAGATGTTGAGCGTTATTCTCTTTGTCCATTATAAGATTTGAGAGGTGGGACCGCAACATATATAGGAGGCATAGTAGTAGGAAGATGTTTTGGTCCAAGATGTGTAGTCGAGACAAATATATCCATATCCATAGATGAAGAATTATTAAGAATGGTAATTGAAGAAGACCACAAAGATCTACTTAAGGCATTGATCCCATCAACTTTAAACTTTTGATAGGATAAGCACAGAATATCTTGACGAGGTTTCAAAGGTTGACATTTTTTAGTCCAAAAGTAATCAAGAGTAAAGTTTCCACAATTAGCTAAGGGCTGGTAAAGACTATGATGATCGTTATAACTTTCCCATTGTAGGGAAACTTCAGGCATGTATTAGTAGAAGGGACAACTCTCGTAGAAGTGAGCCAAGGATACCCTAAGTTCACATGAAATTGGCCTAAGGTAGGCATAAAGGCAAAGGTAACATCTAAAGTTTTAGTGCCAACTTCAATTGGAAGCATGGTAGAACATATAGTGGGACAAATGAAATCATTGTGCAACTTAATCATAAAATCAGACTTATCATATGAATCTTAAATAAGTTTTTAGTGTATTGAGATGCTCTTCTATTATATCATTTACTATACACGCTAGATCAATGAGCACTACACATGAAAGCTTATTGTTAATTTTCAGGATAACATATAATGGTCCATTAGGTGCATTTATGATATCCTTTGAATCAAAGGTAAATGCAAGGTTCACAGTTAGACATAGGTTGTTCAATCACGCTCACATATTGTTGGCTTCATTAGATATATCATCTATAGATATAAAGACTCATTATGTTTAACACCATTGGTAGAATGGGAAGGCAAAGAATTGGTAAGGATTTGCAAATTTTGTTTAGGAGGTGCCACTCATTTCCTTTTTCAACTACACCATCTACCACTATAGCATTGGAATCAATAAGGTCTTCGATTTCATGTTTCAACAAATGCATTTCTCTAAATCATGCTCAAGTTGATGATGGTATTGGCAAAAAGCTTTTGAATCAAAAGGTGGCAAAGTTTTGGAAGGGTTCCTTGTATTATTATTAATCAATTGAATCATGATGCTATGTAAATATTTGGAAAGAGGGGTGAAATTGTAATGTTTGAATTTAGAGGTGAAATTTCTTACAATGGGAGTTGTCGTGGCTGCCACTTGGGCATCAATATGATTGGGAAAATAGTTGTTACTAATCTTTATAAAGTTTTATTTTTCTTTTCTAAATTTTTGATGAACATAGTCAAAGATGAAGAGGTTCATGTTGACTCTATTGTGCACAATTGTGTGAAAGATGCCAAAAAAAGCTTCTATAATGTCCTTTTGCAATTTGTTAATAAAAATCCTTTGAACATCACCCTCGGCAATAAGATATGCAAATTTGCTCATACAAATGTTTATATATACCAATAAAATCAGTTGCTTTTTCTTCAACACCTTGTCTACAATGCACTAAATCAATCAAAGTAACTCGTGGAAAAGCATCAGCTAATTGTTAAAAAGTTTTATTGCAAAGGCATTCCAAAGCTTTATCTTTTATGAAACGACAAAAAAACTTTACTAGTTGTCCTTAGTCATAGTGAAAGTCACTACACAAAGTTTAAAATGTTTTCACATGAGTGATGGGATCACCTTGCCCATCATAAATCTCCAAACAAAGAACCTCAAATGTGTTGTGGAAAAGAGCATGAACGATGTCATGGAAAGTAGGTTAGCGCCTAGATATGTAGGAATAGAGGATTTGGTTTGGGTTATGGTCACCAAATGTTTTGTAAAGACGAGATATTTTGCAACAAATGACTAGTGGCTTCAAATTATGAATTGGATTGAGAAGTGTGTGATTTTGATGGAGGATATGAAGGTACACCATTGTGATATGTAGGTAAAGAACATGATTGAGAAACAAGTGGATGAATTGTCGAAGTTAACACATAAGCATATTGATTGATATGATTCCATCCACTACGAATGTGTAGGATTAACTTTTTGTGCAGACGTAGCCATGATGGAAGATGTATCTGTAGGCACATTACGTAGAGATTGTAGGTATAGGTAGGCATCTCAATTTGATTTGGAGGATTGGATTATCCAAGCTGTTCGTCACAACTAACCATCTTCGTAGCATTTTCATCCACTATGTAAGAAAAGCCAAGTAAAACATCCATACCATGTTCATCGTTTTGAATCAACCTCCTTAAACCTTCAATCAAGGGGATTGTCTCCACACACGAGTTCTTGCCTCACAAATTATTAAGAACTTTGCAATGTTTAACAATCTTCACCAATTGTTGACTAGAGACTTCAGTAGAAGAGTCGTCCTCATCATGAAGTATTATGGCAAGGATTCTCAAGAATGTTAGGCATGGTATGTGCTGGATCAAGAGAAGAGGATTCATCCAAAGCTCATCAGGAATAAGTTAGCCACCTTAGGTTCGATGACCTTACTGTTTGAACCTTGGGAAGCGATAAATCTATAACTTCTTCTCACCAAGATATTGGATTCGGGACACATGGTAATGAAACTCATACACAAGAAAGACAACGCTATTGAAATTAAATTATGTTATTGACGCCTTTCATACTCTTGGTGTTTATTAAAGGTAAAACTAAAGGGGCCCAGAAACCCTGTACAGACGCATTTTGATGCAATCTAAAACCCTATA